>JAVGVS010000024.1:2949212-3474212 GCA_032718565.1 Distichodus sexfasciatus
ATTCACTGGACCGGCTGGAATTCGCCTCAGAAGCTCCTGTCCTGTTAAAATCAGCCATTTGGACCATCTGGTGCTGACAGTTCGGGATCTGAAGAAAACAACCCATTTTTACTCCTCTGTTTTGGGGATGGAAGTAGTCACGTTTAAGGTGGACCAGCTCCATCCATGCACACTAGACAAAGTTTTAGTCTGCCACCAAAATAAACCAAAAACTGATTCATTTATTTAATGATTACATGTTTGTATTATTGATTGGTTAATTTTAGCATTCACCTATATTACTATATATAACTGATTGTAAATTACAATAATTTTCGCATAGTGGCACACGATTATTATTTTTTGTAGCATGATTTGAGTTGAGTATTAGTCTAATTGTATATACAAGTTGGCCATCTCATTAAAGTGGGCTTTGGATTCAATTGTCTGCCTCTTTTAGGGTGACCGCAAAGCTTTGAGTTTTGGAGGACAGAAATTCAATCTGCATGAGGTTGGGAAAGAGTTCGAGCCAAAAGCCAAGACTCCTACACCAGGCTCAGTCGACCTTTGTCTCATTACGAAGACCCCGCTGACACTAGTCGCTGACCATCTGAAGGTATCTTTACAATTGTGCACTAGGATTCATTCCATTTTATTCTTAGACATTGAATTCTAAAATAGTATTTTCTATTTTGGATCAAACTTCCCTATGCAATCAGTACTGCTTTGTAAATGTAGATGTATTTAGAAATGATTAGACATTGGAGTTTATTTTTGCTCAGTTTGATTCCACACACAAAATAACTGGGCTCTTGTTGTGTCTCACTTAGGCATGTGGTGTGAATATAGAGGAAGGACCGGTTGAGAGGACTGGTGCAGCGGGACCTATTACCTCCCTCTATTTCCGTGACCCCGACAACAACTTGATTGAAGTCTCCAACTACAACCACTAGACGAGAGGGTGGAGCTGTTGGCTTTATGAAAGTGAAATGTTCAGCTGGTGCACTTTTCCACATAGAAATACACACCAAGCCGTAATAAGAAAAAGGGTTATTCAGTTCATGTAAAATAAACTTCATACTCTGGACTCAGCATTGCTTTTGGCTCACATTAATGTGGTTCTGTCTTACTCACGCACATTTAATCCGAGCACAGGCAGTCTTACATTTAGGTTGATAAGAATCAGTTTCATGTGCCAAGTTACTCACTGGGTTCGCTAAGTAGCTTGACTGCTGGTTTAAATAGTGAAAATATTTCTGCCTTAAGAATATCTTATCTTGCATCTTGGGTGCAAACGTTAAACTTGAAACCTTGAAAAGCAAAGTGTGCTACGGGGAACGTTTGTTGTCTGTCCATTAACTTCCATTTTTCTCTAACAGTTTTTTTGTTAAAGTATATCTCTTAGTTGGCGGTAACTTGCTGACAGTTGTTGATTTTAAGTCTAGCTTTACAGACTGAAGAACAGTCGTGGACTAGAAAGCATTGTTGTAAGTTGCTCTGGGGTGCGTTTCCCAAAAGCATAGTTGCTAACTACGTTAACATGAACTACATTAGTGTTAGCAACATAGTGTTGCTAAGGTATTTAGCAACTATGCTTTTAGGAAACGCACCCCTGGATAAGAGTGTCTGCTAAATACTGTAAATGTAAATGTACATCAAATGTACAGCATTTTAAATTAATAATGGAAGTCTTACTGAGTTGATGAATGATATGTATTGTCTTAGTGACTCCAAAATTGATTTATGTCCTAACAAGACTCTTACCTTTGGTCATGACATCAAACCTCACACCTACTTCAAGGACTTGTTCGGTTTGCAATTATGTCTTATTTATTGTTTTTTCCACACATTGTGGCTCAGTCTGGTTCACCTATTTCTGTGGAGGACCATTTCAATACTGATCTACTTTACCACTAATAAACAACCACACTTACAGTACTGACAGGCTGTGATCCACAATAAGCAATAGAGTAGTAAGAATAGCTGTTGTTGTCCCAAAATATAAGCATAACATTATTCTCCTATATTCATAACCTTTCAATTAAATTTAAATTATATTTTATTTATAAAAAAAATAAACAGTTTACACATAAAGCTGACAGTGGCAAGGAAAAACTCCCTCTAGCAGGAAGAAACCTCGAGAGGACCTAAGACTCACAAGGGGGCACCCCATCCTCCTCAGGGTGACCCGGGTGTGTAAACATTTAATACACAAGTTAACATTAGTTCAAGGTTAATCATTACTTAATCATTTTTAAAGAAGTGACGATACAAAAATGGTCCAAAAGACGCTTTCGAATCCCAAGTCGTTGCTGCGGCCGCTTGCTAAGATCCACTCAACAACATTAAGCTAAAATTAGTTCAATATTAAATTGGAATTCGGTTCAAGTCCCTAGGGTCTGAAAAATCCCAACTGGAACCCTTTTGATACTGATATTTTGGTTTTATAATTGTAGACAGTAGAAAAGCTTAAAGAATATCCGGAAATCTTGTTTTGCAATAGACAGAATTGTTCATTGTGTAAAGAGCATATTTCCTCCCCAGCAAGTGGAACATTTATTAGAAAGGTATTTTCCGTCTGTCCTTTGTCCTTCCTCGTTGAGGTGACTGTAACCTTATTATATACTTTATGAGCTCAAATGCACTTATCATTATGTAACAAAGGCAAGGCAAGGCAAGGCAAATTTATTTATATAGCACATTTCATACACAGAGGTAATTCAAAGTGCTTTACATAAAAGGAAGTAGAATAATCATAAAAACAATAATAAAAACAATAATCACAAAAAAGAAGTAGAACAATCATAAAAACAATGATCACAACAATAAAACAAAATGATTTAAAAATGGTTTAAAAATTGATTTAAAATAAGTTCAAGACAGTTAAAAACAGAATGCAATCAGCACAGTGCTCATTCAGTAAATGCACAGCTAAACAGATGAGTTTTGAGTCTAGATTTAAATGTAGCTAATGTTTTAGAACATTTGATCTCTTCTGGAAGCTGATTCCAACTACGGGCAGCATAATAGCTAAACGCGGATTCCCCTTGTTTTGTGTGAACCCTTGGTATTTCTAACTGACTCGATCCTAATGATCTGAGCGGTCTGTTAGGTTTATATTCAGTGAGCATATCTGCAATGTATTTAGGTCCTAGGCCATTGAGTGATTTATAAGTCAGTAAAAGTACTTTAAAATCAATTCTAAATGTAACTGGAAGCCAGTGTAGGGACCTGAGGACTGGTGTGATATGCTCAGATTTTCTGGTTCTAGTCAGAATCCTGGCAGCAGCGTTCTGGACGAGCTGCAGCTGTCTAATGGTTTTCTTGGGAAGGCCAGTGAGGAGACCATTACAATAATCCACCCTGCTTGTGATAAAGGCATGAACAAGTTTCTCCAAGTCTTGGCTGGAAACAAAACATCTAATTCTTGCAATGTTTTTAAGATGATAGTATGCTGATTTAGTTACTGCTTTGACATGACTACTGAAACTAAGGTCTGACTCCATAATCACACCAAGGTTCCTGACTTGGTTTTTAGTTGTTTGACCCCCAGCATCAAGATATGCGTTCACCTTAAGAACTTCCTCTTTGCTTCCAAATGCAATGACTTCAGTTTTCTCCTTGTTTAACTGAAGGAAGTTCTGGCACATCCAACTGTTTATTTCATCGATGCATTGGCAGAGGGAGTCAATGGGGCTGTAGTCATTTGGCGATAAGGCTAGGTAAATCTGGGTATCATCAGCATAGCTGTGATAGGCAATTTGGTTCTTTCTCATTATTTGACTTAGTGGGAGCATATACAGGCTAAACAAGAGCGGCGCAAGAATTGAGCCTTGAGGGACTCCGCATGTCATGGACGTCCACTTAGACTTATGCTCTCCTATACTCACACTGTAATAATTCACTAACTGCGTGTGAGAAGTTTTCCTCGTGCCATTTTGTTCTTGTTAATCCTTTTGGAGGTAAACCAGTCAAGCCTTTCTTTCTCCTAATTTCCTCTTAGCAAAGTCCAATTTTATCTCAGGTAACAAGAGAGATTTTCCTGTAACTGCTGTTTCCAAACAAGGGCATCACCCTTCCTGGTCTCATAGTGATGGACGCTTTCATGAATGATTACCGTGTTTCAAAAAAATATTTCTGAACACAGAAGCCGTTATGGGAATACTGGCTGAATACTGGCATAGTGTAACATAATGAGTGTAAACAAGTGAGCAAAAGAAACACATCTCACATTTACTGAAAAAATGCAAGAACATTTTAGAGAAAATTTTACTCCTAAACACTGCGAACATTGTATAAAACGCAGAATAAACATATAATATTAATGTTAGTACACCATAATGTGATTTTGAGAAATGTGCATAGAACACTTCTAGAAATTATACAATTACATAGTTAGTAGTGGTTTATTGCAGCAAAAAGTGCTTAAAGGGGTTACGTTTTAATGAACAGCGATTAAATAAAATTAGACATTGTTATTATTTCATCATGTGTTTGACAATATATTTGCTAACAAACACAATGTCCGGATATGTTTTCCTTTTTATGTACATTTGTTTCTAGTTTTGGGTTCATGGAATCTGCAATCTCACATTGAGTCTTTGAGATTTTATACAACAAAACTACAAGAACATCTTTGACTTAACAAATCCCATTTCCTGTAATACATTTTTTCATTTTTTAATCCTCTTCATCTAAAATTAAGTGATACACCAGTGGTTTTAAAATACTTTCTTAAGTCATCTAACCGCAAAACTAAATTATATCTTTGTATATACTATACAGCCTATTTATAAGTATACTCTCTATTAATACTTTGCATATTCTTTAAATGATATGATGTAAGAATACAAATGTGAGATTGCAGAAATGGCGTGTTTTTGGTGCTGGGTCTATTTTGGTGTCTTCTCGCATGAGATTTGATGTAATCATGTATAACAATTGTCTATTGTGTAGTTAACTTTTTCCTGATTCTTTCTAAAAATACACACCAATGATTAACCATGTCATTATGGCCATGCTCAGTAAGCATGTTCTTTGATTACTCAGTCAGACCAACCTTTCACATACTGCAGGCTGTTACCAGAAACATTATCACGCTGACTGAATCTATGTTGCCAAGCAAACTTCCTCCATTATACAAAAATATTTTGTGTATTTATGGTATTTACTTAATTATGTTAACTTTAGAGAAAGCTTCTAGATCAGTCTTCCTTAAAGTCATATTCTATTCTTATATGTTTTTAGCAATTTTCAGTTAAGGACCATTTTAATGTCGAAAATGGACCATTTGTTACTTGTTAATTGATTAACAGTGGTGTTGCTAAGGTGACAAGGTTCTAAGTAAATGTAAATGATGGCTTAGTAAAGCAAGTGTGTTCCCGTTAGAGGTAAGAATAACATCAAATGAAACAATGGCATAGGATTACTAGCTATAAGCTGCGGCACAGTTTATAAAAGTGTTAATTCTAGAGTCTGTTGAGACCAAGGGTTGTTCAGTAGCCTAAACCAGTTTGTTGGGAAGCGGCACCTCTGATTCCATGCCTTATGCATAATACATCACACCTTTCCCACCAGCAAGTAATAAAGAGCAAAGCACAAAATAAGAACAAATAAATGATTTCTAATAAAGAAGAAGCAACCATCTCCCACTACAAAACAGCTTATCACATCGCAGATGTTATTTTGTTGAGGAAATATTCACCATTTAAAATGTGGGTCAATTCAATGTCAGTGTTGCAAGTCATTATTTTCATTATGAGCCATAATCTTTTGCTATATTCTTTTTAGGTTCCACTTTACAAAACTTTGCATTTGATCTAAATCGGGATTGGAGTGGGACTGTCCTACCTCCAGCACTACCTCCCACGGGATCCTGAGCAAGACCCTTAGGACCCAGCGAGCATACAGTAGGTCTATCAGCATTGGACCCCGGAGCAAGAACCATGGAGACTGCAGTATAAGAAAAGTCACTCTCTATAATAACTAGGGGTGCTGAAAATGATTGCATAATCCATGCAGACATGGACGATTACACATCGATGCAATGGCTGACCATAATCGATTATAACAGAGGTTTTCATTCGGCGGATATTTGTAATCGTGAGACCAGTGAAGGTTTACACCTCTCTGTGAGGTTGTTGCTCAATGTCATGATGATTATACAATTATACAACTATTAGAATTAATAGTTTAAAAATTTGATGACAAAAGGAGAATAAATGAGGTCAAGGTTACCATGCTGTTATGCTCTTGCTCTGTCATTTGGCCAAAACATTCAGGATTCTGTGTTAGGAGGAAGAAACTTTTCACAAAATGTTTATCACCTTATTTTATGTGTCCTAGTTATTCAACACAGACGTCGGACGATCAAGCTGTAATTAGGGACTTTTCCACCGTGGACTGGCAGAGTTTTCCTTCAGAGAAGTTTCACCCTGGCTTTTATCTCACAGTAAACTCATGTTTCCAGGGCATGAGCCATACTGATAGTGATTAGTTTAAATTGCAAAAGATTCCGAAATGGCGAGCATCTGATTATAATATACTGTGTACACTACCAGTCAAAGGTTTGGACACACCTTCCCATTCAATGTTTTTTCTTTATTTTCATTACTATTTACATTGTAGATTCTCACTAAAGGCATCAAAACTACGAATGAACTGTGTAAAGGCTATTTGACCCAGAAGGAGAGTGATGGAGAGCTGCGCCACATGGCCTGGCCTCCACAGTCACCTGACCAAACCCAATCGAGATGGTTTGGGATGAGATGGACCGCAGAGTGAAGGCAAAAGGGCCAACAAGTGCTCAGCATCTGTGGGAACTCCTTCAAGACTGTTGAAAACCATTTCAGGTGACTACCTCATGAAGCTCATCGAGAGAATGCCAAGAGTGGGCAAAGCAGTGATCAAAGCAAAGGGTGGTTATTTTCAAGAATCTAAGATATAAAACATGTTCTGGGTTATTTCACACTTTTTGTTTATTGTATAATTCCATATGTGTTCATTCATAGTGCCTTCAGTGAGATTCTACAATGTAAATAGTCATGATAATAAATATAATGTGCGGTACGTTGAAAGTCTTGTGATTCCGACGGTATGTGTGTGGTTTCTGTAAGTTAAAGGGATTCTGAGTTATTAAAACACTAATTAAGTTATTAAAACAATGCAAAATGCCTGCATCGGTCTCAAAGAGTGTTAATAGTGATATTTGTGCTCAAAAAAAAATCCTGAGTCCTCTTTGCCCGAGTCAGTGACAAGACGGAGTTCAACTACGACCGATTCTGAGACAAGACCGAGATCACCTTGAGTACTACAACACTAATAGGATCTGCATGGAACATTCGATTTGTCCCCAAAGTTTCCAACATTCAGCATGAAAGCTCCAATTATACTTTAAAACCCATAATTCTCTTGTCATAGGCTCGTTAGTGCTCGTTAGTGCTTTTATCCTAACACTTGAGGTGAGTTTTCAGATATCAAGGTTCAAGGTTCAAGGTACTTTATTGTCATCAGTCGCTTTATACATGTACAAAGTGTGATGAGACAGCATTTCCTCATGGCCCCGGTGCAACATATAGTAACACTGAACATTACATTCAACAGGTCAAAAGGTGCAACAATAAATACAGAACGAACGCAATAAATACAGTACGAATGTGACGTTACATGAAGAGACGGAATGTAAACAAGTATTGCTCAGTGTATGTTTTTAAGGCACATTGGCAGCACCAGCATCTAAGCAGCTTTATAACAGATGGAGTGCAACAGCATCACAATACAAAACAATCACAATAAATAAATAAACAGAACAATAAATAAACACACAACACTCCAGTACTATTTGAAGGTGGGGATGTAAACCTTAATGACTGATATTGCATATGATTATTATACTGCACAGGTTACATGTAGAATTGACTCTGTTGCACCACTGCACTTTACACATCACTGTCGTGGTGATGCACTCCTCAACTGACTGTTGACAACACTGCACTGCTGCTATTATTTGCACAAATATTGAACATTGAATGTATAAATAGACTGGATATAGAATTCTTTTCACACTATAACTGTTTCTAACCTCCTGCACATCCAGTGTAAAAGTGTAAAAGTCAATTCCACATTGTAGGTAATACTGCATCCAAACTGTCTCTCTATCTACCTCTGTTTCTAATTCTAGTTCTAGTTCTAGTTTAAAGTTATATTTAATATTCCATATCTAGTTTAAAATGTATATTTTGTACTTTATTTATTATTGTTTATTCCATGTGCCTTAATTGTTCTTTGGTCCCTTTTTCCTACTGCACTGTTTAAACTGGTTAAAACACTAGTGCATCTGAGTGTGCCTGATGTAAACAGTAGACAGTAAATAGAAATCAGTTTTCCATGAGACTGCTGTTTAACAGGAGGTGAGATCTAGACCGTGACAAGAAGGAAGCACACAGAAATGCTAATTGTGAGTTTTTAAAAATGACTTCCCCATCTCAAGGTAAAAGCGTCTGATCTCACATGCACTTTAAACAGTGGCACCTTTGCCTGAGTAGACAAACACTCAGATAAGGTTGTGTTCTGAGTAAATGAGAGAAAAGTTTTGACATGCTTTATTGGCCAACTTCATGTATAAGATGCTAACTGCTTTAATAAAATAAGTGTGCACAAAACCCCCCGAATCGAATCGAATTGAATCGCTGTTCTTTCTCTGCTGGTTCAAAATCGATTCATGCATTAATCATTCTTGGCTATAAACTTCAACTTCATTATGATTCTAAAATAGTGTTGCACGAGTTGTCTGGTTGTTTCCTGTGCATTTACATTTACAGTATTTAGCAGACGCTCTTATTCAGAGCGACTTACAACAGTGCTTTGTGGTCCACAACTGTTCTTAGATCTGTAAGCTATGTCAACAACTGTAGTTAAACCAAATTACCACAGACTAAGTTTCATACTTTAACGAAAAGTAAGTTAGAGAAAACAAAAGTTCACAAACAGACACACGTTAGTGGGTGGTTTTTTTTTATTTTTATTTTTTTGGGAAGGGTAGGACAACATAAAAGGTAAATTAGTCCCCTAGATACTCTTTGAAGAGGTGTGTCTTCAGACGACGTTTGAAGACAGCAAGGGAATTGGCCATTTTAATGGCAAGTTGGTTCCACCAACTTCGTGTGTGTTTTTCATATATTTTGTCACTTTGTCTTTTATTTCGATTTGCGCTCTAGGCTCGTGCTCTCGTTTGACTTGTTGACTTTTCCAGATGGATTACCTCTGTTGGATTTCGCTCTCCTGGCTGCCTGGATGGACCTGGAACGTTTTAGTTAAGTGGGAGTCGAAGTTTCCTTTTTGTCTTTGTGTTGTGAATTTGCCCTTTTTCACTTGATTTTTTGTGACTTTTTTGAGTTTTCCCTCTTACTGACTGTGTTTGTTTCCCCTGCAAGTGCGTCCTCTTGTGAATCATACTTACACCATGACAAATGTGTTCTTCTTTTATAGACATATCCCAATACACATTGTCATAGTCATAATATAATGAGGAAAGGCCAGGCCTAGTATCTATGAGGGAATTCCTGGAAATATTTTAGACCTGGCTATCAGAGCTGCATCTGTCCCATGGGACTGACTATACTTTCTTCTAGTGGGAAAAGAATAGAACGCTCAACCTTTATTGCAACTTATTCATGAAAATCAGACCCTTCTTGGCAGTTCACTGTAAGAAATGCTCATAGAACTATGTGTGTACGCTTCAGGAATGCTTCCTTAAACAGACAAAAGCCATTGTTGAAGTGCCAGAGTTCTCACACGTGAGAAACTCAAGGGAATCTACAGTTCCATATTGTTGCTGTATAGGATTTCAGCTTATTTCAAGAGAATGTCTACTGTCTTGATGTTCATGGCAATAAAATCTTGTCACTTGAGATTTTGTGATGTTCCATGATGGTTAGGGGTGGGAATCAAAAAGCAGTTCCGACTTAGAACCGGTTCCAATTGATCAGTTCTATCGGAATCATACACCTCCAACGTTCTCGAATTTTTCTTAACGATTCTGTCATTGCGTCACACTCTCTGCGACTTGACCAACCATGGGGAATCATGACGCATAAATGAAACTTTTGCGATGTAAATGCACACGGTGAGGAAGGCTGAGCAAGATGACGGCCAGTATACATGCTCTGCTACGGGATCTGCGATGATTTGGGCACTATTTGCCTTTCTATGCTAGTAAAGAAGGCTGTTGACTACTCCGACTTATCGATAAATACTGGAATAAAAAATTCGGAAAGATCTGTCATCGAACAAAAGTGATGCTCTGACTAGAACACAATTTATTTTTAAAAAATTGTGCACAGCAATTAGCCAACCAAGTTTTTGAAATTCTGTTCAAACTAGATATACTGATACCAAAAAACAACATGAAACGTGGAAAGGAGAACCAAAAAGGAAACACACTAATGAACTTTACAGAAGGAGATACTGCTCCTTGATGCTCTCCTCTACTTGAAACATCCATGGAAATCAAACACTGGTTCCGACTAACCAGTTCCCTAACCCAAGAAAACGTGTGTGAGTGCTGTTGTTGCGGATGAGGTATCGAATTCTCACTTTCTCCATGCCATCCAAGATTTGGTCAGTAGGTTTTCTTCGCTTGAGCCAAAGATTAGTAAGAACTCGTAGGACATTAAAGCCATAAAAGAAAATGCCGAATGGCTAGAATTCCTACCTAAGACAACCAGTGACTAAGTGCAAGCAGTTGATCTTCGGCTCTCTGAGCAAGACACGAATATCCAAGAAGCAGAATGATTTAGTCGTCATTGGAATCTGAGGCCATGTCCACACATACACGGGTATTTCTGAAAACTGAGGTTTTTCTATGCGCTTTGGCCTTTCGTCCACACGTAAACGGCCTTCTGGGTCAGTGAAATTGGAGGTTTTTGAAAACTCCAGCCAAAGTGGAGATTTTTGAAAGCTCTGTTTCTGCGTTTAGGTGTGGACAAGAACAACGTAAATTTTGAAAAACGGAGCGTTTCGCGTCACGCTGTGCGCCAGTCATATGACGTCACAGTATGCGCCGTGTCTACATTAGGTTTTCATCTACAATGCCCGATGTTTACAAAGTTCTACTGCTCTCAACCTTGTTAGAAGTTTTGGCATGTTTATACTTATGCGCGGAGTTACTGTCCATCCAGTATGAAGGACGTAGACGTCAGAGTCAGCTTCAGATGCTATTATATTCAACACAAACACTATCTCTACCTAGAGCCCGCTGCCAACGTCGTCGAAAACGAAAACGGAAAATCTCCGTTTTCAGAAGTACCTGTGTACATGTGAACATGGCCTGAGATTCCTCAACCTTGTGGAAAAAAACAACGGAAGACCTGAGGCAACAAATCTATGACCTCTTCAGCAAAATGGTCTCAGTTGATAAAAGCAAGATGTATATTCTCATCAACATGATTCAAGAAATCCAGAGGAAAGACGGAACTCCTCGTCTGTTGCTGATTCAATTCACCCTGTGTACCTTCAGATAGAAAATATGGAGAGTTTTAACGAAGGCCAAAGTGTTAACAGATAAAGGTCTGTGCGTTGCGGAGGATCTGACATTTTGGGAGAGATAGTATAGGAACAAACTCTGGCCAGTTGTTGATAAGCTCGCAAGGAAGGAAAAAAGACAAGCTGGAGAGGTCCTGATGTGATCATCGAGGGAAAAATGTTCACAGCAGACTCCATCAAATGACCTGTTTTCTGACCGTGATACTCCCGTTTTCTCGTTTGGCTAGGAGTAGTAAAAGGTAAGACAAACAAAAAAAGGTTTATTGTTATGTTAATTCTGTTTTAATAACTAAGAACACTATTAATGCCAAGCTTTAGTTTAATTCAACTTGCTGGCTAAAAGGTATAGTTATGGTTAAGTCATGTGGCCATTTCCTTTCAGAAGTTCTTCTAAACTTTTGAGATTTGCAGTAGCAAGGCTCTCGTTCATTAAGCTTCTAAATTCTCATTCACGTTATCCATTCATCTTTCCTTACCTTTTCTTTCTTGCAAGATGTCAAACTTTAAGTTCCACTCTCTCAAAATCACCACTCAATGTCATGGGGTTACGAAACAGCGTCAAAAGAAAAGCACTATTTCTTTTTAGCCGTAAAACAAATGCCAATATCATCTTTTTACAAGAAACCCATTCATGTAAAAATGATATTAAATCTTTGGAAAGCTCAATGGGGAGATCAGGCACATTTTTCTCATGCCTCTAATCACTCAGCAGGTGTTGCTATTTTATTTAACAGATTCTCAGGTGATATCTTAGAAACCATCAGCTCTGGTGAAGGTAGGTTATTTCCGTAATTAAAATAGATAACTCTCTTTTCATTCTGTGTAATGTATATGGTCACAATAAGACAGCTTAGGCCAAAACCATGTTCACCCAGATTTATTCCAGAATAACACTTTTACAATAACTCATCATAACGCCTACCTGATTATAGGAGGAGATTTTAATGATGCTCCAAAGGATTTAATGGAGAGAATTCCAGAAAGAACGTCACAAAACCAACATTTCACACCTACTCTTTATCTTAGTGATAAACTATCAATAACAGATACGTGCCGTTTCTTTAACCCTGACAGCAAAGAACTCCCTTGGTATAATGTGAGACGCACACAACATTCCAGGACAGACCTATGGTTAACTGGGTCTGACCCCGAGCAAGCAAAGCTAATGCTGCTAAAGGAGCCTTCATACGCTCCAGGGCAAGATGGTTAGAAAATGGTGAAAGGAATTTGAGTTACTTTTTTGCTCTTGAAAAACGCAATTGGGAAGGGTAGGACAACATAAAAGGTAAATTAGTCCCCTAGATACTCTTTGAAGAGGTGTGTCTTCAGACGACGTTTGAAGACAGCAAGGGAATTGGCCATTTTAATGGCAAGTTGGTTCCACCAACTTCGTGTGTGTTTTTCATATATTTCGTCACTTTGTCTTTTATTTCGATTTGCGCTCTAGGCTCGTGCTCTCGTTTGACTTGTTGACTTTTCCAGATGGATTACCTCTGTTGGATTTCGCTCTCCTGGCTGCCTGGATGGACCTGGAACGTTTTAGTTAAGTGGGAGTCGAAGTTTCCTTTTTGTCTTTGTGTTGTGAATTTGCCCTTTTTCACTTGATTTTTTGTGACTTTTTTGAGTTTTCCCTCTTACTGACTGTGTTTGTTTCCCCTGCAAGTGCGTCCTCTTGTGAATCATACTTACACCATGACAAATGTGTTCTTCTTTCATAGACATATCCCAATACACATTGTCATAGTCATAATATAATGAGGAAAGGCCAGGCCTAGTATCTATGAGGGAATTCCTGGAAATATTTTAGACCTGGCTATCAGAGCTGCATCTGTCCCATGGGACTGACTATACTTTCTTCTAGTGGGAAAAGAATAGAACGCTCAACCTTTATTGCAACTTATTCATGAAAATCAGACCCTTCTTGGCAGTTCACTGTAAGAAATGCTCATAGAACTATGTGTGTACGCTTCAGGAATGCTTCCTTAAACAGACAAAAGCCATTGTTGAAGTGCCAGAGTTCTCACACGTGAGAAACTCAAGGGAATCTACAGTTCCATATTGTTGCTGTATAGGATTTCAGCTTATTTCAAGAGAATGTCTACTGTCTTGATGTTCATGGCAATAAAATCTTGTCACTTGAGATTTTGTGATGTTCCATGATGGTTAGGGGTGGGAATCAAAAAGCAGTTCCGACTTAGAACCGGTTCCAATTGATCAGTTCTATCGGAATCATACACCTCCAACGTTCTCGAATTTTTCTTAACGATTCTGTCATTGCGTCACACTCTCTGCGACTTGACCAACCATGGGGAATCATGACGCATAAATGAAACTTTTGCGATGTAAATGCACACGGTGAGGAAGGCTGAGCAAGATGACGGCCAGTATACATGCTCTGCTACGGGATCTGCGATGATTTGGGCACTATTTGCCTTTCTATGCTAGTAAAGAAGGCTGTTGACTACTCCGACTTATCGATAAATACTGGAATAAAAAATTCGGAAAGATCTGTCATCGAACAAAAGTGATGCTCTGACTAGAACACAATTTATTTTTAAAAAATTGTGCACAGCAATTAGCCAACCAAGTTTTTGAAATTCTGTTCAAACTAGATATACTGATACCAAAAAACAACATGAAACGTGGAAAGGAGAACCAAAAAGGAAACACACTAATGAACTTTACAGAAGGAGATACTGCTCCTTGATGCTCTCCTCTACTTGAAACATCCATGGAAATCAAACACTGGTTCCGACTAACCAGTTCCCTAACCCAAGAAAACGTGTGTGAGTGCTGTTGTTGCGGATGAGGTATCGAATTCTCACTTTCTCCATGCCATCCAAGATTTGGTCAGTAGGTTTTCTTCGCTTGAGCCAAAGATTAGTAAGAACTCGTAGGACATTAAAGCCATAAAAGAAAATGCCGAATGGCTAGAATTCCTACCTAAGACAACCAGTGACTAAGTGCAAGCAGTTGATCTTCGGCTCTCTGAGCAAGACACGAATATCCAAGAAGCAGAATGATTTAGTCGTCATTGGAATCTGAGGCCATGTCCACACATACACGGGTATTTCTGAAAACTGAGGTTTTTCTATGCGCTTTGGCCTTTCGTCCACACGTAAACGGCCTTCTGGGTCAGTGAAATTGGAGGTTTTTGAAAACTCCAGCCAAAGTGGAGATTTTTGAAAGCTCTGTTTCTGCGTTTAGGTGTGGACAAGAACAACGTAAATTTTGAAAAACGGAGCGTTTCGCTTCACGCTGTGCGCCAGTCATATGACGTCACAGTATGCGCCGTGTCTACATTAGGTTTTCATCTACAATGCCCGATGTTTACAAAGTTCTACTGCTCTCAACCTTGTTAGAAGTTTTGGCATGTTTATACTTATGCGCGGAGTTACTGTCCATCCAGTATGAAGGACGTAGACATCAGAGTCAGCTTCAGATGCTATTATATTCAACACGAACACTATCTCTACCTAGAGCCCGCTGCCAACGTCGTCGAAAACGAAAACGGAAAATCTCCGTTTTCAGAAGTACCTGTGTACATGTGAACATGGCCTGAGATTCCTCAACCTTGTGGAAAAAAACAACGGAAGACCTGAGGCAACAAATCTATGACCTCTTCAGCAAAATGGTCTCAGTTGATAAAAGCAAGATGTATATTCTCATCAACATGATTCAAGAAATCCAGAGGAAAGACGGAACTCCTCGTCTGTTGCTGATTCAATTCACCCTGTGTACCTTCAGATAGAAAATATGGAGAGTTTTAACGAAGGCCAAAGTGTTAACAGATAAAGGTCTGTGCGTTGCGGAGGATCTGACATTTTGGGAGAGATAGTATAGGAACAAACTCTGGCCAGTTGTTGATAAGCTCGCAAGGAAGGAAAAAAGACAAGCTGGAGAGGTCCTGATGTGATCATCGAGGGAAAAATGTTCACAGCAGACTCCATCAAATGACCTGTTTTCTGACCGTGATACTCCCGTTTTCTCGTTTGGCTAGGAGTAGTAAAAGGTAAGACAAACAAAAAAAGGTTTATTGTTATGTTAATTCTGTTTTAATAACTAAGAACACTATTAATGCCAAGCTTTAGTTTAATTCAACTTGCTGGCTAAAAGGTATAGTTATGGTTAAGTCATGTGGCCATTTCCTTTCAGAAGTTCTTCTAAACTTTTGAGATTTGCAGTAGCAAGGCTCTCGTTCATTAAGCTTCTAAATTCTCATTCACGTTATCCATTCATCTTTCCTTACCTTTTCTTTCTTGCAAGATGTCAAACTTTAAGTTCCACTCTCTCAAAATCACCACTCAATGTCATGGGGTTACGAAACAGCGTCAAAAGAAAAGCACTATTTCTTTTTAGCCGTAAAACAAATGCCAATATCATCTTTTTACCAGAAACCCATTCATGTGAAAATGATATTAAATCTTTGGAAAGCTCAATGGGGAGATCAGGCACATTTTTCTCATGCCTCTAATCACTCAGCAGGTGTTGCTATTTTATTTAACAGATTCTCAGGTGATATCTTAGAAACCATCAGCTCTGGTGAAGGTAGGTTATTTCCGTAATTAAAATAGATAACTCTCTTTTCATTCTGTGTAATGTATATGGTCACAATAAGACAGCTTAGGCCAAAACCATGTTCACCCAGATTTATTCCAGAATAACACTTTTACAATAACTCATCATAACGCCTACCTGATTATAGGAGGAGATTTTAATGATGCTCCAAAGGATTTAATGGAGAGAATTCCAGAAAGAACGTCACAAAACCAACATTTCACACCTACTCTTTATCTTAGTGATAAACTATCAATAACAGATACGTGCCGTTTCTTTAACCCTGACAGCAAAGAACTCCCTTGGTGTAATGTGAGACGCACACAACATTCCAGGACAGACCTATGGTTAACTGGGTCTGACCCCGAGCAAGCAAAGCTAATGCTGCTAAAGGAGCCTTCATACGCTCCAGGGCAAGATGGTTAGAAAATGGTGAAAGGAATTTGAGTTACTTTTTTGCTCTTGAAAAACGCAATAAGAAAAAAAAATCTCTGCTCTAAAAATAAATGACAAGATTAACTGAAACCCCAGGGATATCGCTGACTGTGTAAGCTCCTTTTACAGCATGCTCTATAATTCTAATTTTGATTCAAATTATTGTGATGAATTCATAAACAATATCAAAGAATTTGTCCCCACCATTTCAACTCAATTTAAAAGTAATTGTGACAAACCAAGCTCAAACACTGAGTTGGTTAAAACTCTAAAGCTTATGAAACCTGGTAAATATCTTGGGATAGATGGTTTATCCACAGAATTCAGCTAATTTTTGGGGGACATTATTGAAGCCCCCTTTATGAACATGTATAAAGAATGCATTGATAACAAAGAAATGACAACAACAGTGAAACTAGGATTGATTAACTTGATACCCAAACCAAACCCTCTTATTGTAGAAAACTGGAGACCTATTACTCTTCTTAATATAGATTATAAACTGTTTGCATGGCGTCTTAAAAAAGACTTTATTAGTGAAACCCAAACAGGCTTTATGACAAACCATCACATAAGCAACAACATCTCGCCCTTTCTGTTTTTGATTGCTGCTGAATTCCTGTCACTACTAGTTCTAAATAGTACTAATATTAAAGGCTTGTCTATATTTCAACGAGAAGTGGAGGTTCTACTCACAGTACAGACATTTACTTGATGTCCCAACCCAGGTCGAGTGGGTTATTGTGATGTGGCTCTCATATGGATTGCCCTCATGGCAAAAATACACTTCTCTCCCAGAAGTGAGCCAAAATGAGTTATAGGCCAAAATGAGTCAACATTTCAGTTTCAGCATTTCTTTATTCTCAATTAATCAGAAAAAATATGTTTTTTCCATTCCATAATGTTACAGAGTAAAAAATAAATATAGAAAAAAATCAATAATAATAATTTTATTCTGTATATTCTGTAAATCTATATAATTTTATTCTGTATATACTGCATTTTATTTAAGCTATATTTTGTTTCTCTTATTTTGTATCTTTCAAGTTATTGTTCAGTATGTTCAAGTTGAGTATGTTCATGTTCACAGTCTGGAACACTGTGGAAGACTGTGTAGAACTACTTTTTTCGCACTCAAAAAACTACCCAGTAATCAATAAGCAGTGATGGGAATAATGGCGTTAAAATAATGCTAACGTTAATAACGTTAAATAATCTACCCAATTACTGTTTACATCATTACAACACCGTTACCGTTATTGACAATAACATGCGGCGCATTACTGTTATTAAGCTGTTTTCATCTGACCAAGCTCTCAGCTACAGGAGCGGCAAAGTTGTCCTCTTCGGAGACATTTTAATTTTTAATTACAAGTTTCATTTGGGCACAATCCCAAACGACGCAACAATTAGAATATACATGCACAATCTGCTCCAAATGAATATCCAACAAAAATCAAATAAACAAAGAATAGACAATAGACAAACAAAACAAGATGTTATAAGCAAAAACAAAAACAAACAAACAAACAACAAAAGGTAAATAAATGAATAAGGGGGAGGGGGACAAATAACAGAGCTAAACAAATTGACAGGCAAACAAGACAGGACAGGACTATGTATAGACTAATACAAAACAAAACTAACAGGACAGAAACACAACGCAATCCTGATGCCAAGTTCTGGTGGGGGGAGAGGAGCACAAGCATAGTAATTTAGACCTATTTGACATGATATAGTGCATTTACTGCAACTGAGCTAGCATCGGGGTACAGTCTTCCAGGTACTCAAGGCCCTCTACAGCCTCCACCAGTGCATTCACTTTCTTGGTGGGCAGCACAGCATTTGCGTTGCTGCAAAACTTCTTTTTCAGACTCTCGTCACTGAGAGGGTTTCTCCAGTGACCATAGAAGGTATCGCAGCGACCCTGTAGCACGTCACCGCTGGTCAACGTGACCTGAACTTCTCCGTACATGCGATTGAAGTTGGCTGGGTTGTCTTGGGGATGCTCCACTCGTACACGTGAGAGAAGGGCATGAAGCTCAGGTCGCAGGACGGCCTCGGGGTAGAAGGACTTCACAGTCACCTCTCCGTCCAGCAGTGCAGTGCAGGCGTTGAACTGGAAAGAGTGGCGAGCCTCGTGCTCTGACTCTGGGAAGGGGCGATTGATGTACTTGGAAAGTGGGACCCTGAGCAGGATGTCTTGCACTGAGTCGAGGCAGACCCCGCCAGACGAGAGTCCTACAAGAGCCTTGTGAACGATGGCAGCAGCATCGGCCACCCAGTGCATGCCAAGGTGGGCTGGGAAACGCTTGAATGCCATGTCCTGGTCCTCCAGCAGGAATCTGTACCCCTCTTCATCAGGGAAACCCAGCGGGCGAGGGGCGTAGTCTTCATAGAAGGCGCTGAAGCCTGAGACACCAGGTACTGCGTCTAGGACTAGGGGGCTCGCCTCTAACCCACGGAAAGCCAACAAGGCAGCTTCAAGACCCAGGCGGGAGGCATTACCGATGTGGAGGGGCTTGGACTGAGTAGCTGCGTTAGCCATTGGGGCACCTGCCAAGGAGGCAGCAATGGCCAAGGCATTACTGCATTGGGAACGATCCAGGGAAAGAAGGCGTGCACAGGCAGCGGCACTCCCCATTGTGCCTACCACACTAGGGGGGTGGAACCTTGGGGAAGAATATGAAAAGGGAGTCAAATATTTTTTCTCCATTTTTAAAATCATGTGTGCATTTCACATGTCCAAATATGTGACCCGATCTGCCGTAATGAGTCGGAAGTCGGCGTTCTATTTATTTAGATACGGGCCGATTATGTTGAAAAACATCAAAAATATTGATTTTTTATTTTGGAGACCAGAGTAATTTTGAAGACCTTTTCTTTAATATGAGACCAAAAAAGAAAAATCGATATTTCTGATGTTTGTCAACATAATCGGCCCGTATCTAAATAAATAGAACGCCAACTTCCGACTCATTACAGCAGATCGGGTCACATATGTATTTAAATATTACACTTTAAAGACCATGAATGGACCATACTTTTGGACCATGATTTTTGTTACTTTGCTGCACTTTTTCTTTTTTTGCTCTAAGCACCAAAGCAATATACTTTATGCAAATTCTTAATAATGCATAAGTTTGTGTAATATGTCCAGTGCACCATTAACCACAGGTGTCTACAAGCACCATGAAAACGAAGCAGGTGGATTCTGTTTGAGGAACAGCTAGAGGAAATAACAAATTCTAAGTCATTTAATTCATTTTGAGGATCCAAGAAAAAGCAAAAGTACACTGAGTGCAAAAATAAACAGAAGTGGTTTGTATAAACACTTTTTCAAGAGGGCTCACAGTAACTTCCCTGCAGTCTAAATCCGGTAAGTGCAACCTCACCCAACTCTGGGCGAGCACTTGGAGAAATATTGTTGTTCCCTACAGAGGCGGTGCTGTTGCCTGTGCTCTCATCACATTTCTGCTTTTAGAGGTATGATATTTGTTATTTCAAGACTGAGCAACGGCACTGAAGTCTCCTGTTTTTGACAATGGCAATGCACTTGTTCCTGTTTGACTTTAAGAGAGTACCACAAGATAGACAGCTCTCACCTCTTTGGAATGTTGTGGGCCTCATTGGAGAACCTCATCAACCGACCTTGAACCTCTATTCCCACATTAAAGGCCATCAGGAAGTCCAGACCACTCGGCTTGCTGTTGCTGGGCAGCATGTCGCTAATGGCAAGGAGGGCTGGAAGCACTGCACCAGACGGGTGAGTTGCAGGGTGCCAAGTGTCGTCAAAATCCATGGAATGAGCCTGAGACAAAGCAAACAAAGACGTCACTGGGCTGTAGGCCGCACAACTCTAGAACAGCTGCCTTTTGCCTTTTTTACACATAGTTCATGGATGTTATTTCCATTATAGATTACAATATTGCTCTAATCGTTGGTCTAACAATAACATGAGTAGAACCTGCACTTGACCACAGGAAAATAGGAACACTAATAACTGTCCCATCTTTCATCAGTCTGTCTTTGTAACAGCAAATGCTAAAGCCAGAAGGACACATCTAATATTTCCTGGCCAAACAGGGTGCACAGGAGTCACTCATTACATTTCCAATGTCAATGAAGGGCTGCGCCCTGGTGATGTTCTTACTTTTGCTTTCATTTCTCACTGTTTCCCATGTTACGTTCACGATGTCTATGAGTTAAACAAACAGCATGCCTGTGATTCAGTGTCCCACACACCCAAGTGTTTCTTTACATATCCATAAAAGACAGTCCTGGCTTCCAATACAAAAACAGTAGTGGTTACTGTGGTATGCGGCCAGTTTGATTAGTTGCTCTTACCGCTACTCCATTAACAAAGGCTGCCAGGGTCGGAGAGAGCTTCGTGCCACTGTGCCCGTAGACAAAGCTGATGTCATCAGGAGCATACATGTGCTAAATGAAGAAGGAGAGGAAGGTTTCACTTAATGGCCAAACCAAGCTTATACACACACACCTACACACACAGGTCAGGGCCCACACAGAAGCCCACAAAAAGACATTATGTAAGCAATGGACACAGCACTGCTTCTGTCCACATGGAGGGAAAAAGCAACTAAAAGTTGTGCGTCTAGACAGTTTACAGACATTGAAGTCAGCTTTGGAGACTGGGTCATCACTCAAGACGTGAATGCCTCTCTTTGTGACATTTTTTTAAAATAGACTTGACCATTGATTTTGCATTTGCTGCACTGACTTCTATTGACTCTAATTGTATAAACATTATGGTGGACTCCTTAGATACTGCAAACTTGTGTGACCACACCACATTTTAATTATACTATTATTTAACTGTGTTTTGATTAGTATTTGTAACATGTTCAACAATGCTGTATATGATGTAAATATAGAATATGTAGAAAATTTTGCTAAACACTGGAAACACATCCCATTCCAAAAAATACTAGCATTGCAATACAAGCAGTGTATTTTATTTATTGGCAAATGTTGTACATGGTGTCAATCTTAAAGACATAAGTAAGTTTAGTATTTTATGGTTATTTTTGACATTTACCTGGCAATACTGAAGGGCCAGCTCAAACACTTCAGTGGTGCTGCCCAACAACCCCACACCAATGCTGTCCAGCACCATGCGCTTGCTGCGGTGGATCACAGTTGGTGACAGATGCTTTGGCTGCACACTCTGGATGAACCTGCCAAAGCTGCCGGTCACCGTTTCCTCTGAGACAGGCCGTTCCGCCACTGAAAACACAAGGGAGAGGATGTTATGCTTCAGCTGGTTATGTTTCAGTGCTTTAGTGACTATCTTAGCGGCCAAATGCTGCCTGAGAAAGACCATATGGTGAACTCTGCCAGTATTAAAATATGTGAAGTATGTGAAGAATAGTGTAAACGTATCAATATCTTACCATCTAGTGCAGATTTATGCAGTCCTCTGACCGCAGAAATGGTGGACAGGGTTCTGACGGATCTCTGAACAAAAAAGAATTCCATGTTTGAATATTCGTAATTAAAATGTGTATTATTTAATGAGAATTATTAGCATTTTTTGTTCAAACAAAGTCTGTTTTCACAGAACCTCATTCCTTGTTTTTGACTCATCTGTTTTCTTTTCACTCAATGACTCATTGATCATCTAATCAGGTTATACCAGATGTCATTTTAACATGATATTACATGATAACATGATTAACAATAACAATTATTAACATAACAATAATTTTAGAATTAGTAGCATTAACAGCAAGCCAAACTCAAGTGATTTATTATAGAGTAGATACAGGTACTATAAATAGTGCCATTGAGTTAATTTTTAAGGTGTTCTTGAAGAAGAAAAATGTTAATCAACACATAGATATATTCAGAAAGCAAAAAGATCAATTACCTGTAGTTTGGAGAGCATGTTCTCACAGTGTGATTAAGATTGTTTCTGAGAAAGATTGTCTTCTTGAGCCTAAGGTAGCCTTCTGAGCCAAAGTCTTCTCTGTAGTGCAAGAGGATGTTGTCTTGATAAGGGATGCTCTTGCTGCTCAGGTGAGTCCACATCGCCTCTTTATATAGCACAACAGCCTCAAAAGTTGGTAACGCAACCCAGAAGTAAGTGGGCTGGAAGTTCCAAAACACTTTTTTTAGCATCATGGGTGGGATTTCTCATCATCAGAGCAGGAAACTGATTGTCTTAGCTTAGGGTCAGTGATGTCATCTTTTGACATGGGACAAGGGGTTGGTTGGGACATTTTGAGCCCCGCCTACTTGTCCGACGCTTAATAGCTATAAACATAGAGCATCCTTCCACCGCTTTCTGACTTTATACTTCAGGATCATCACCGAGGCTCATCATCAGGTGAGTTCTTCCTTAAATTGCTCTGCCCAATTTTGACTAAAAAGATTTTTGCTAGATTGTATTCATGATTAGAAAATTAAATAAAAGATATGTTGTGAAACGGCAATAAATCTCATTCTTACCAAGAGTCCCACGGCTCGATCTTCATCATACAAACTGTAGTGGTCCACTAGTTCTTCCTCAGACGCACGCCATACGGCAGTGTAACAGTCCTTGGAGATACGAGTCACTATTTAGACAGAGCTGTGGTGTTATAGTCTGCCTCTGTGGGGAGCTCCTGGGTCAGTGTCAGAGTCTCAGCTGTGCCAAAGAGCTGCTGCTGGTTTCACTTGTCTGGCAGCTAAACCGGACTCTTATGTCAGCTCTCGGTGGCAGCAGGATATGAAGTGAAACACACCTGTAGGGAGGTTGTGGCTGACTGCCTTCATTGCGTGTTCCTGGAGTGAGAGAAGGAAGTAGAGAGAGAGAGAGAGAGAGAGAGTCAGGCTGGGTTGGCAATATTTTTTATTAGCAAAATTAATAAAAACCAAGCAATTAAAGCAATTCTATTCTTTATAATGTGTAATCAATTGTAGATTTTTTTTCTTAATGACTATACACAAAATCAATGCTAATAAAAGCTTATTCTATTAGCACAGATTTTGTGTATAGTCATCTAGAAAAATGTCCTACAATTGATTATAAATTTACACACACATATCTAGAACTTTTTAATACTTGTTTAAACGTGTGCACATATATAGTTGATATAAATGTGTTCTATATGCATTTAAAAACCTGGATTCTTTAAATGAACCGGTTTGTATAGCACAGATGACAATCAGACCCTCCAAGATTTCGCGATGCTGTGATCGAAACTATTGAGGTAAATTCAGCCAGTCCATGCTCAATCATTAATACCATGCAATTTTGACCAATTAACATAGCATTTCCGCAATTTTTGACCAATCATTTTCGTTTCCGCAAAACATTGAGCCATACATACGTCAGCGAATAATCACTTCCTTGTTACGTTTAGAAAATGTGCGATAAAAACACCTCACATTTATCTTCAAAAATAACTAAATGATCAATGGTTAATAAAAAATAATAGTGTTTTTGTTCCCTTCATTTTAATTCATTGTTAAAGAATGATTATAAAGGGGGACAAAATCACAAATTTTTCCACAACTTTGACTTGCTCCCGCAACTTTACTGCGACAAACGGCCTAAAAACACTGCAACAAAATGTAATATTCACACAAACAATGTTCCGTTAGTGAACATATTGGAATATTGAACATATAATGGCTGTACTTTATTCTGTTCTTGCCCCTAATTTCTAATGTTGTCCTGCAGTCTTTATCAAGAATAGTCAACAGACGTAATGGCATCAGGAAGTGACTTTCCTGCGAGCTTCTACAGTGAGCCTGGTGTGCTTGGTATCCTGGCCAATGGCATCAGTGCGTTCTTAGTGCTTCTGCAGAACTTTCATGGAGCAAGAACTGGGATTCCAGCAACTGGAGTGGAGAACATCCTTGCAGGTCTTCTTTTGTATTCTGAGCTCAGCTGCTGTATCCACATTTCATTGCATTAACATAACTTGGTGAACTAGGACTTAAAATATGTTAATATCAATTTTTATTATTTTATTTCAAGACTATTCTAAACTCCACTTTAAACTTTTATACTTTAACTCTATTTTTTTGTTTGTTTCTCTATAGGTGTTCATTTGATTCTAATTGGCGGAGTTTGCCAAATGATCGCAGGCTTGTTATCATTTCGTAAATATGATCATCTAAGTGGCACGTCTTTCATTGGCTATGCAGCACTTTGGGGAAGTTACGGAGCAACAAGAATTTTTCTGGGAGCAAACCAGCAAAATACAATCATTCAGAATACCTCAGACATCTTAAATGTAACAATGGAAACCTTGAACTCCACTCAAGCCAACGAGACCATCCCAAAATCTGCTATTGCAGCATTAGTGCCCTACATTTTGCTCTCCTTTTTGTTGGCATTTTGCTCAGCCACAGTCAACTACATAATGCCCTTTGTCTTTGGGTCCATCACTCTTACATTGATTTTTGAAGCTGTAGGACTAGTGACTGGTTGGGCTCTGGTGGTCTCAGGAGTCCTGGAGCTCCTCATTCTCCTTTTTGCCATTTATGGCTCAGCAGCATTGCTCATTAAAGGAGTGGCTCAACGTTATGCCCTCAAAGGCTTTGGCAACCCTCTTTTCAATGTCTTGCTCCTTGGGACAAGCAATGCCAGCAGCTCCCAGAGCATAGGCCAAGAGAAGAAGAAGAACACCAAATATGCTGAACCCATGGCCTTGGGTTACTTCTGTGACACAGTCTCTCCATTTATCTTTGCTTTCTATGCCTTTGGGTATTTCCCATCAATCTCATTAGCTGCCATCTGGATATCCATAAACTCTGCTGCCCAGCTTCTCTCGAGTTACTATGCTTACCTGCGCCAAGACTGCTACCATGCCACCAAGTTTGGCTTGCACTGCACCTTCTGGCTTGTGAAGACCTGGGAAGAGTATGTGGTTTCTGTGTTGACAGGAAGGGATGGAGCATCAACAGGAAGACATGGCATGGTTGGTGACTGGTTCTTCCTGGCAGCAGCTCTGGTCTTTTGTGTTGCATGTTTGAACATGGACACATTGGAGCTGATCCACAATGCTTTATTCTTCCTGCTAACCATCTCAACAATATCTCAGATCCCTCTTGAGAGGTACTACATATTTTTTGGAGTAGCTTGTGCCCTCTTCACGTCCCTCTCCATATATGGGACCTTTGCACGACTCATTAACACCATTGCAGAGAAGTCCTTAATTCCTGTTGGACCCCAGCCTGTCTCTACTGATCGACTCCAGAATGGCCTTGGCTGTCTAAGAAAGACTACTCACGGACAGGGTGTGCAACTTCCAGACGCTCTGTTTTACCTCACCAATGGAATCGCTGCTCTCTCAGCCATCCACAGTAACCAAGCCAACCAGAGCTTCCTGGACCTGACAGTACCGTGGGTTCTCATTCCAGGAGCCATCATTCAGGGTTACGTGAGCCGACTGCAGGTTAAAGGAGGCCAGAGGTTTGGCTCTATTATCCCATCCTTTTATGTAGTCATCTGGGCTGCATGGACCTGGTTCAGATTTGCAGGTATGGGGATGTGGTATAGTCAATATTAATATCTTGTCAGATATAGATGTTGAGTTGGACTATTTCAAACTATCAAAATGTTGAGGAATACTGAAATACTAAATAAACTTTCACTATCTACTTTTAGGACATCGCCTGCAGATTTCCATTGGATCAGCAAATGGATTTACAGCAGGAGCAATAGCATTCTTGGTGATTAATGCTTTTCTGATTCTAGTTGGTAAGTCATTATTAATTTTTATTAGTATGATTAATAATAGGTAAGTAGACTTTACAAGAGAAGGCTAGACTCTCTTATCATTCTCATTTGCAGCTGCCTATGGTAACCTTCTTCTGCTTGCACTGACAACTATAATGGAGATCATAGTGGTGTGTTTTCTTCTGTCCACACTTGATAAACTGCCCTACCAGCTGGAAGGTAAACTTTGAATGGAGGACAAATATACAAATAAAACAATGTCCATTAATACTCCATTGATTATAGCTTTATTAACATGTCCCCTTCATCTTCTTTCAGTTGCTATGCTTTCGATATTTGCCATCATTTGCTTATATGGAACTCTAGCGTCACTTGTGAACTGTATCTTCTCTAAGAGTATTTTTCCACTAGGCCCTGCACTTATGAAGGTATATTTGATAACTTTTTAAAATATTTTGAACATTTAAATCTAATATAGTACATTTTGAATTTCTCAATCTTTATTTGGTCTCATTTTTGCTTCTAAGCATAAGAACAAGAAGGACACTGCTTCCACAACTCCATGTCCTGTCGCTATGTCTCGGGGGACCAGTGGACTCCTACAGATTGCCAAATTGCTGGAAAATAATGGAGTGTGTGGCATTCCAACAGATACTGTCTATGCCCTGGCTGCTTCTTGCAAGAACCCCAGCGCGATAGAAAGGATCTACAATATCAAGGTATATTCCACATCATAACATATAAAGCAACAATTGAAACGTCAATTTGTTCTTGCTCGAAGTCTGACCAATTCCTGCTCAAAAGGACCGTCCTGCGGAGAAGCCCATTTGTATCTGCATATCCAACCTGGAGCAGCTGGTGTCTGCCAAACCTCCATTCAGCCCTCTGCTGTGGGAGTTCATGAGAAATGTCTACCCGGGAGGCATCAGCTGCATTGTGCCAAAGGGTGACTGGCTCTTCAAGCTTGGTAAGGTACTCTGGATTGTAAACAGGCACCAGATACCCTTAGGAAATGTTCTAGTTCTGGCTCATTTTCAAATATTGTCTTTCTTTAAGGGGTGGGGCCTGCATATGATCGTGTTGGAACCAAGGATAGCATAATGATCCGCGTCCCTGACCACACGGTCACTGCCCACCTGTGTGACATCACTGGGCCATTGGCCATCACATCTGCAAACCCGAGCGGCGAACCCGACAGCACACACCATGATATGATCATTAAGTGAGTTGCGTTTGTGTCTGGTGTAATTAATTTCTCAAAGACGTTCTCATTTACAATGAAATTGCAACGCACATCAAGGTTTGGTAAATATCCTCTATCAGGACACAGTCCAGGTTGTAATCAAGTGCACTCAGAAAACAAAGCTTTACTCTTTTCTACCTTCACCTCTAACTGCTTACTGATCCATTCACTAAATATACACAGTGGAAACTTTTGTCTTTGGCATTCACCTTTAAAAGGTAGTTTTAAGGCCAATTTAATTACTATTTTTGTCAATCACTAGTTTACAAATGGAGGCCACTTATAGCTAAACAATACCCATATTATATTGCAGCCATTCATTTGAAATGCAAAGATACTTCTTTTTAGCAGTAGTCGTATCAAGACCTAACAGTGGTGTCTTTACCTTCTGGCAGTCGACTTGGACACAAGATCCAAGGAGTATTATGTGACGGAGAGTCCAATGAAGTTGTGGGATCCACAGTGGTCAACTGCATGAAAATCGATGAAGGTACAGAAACTAAAAACAACAAAGCAGAAAACACTGTCAGCTCCACTATGTACAGTACATTTTATTGGTACTAACGTAAATTTGTTTATTAGGTACCATACGCATTCTACGCGAAGGCTGCGTCCCAGCTGTGAAAGTTCAGCAGATTTTTGAACGAGTCAAGGCCAGAATGCTGTGAAATGTGATGCTCAAACAGCTGGAGAACATGTGCACAATTTAGCTTAAAACTGAGAAGAAATGAAGATACTGGGGAAAAAAGACATTAACTATAACTTGCTCAGTAAATTTAATTGTACTTTCTACAGTGCTATGTTTCCACAATTATAAACGTCCTTAAACAATTAGTATGTATTGTGCCTTCATTACAGCTTATAATGTACAGTTGTGTCTTATTTAAATGTTTCTTTTACCTTTACAAATTATATATATATATATATATATATATATATATATATATATATATATATATATATATATATATATATATATATATAATTAGCCACTATAAACTGTGTGTATCTTTATGTATTTATTTATAACTGTGTTACAATAAAATCTTTGCATTTTTAAACTGGATTAAATGTCTGTTATTGACACATGTAACTGTAGTATTAATTAAACTGTAAGTGATTTATTCAATTAAAACTGATTGTCCTGGAAAATAGAGAACATGTTTTGTACTTAAATATAATAATGAAAACCAATGATGTATCTAACCATTTAAAGCATATTTCACCAGAAGCTTCAAGAAATGGGGAGCAAAATATATATATTGGTGCCGCCAAATCAGAAGTCATGCAACATGATGCTGAACATCAAAATAGCCAGGCAGACGCCTTCGCATCCTGGAGTGCACCGTTTGCTGGGGGGAGCTGCTTGCTAAGATCCACTCAGCAACGATGGCTAAAGTGGATTCAATAATAAAAAAGAAAGGAAAAAAGAGAATGGAAAGGCAGTTAATGCAAATGGGGAACATGTTTGTGTACTTAAATATAATAATGAAAACCAAACATTATCTATCATTAAAGCGTTATTTCATGAAGCTTCCAAGAGTAGAGGAGCAAAATATGTATATTGCTGCCTAAATCGAAGTCATGCAACACTTGATGCTAGCCCTTAACACTACCAAAAAATATGAAACATAAATATTTTCTACACGTTAAAGCATAATGTTGTCAGTGATCAGGCTGCATTTGAGAGTAACAAGAGCATTACAATGGTGTCATGGTGCGGTTGCAGGAAGGGGATGAGGACACTAATGCAGGCATACAAAAACAGGTTTATTGAGGGAAACAGAAACTGAAGAGAACAAACTGGGCAAAAGCAGGAAAAACAGAGTCACAAAAAGTAAAAACTGAGGTCCAAAAAGCGGGTGGGCCTGGTGCCCCCAGTGGCGTGGCTGTGGCCAAGCAGGAGAGCCTCGTGGAAACCCAGGAGAAGGAGGCGCCTTGCACTCCTCCAAGCACTTACGAACCAAAACAGGAAGCGATCAGTGCTACGGGATCGGGCAGGGAAGAGGGCCTCACTGAAGACACGAGCCTGGGAACCAAACAGAAAGAGGTGAAAACAAAGAAGCAAAAAGGGCAATTCAAGGGACAAAAACCAAACCAGAATCAAAAGGAAACAGCAGGAGCAGGAACAGGAAATCCAAAAATACGACACGAACAACCATACGTTTCATGAGGGAGACAGACTCCGAGACACTTGGGTTAAACAGGCTTAAATAAAACACAGATCTCAACAAGCAGGGTGCTCTCACCAATCCAGGAACTCAAGGCAGAGCAGAGACACAAAAGCTGAACTCAATGATAAGCGAGGGGTGTTGTAAACAGACACTGACCTACTGCAGGAAGACACATAGTGCAAACAACATACCAGGAAGTAGGGTCGCGCTCTAGACAGAGAGTGACTAATCAGAATGGCTGAAGTGCAGACACAGAAACCCAACATTGAGAGCAAGCTAACACAGAAAGCTAAAAGGCTAACTCAAGGAGACATAGAAACACACACACACTCCACCCACCACAGACACACCACCAAAAATAGACAGAAAGACCAGAAACAATAAAACAGATACTTCTCTGGGTTCACGGTGGCACAGGTCCCGTCCAAGTCGGGCGGGACCGTGACAAATGGTGAACAAAATTTTATGCAGAAGAAGAACACCAAACTGGATTAAAGATTATTTAGATAAACAAATAATTGAAAATGTAAATGAGCAAATCAATTAATTTTTTACAGTGGCGGCTGGTGAAAAAAAATCTTCCGGAGAGGGGCTAGTGTACCAATAGATTTCCCTTCTAGTCAGTACAAGCGTTCAAATGAACAGTCGAAAATGATGACAATTTCACAATAATGCAGTTTTCTGAATTGCTAAAACACATTTCAAAACTCTGTCTCTTTGTCTCAAAAACACTAACCCACAAACTCTAAAATTCAAGCTACCTCACAAAACCTTGACTTGTCTTGCAAAACCAAACATTTGACCCCAAAACGCTACTTTTAACTTTACTCCAGAATCCAAGCACTACTGTCCAAAAAACCACACAAAACCAGCCAATGTGCAAACACAACTTAGCAATGATTACACGCTACATAAATAAATACAAAACACTGTGGGATAGTGGGAAAATAAGATTTGTTATTCATTCATTCTTGTACTCACATTTAAACAAAGAACTGCAGCAAAAGCGTTTTATATAAAAAAAATGATATATTTTACAGCATATTCAGATGTATTCTGCCTCCATCATACTCTGTGAGGGTGAGGCCACAGAAATACTTCATCCACATCATGCTATGTTCTCCTTGCAAGGCAGCGAAGAAACCTTTACTTGGCCTGGCAAATTCCACTCCTATCTACGCTTCATGCTCCATTATTAATTGCTTAGAAGCAGGTTACTTTCCTGTTTTCCTGTCCAGTTTTGGTCGTATACTTTCCATCTCATGCCAAGAAAAAACTCCTCAATAGGGTTTAAAAATGAGAATATGGTGGAAGAAACACGTTCATAAAATGCTGCTCATTGTGAAACCAATCGCGTATTCTTGGACCACGATGAAAGCTCACATTGTCCCAAATGATAACGTACATGGGATGTTCTGCCTGCTCGCGATCTCTCTGCTCAAGCAAAGCATCCCGTAGACCATCCAGGAATGTACAAATAAATTTGATTGTTGTATAGTTCCTCTTGTACTGCTCCATTGTTGGATCCTCATGCCATGTGCATTTGACTAGGCTTATATACTGTTTACTCATTGGGTTCGCTGGTTGGACATGTATTTCAGTTTGAGTGGTAGTGTGTAAATGATGAGAACAGTATATTAGTTGTGTTTAACTTCTGTAGCCTGTGTGCACCATTCTGGGTACAAGTGCACCACACTGCAATGTATTTTTATGTTTGAGAATGTGTTTAGAGTTTTGTGAAATGGGAGATTCAGATTTGCAAATTGTGTCCTAACCAGATGAATAGTGTTTAAGATTTTGACATCTGTGGGATTGATGATTTGATGAAAAGAGTTTTTAGTAGTTGACAGTTTAGTTTTACAATGGGATTTAGTGTTTTTGTAATTCCGAAGAACTGTAATTTAATTTCCTTCTCAAAATCAGCAGTTTCACAGATAAAGTAAATTAACAATTTACAGCTGTATTAGGCTCCATTTATGCTTTGGAAAGGAATGATATCCAACACAATACTCAAGTTCTTGAGATTAGTTAACAGCAAGAGTATGATTTCAGATGAATCTATGATCAACAGTGTGTGTGTGTGTGAGAGAGAGAGAGTGAGTGAGTGAGTGAATGTGTGAATGAGTGAGTGGGGGGGGTTTCTAAAGTGAGTGTGGGACTGAGTGATTGTATGAAAAGAAAGAGGGAGAGAGGGGTGGTGTGTGAGTCTGATTCTAAGGTGAGTTTAAGATTTCTATGTGCGAGAGTGACTATGAAATGAGGTTTGTGTGTGTATGTCTGTATGCAAGTGTATGACAGAGAGACATAGAGAGAGAGAGAGAGAGAGGGAATGGGGTTGAGGGTTCTTATTTGTACAAGAACTTTGCTCGTCTGTCTTTCTGAGTGGCATATTTCTCAGTGACCCTGGAACAGAAATGGAATTGATGTGAGTTTTGCTCTATGGAGAGCACCAGAGGCGTTGATGTTTACAAGACTTGGTTCGATTGAATGTGTCTTGAGAGTTATTTTCCAGGAAAACCCGATAGAGAGCCAGTGCACCACTACACCTCTCGACACACTCTCGTTTTTGGTCTTGTCTCGGTTTAGGTGGTCTTAACTTCAACTCTATCTGTATATCTTAGATACCGATGATAAAATAGTGTCTTTGTCAATGCAACCACTATAGATATACACACACACACAGTATATATAATAGCTAGCTTTAAATCAAAATAGATGGTTCATCAAAAAAGCAAAAAGTAGGAACTGAAGCTGAATTTCTAGTTATAAATCATCATCATAAACCTGCTCTACAGCTTTAGGGTATTTCATCAACGGCAATGACCCCCAAGTCACTGACTGAGAACAAAACACCTCTGACCTGAAAACCATTCAGCAAGTTTGAAATCTCAAAAGCAGCTTCTTTATGTGCATGAGTCTCTTGACAGCGTAAATTTCAAAGTGTAGGTAAAGTGATACAGTTCATACAAAGAGGAAAAGTGGGTATTCACAATGATGGTTGCTACTGATCACGTAACCTTGGGTGATAATGGGACATTAGATTGCAATATTCTCTACAGAAGGTGTGTGCTATTATCTGTTGCTGGGGTAAACAATGAAAGCACTTCAGGTTGACTGACTCAACATGAAACTGTGAAGAAAATGGAGTGACTGCACAAATCCTTCCACTCGCATCGTGTCACGTCATTGTTTCAAATTAAGGATTGATTGTTGCACAAGGAAAAAGCAAATTTTCCTGTTGTGCTTCCTTAAAGTTTAAAATTTCACTAGAAAACAAACACTGTGCAATGCTAGACAGAAACCTATTTAGGGAAACAAAAACCAATTACACCATTTACCAAAAAAAAGACTTTGGAATGGAAATATTTTGATCCACTTTATATGCTCAATAGTTAAGCTAAAATCCTCTTTACCCACTGCTGAGCATGACTCATTCAGGATTCAAGTGGGTGTAAACACCGAGCTCATAGGGACTGAAGGAATTTGGGATTCCATGGTAAAGCAATATATTTAGTCAAACATTAATTTGGGTAAAAGCACTCAGGCATCCATAAATTGTGTTTTTACCACAATAGCCCATAAAGTTTCATTATACAATGGACATTTATTACTGTTAAACTAATGACACTGATGACTACCTGACAATTACTTTTAAAAAGACAATAAAAAGTATGTGACCTTTGCTATAATCAAGTGTATTGGTACAAAGTCTTATTTCTTGAAAACAAGCAATTCATTTGTTTGGAAACGGATGTATTAAACAGGGAGAAATTTTTGCTTACAGTATATGTATTTTCTGTATCCTTCTTTTCTAAACTTATATATTATTTACAGCATTAAAATATATACTGAGACAGTCTTTGTATGTTGTTCACACAAAAATGCTACATTAAATACATGAATACATTTTTCCCCGAAAGAATGCTACTTTAAACTTCCTGTAAAAAGATGCTTTTTATAATGTGTTTTTTGATAAACTTCAAGAATAAAATTTACGTTTACAGTTAATAAATAAAATTAAACAAACAAACAAAAAAGTAGGTATAAAAGTGATTTTACAGAGTGTATTCTACAATACTCATAGAACCGTATTTTTAAAAGTGAAAGATATCAAAATGATGGGGCGGCTTTGAATCTATTTCGTTGCTGGGAGCAGCTTGCTAAAGATCCACTCAGCAACATTAAGCTGTATGGTTTAATATTAAAGAAAGAAAGGAACGAAGAAAATGAAAGCATGATTCTGAAGAGGTCCCATATAATATGAATCACTGCATGAATTGAATATTATTCATACCTGTGACTGACAGTGCAGGGAAGAGATACAAGCTCTTTTAAAACAATATCTTCTTTTGCTGGTCTATATGTTCTTTCTGGTTATTTTTGTAGAGAAAGGAAAGCGATGAATGTCCTTTTCCAAACAAGTTGCATACAGAAACTGGTGTTAATTCTTTTCTGTTATGTAACGTTTCTTAGTCAGCTCAGAGGAATAATGAAAATGTATTTGCTGAAATATGCATTTAAGTCACATGTAATATTACATAAATACAAATACAATGCGTCCAAAAGTACCTGCTGCAACCTACCTGATAGATAGATGAATGGAATAGATAGATAGATAGATAGATAGATAGATAGATAGATAGATGAATAGATAGATAGATAAATTCAGTGATCTTTCTTTTATAGCAGTGATTCTACTAATCCCACTAGGAGTTTGGGGTCAAGAGCAGCTAAACTGAGATTGAGATAAAGGCCAAGACGAGATGTTTCAAGACTGAGACAAGACCAAGACTCTGAGGCCGAGAGACCAGAGACAAATGCCTGCATCAGTTTTAAACAGTTAATACTAATATTCTCCAGAGTTCCAGAAATCCTGGAGTCCTCTTTGTCCAAGTTCTGACAAATACGGCCGATTCCGAGACAAGACAGAGACTTTTAAAAACTGGTCTCGAGAGTACTACCAATTGCAGACGGTTTGGACATATTAGAGATAAAAGTGCTCAAATTACTTAAACAAAATGTAGAAGAAAAAAGAAAAACAATAAGTAAAAAATTAAAGCATGCATCTTGTTCAGACATCAAATTAATCACCATAGATTGAATGGCCATTCACTACAATGGCCCAGAAAGAGATGCCAAACTCTTTTAAACAATATCTTCCTTTGTTGATCTGCACCATGTTCTTTTCCTGGTTATTTTTAGCGGAGAAAGGAAGCTTGATGAATGTCATACTTTCAAACAAGTTGCATGCTGGAAGGACATTCTTATGTGGTGTTAATTCTTTTCTGTTATGTAACTTTTCTTAGTCAGCTCAGAGGAATAATGAAAATGTATTTGTTGAAATATCACATTTAAGTCACATATAATGTGCATAAATGCAAATACAATGGTCAAAAAGTACCTGCTGCAGCCTACCCTGATAGATAGATAGATAGATAGATAGATGAATAGATGATAGATAGATGAATGAATGAATAGATAGATAGATAGATGAATAGATAGATGAGATTAAATTGGATATAACAACTTTTGTAGTGGATTCTACTAAAATCTCTTAGTGAGATTAAAAGGCAGCTAAACTGAGATTGAGACAAGGCTAGATGTTTTCCAAGACTGAGACAAGACCAAGACTCTCTGAGAGGGCGAGACCAGAGACCAAATGCCTGCATCAGTTTTAAACAGTTGTACTAATATTCTCAGGTTCAATCCTGGAGTCCTCTTTGTCCAAGTTCTACAACAGCTGGCCGAGTCGAGACAAGACAAGCCTTCAAAAAACTGATGCCGAGTGCTACTGTACAGACTGGTTTGGACTATAATTAGAATAAAAAGTGCTCAAAAATTACTTAAACAAAATGTAAGAAGAAAAAAAGAAAAACAATAAGTAAAGGTAAAACCTGCATCTTGATGTTCAGACATCAAATTAATCACCATGAATTGAATAGCCATTCATAGCGACTGGCAGTGCAAGAAAGAAGATGCCAAACTCTTTTAAAACAATATCTGCTTTGTTGATCACCTGTATTTCTTTCTGGTTATTTTAACGGAGAAAGAGCTTGATGAATATTAAGCTGCCGGCAAGTTGCATGCTGGAAGGACATTCTTATGTAGTGTTAATTCTTTTCTGTTATGTAACTTTTCTTAGTCGCTCCAGAGAATAATGAAAATGTGTTTGTTGAAATATCACATTTAAGTCATAATATTACATAAATACCATCTAATCGTCCAAAAAGTACCTGCTGCAACCTACCTGATAGATAGATAGATAGATAGATGAATGGATAGATAGATAGATAGATAGATAGATGAATAGATAGATAGATAGATAGATTAGAATTGGATCTTTTTTCTTTTATAGCAGTGATTCTACTAATCACTAGAGTTGAGGTCAAGAAACACCTAAACTGAGAGAGATTGAGACAAGGCCAAGACGAATTGTTCCAAGACTGAGACAAGATTAAGACTCTGAAGGGCGAGACCAGAACCAAATACCTGCATCAGTTTTTAGAAGCAGATTAATACTAATATTCTCAAGTTCAGGAAATCCCTGGGTCCCTCTTTGTCCAAGTCCGAGACAAGACAGAGACCTTCAAAAACTGGTCTTGAGTACTACAACACAGACGGTTTTGGACATAATAGAGATAAAGATGCTCAAAAAATTACTTAAACAAATACTTAAACAAAATGTAAGAAGAAAAGAAAAACAATAAGTAAAGAAGGTAAAGCATGCATCTTGATGTTCAGACATCAAATTAATCACCATGAATTGAATGGCCATTCACACCTGTGACTGACGGTGCAAGAAGAGATGCCAAACTCTTTTAAAACAATATCTGCTTTGTTGATCTGCACCATGTTCTTTCTGGTTATTTTTGTAGGAGAAAGAGCTTGATGAATGTCCTTTTCAAACAAGTTGCATGCTGGAAGGACATTCTTATGTGGTGTTAATTCTTTTCTGTTATGTAACTTTTCTTAGTCAGCTCAGAGGAATAATGAAAATGTATTTGTTGAAATATCACATTTAAGTCACATATAATATTACATAAATACAAATACAATCGTCCAAAAAGTACCTGCTGCAACCTACCTGATAGATAGATAGATAGATAGATAGATAGATAGATAGATAGATAGATAGATAGATAGATAGATAGATAGATAGATAGATTAAATTGGATCTTTTTCTTTTATAGCAGTGATTCTACTAATCACTAGAGTTGGGGTCAAGAGCAGCTAAACTGAGATTGAGACAAGGCCAAGACCGGAGTGTTTCAAGACTGAGACAAGACCAAGACTCTGAAGGGCCGAGACCAGAACTGGGCGAGACCAATGCACGTTAAAGGGATTCTGAGTTATTACAACACAAATGAATAAACAACGCAAAATGCCTGCATCAGTTTTAAACAGTTAATACTAATATTCTCAGAGTTCAGAAATCCTGAGTCCTCTTTGTCCAAGTTCCTGACAAATATGGCCGAGTCCGAGACAAGACCGAGACCTTCAAAAACTGGTCTCGAGTACTACAACACCGGACGGTTTGGACATATTAGAGATAAAAGTGCTCAAAAATTACTTAAACAAAATGTAAGAAGAAAAGAAAAACAATAAGTAAAGAAGGTAAAGCATGCATCTTGATGTTCAGACATCAAATGAATCACCATGAATTGAATGATTGACAGTGCTGGAAGAGAGGCCACATTCATTTAAGACACTCCCTGGTTTGTTCACCTAAACCATGATCTGGCCGGCTATTTTTTACGAGAATGGAGAAAGAGCTCATCCTTGACAAATAACCCCTTTGCCCAAATTACACAAACTGAAAGGACACTTTTTATTAGGTACCTTAAGTAAGCTCTGACGAAGTAATGATGGAAAATGCCTTAAAGGAAATATTTTTTATCTTCTGTATCTTGTATAACCTCTTACTGGAAGAACATTCTTGAAGTTTTATCTTGCCACTCCTTATCAAATGGGTGAGGCAAGTATTTTGAAGAAATAAATGTTCTCTTAGTATTTTCAATGTGTAATTTAATTGACTGTATTCCTGTCCTGTTTTGACACGTAACGCAACCTGGTAAAATGATCAAAGAAATCTGAGGCAAGGAGCAAAGATGTAGATGCTGTTGTATGACTTGCTCTCATGCTTAATTATTAAATAAAGGAGAATTCTAAGAATAACCCTCGTCTGGTATTCTCCTAAAGAACAGCTTTTACTTCATCTTATTGACTTTAAATGATTTTTTTAGTCTTTATATATGCAAGAAATATAATCATAAGTCAGCCTTATTGATTATCTTATACATAATAAAATCTTTTACAGCTTTTCCTTACCACTGTCGCTCAGGCTTGCTTGTTGGGGGTTTGGGCCGGTTATATGTAAAGCGCTTTGTGACAATAACTGTTAAGGGTACTATATAAATAAAATCAAATTGAATTGAATAAATATTTAATTACAATCTCCAATCTGTTGTCACTTCAGTAGTTTATTTTTTGACCAGGCCAAAAAGACATCAGGTTTAAGTATAATATTGAAAGTCACTGCAATTCATTTTGAAATAATTTATTTCATATATAGCTTTTTGTATACAATTATATATAAATGACAACACTATGATACTAATATACATTCTTTAAAGATGACATTTATATGTTTATTGAACTGTACAATTTCATTAGAACTCAAATGTAATAATAAATAACAAACTCCTTCATATTCATACTTTTTTAGCTCACTTGCCTTAACGTTGTTTGTGTGTGTATATGTTGTAATTGTTGCCATGCTTTGTAATTGTTTATCATATTATTCTCCTAGTTTTCTGAAAGGAAAAAACAACTTAAACTTGTGCCTTTAAATGCTTTTTAAAATGCTGCTGTAAATTCATAATCCCTTAAAACATATTTCTAATAGTGTACAGCATTGTTTATCATGTTATTTGTCTCTTTTAGATATATTTATGTCATACATTTTACACACTAAAACATTTTAATGCACTTCAGTGTTTATTGATCAGCAGCTTTACAAGACGTCCTCCTCAGTGTCTGGATTGCCATGTTGGCTGTGGTCCAGAGAGCTCAGAGACTCTGCAGGACTTGAATGGCTCAAGCCTGAGTCCGTTTCAGGGTCTCTGATGTCTGTTTGAGCATCTGTGATGTCCGTCTCAAAACCCTCATTTAGCTGTCCGTGCCTGTGTTTTCTCTGAATCTCCTCAAAGATCTGTAGAACCTAGAGAAGATCATAAGACATAAAGGTCATTACCCACAAACAGTCTAAGCAAACCAAGCAGGTTATAATCATGTGACTGCTCTCTACTGTTACCTTAGACTTTGGAATCAGGCCAACCCTGAAAAAGCCAATTTGACCACTCTCAATTTTTGTGCAGTCGACTACAGTGGAGGCAATATTCTCTGGAGAAGGACCGTCGCATAATACCCCATCAACCTAAACATATAAATAAAGCCATTTTTAAAATAGCAGTCCAAAATATGAAATGCTTTTTATTTTATTCGTCCATATATGGCTGCATGAATGTACCTTGTCCCCAAGCTTGGCATAGACCTGGTTATGATGTGTTGTGTCTGCTTCACCTGTTGGGTTCGCTGATGTAACAGCAATAGGACCTACCTAATGCATGAAATGCATGAAAATGAATGAAACTGTCATGTCTACAAATCTACCACATATATGAAGGAATGGTATACACAAAGTAGAAGCTTGTTAATCAGAACACAAAGTTTGATGTACCAAGCTGATAAGATGTGTGGCAACAGTGCAGTCTGGATTTCTGATGGCTATGCTTTGGGGAGTTCCAATGTATTTCGAGGAATCACCCAAACCAAAAAACTCCATCCATGGAGCTAAAGAGTAGGATAAAAACACAGCAAATTAGGCAATCGAATATATTGTACACCTTGTCTTCATTTAGACATGTTAAGCTGCCAACATAAACGTACCTCTAGGAATAACCAGGCTAATTGATGATGGCCAGGCTGCTTCCATGAAGTCCCAGAGCAACGGATTGATCTGGTCTCTGACCGGCTCTAACTGCTTAATGGAGGAGATCCATAACGACATGGGGCGCTCCTGGGCCTGCTTTTTCACTCTACACAGGGTTTCATTTTGTTAGATGTAGGAAATAATTATGATACATTAATCTAATGTGCCCAGTGTTTGTTGGACAAGGCTGCTTTATGGAAACAATGCTTAATGTCTTACTTATAAGCTTTCTCAACAGCTTCTGGTCGATTGCAAGCTGCAACAAGCACATAGACCGTGTCAGTGGGCATTCCGCAGATTCCTCCATTCTTCATAATCTCTACCAAAACAAAAGTGAAAAAGTCATTAAAACCCCAAAACATTTCCAAAATTTATTGTGGATTTCCCATTTTGATGATGAGCATCTTACCTGCAATCTGTTGCACAGATGTAGCTTTCCTTGCAGGAAGGTGAGGGCAACTGTCTCTACCTCCACCAAACCCACGCAACTTAATCAGAGGGTCTCCCAGTGGAAGTTGGGGAGACCGAAAGGTGTAGTTGAATATGTTGGCCAGGAAAAAGTAGAAGCTAACCAAACCAAAGATGATAGTCACACCAATATCATAGCCATAGGGCAGTGCTCCCACTGCATCCAGCAAAAAGCTAATGAGGATGAGTTCGAAGGTAAGGGCGTAGACAAACCACGCTATGTTGAGGAACATAGCCCCGATCGTAACTAGAACATTGAACAGCATGAAACTGATGATTCCCACTGCTACGTGGAAACCACGAACATTGCCGTATAGGTCGCCATACCGTGTCAGTCCCCACACTGTCCACATGACACCATAGAGGATGAAAGCTGTGCTCTCCAAGGTTTTGCCTCGTGCAAACGCCACTGATCCACACAGAAGCTGCAGTACACCGCCAGAAACCACTACCCAAGGTAAAATCAGAATTTCCAGCGGATTGAGATTTATTGCATTAGCCGTGACGGCAAAAGCTGCCAGAACGCTACAAGCATGGCCTAGCATCTCAGCATCTGCGTATCTTGAGTAACCTAGATAGGGAGCATTAAGGTCTTTGTCCAGCATTCGTAGAGTGAACTTATTGCTGCGAGTGAATAGATTTTTTAACAGACCCTCACCTGTGGGTATCTTCTTTTCAGACACCTTGTTATAGAGGGTTACTATGAGCATTATAACAGTTGCAACAAATATAGCTGCTTGGACACCTTGAGTGCCCTGCTGGAAAAAGCCTTGAGGTTGGGCAGCAATTGCTATACAATAAGCTACAAAAAACACCTGATACAAGCTGTCAACTAAACTTCTGAGGCTGCTAAACAAAGCCAGGACAAAGAAAAGCACAGAGAAAACAGTGGGGAAGGGGACTGGTGAATAGGGTTGTTGGTCTGTTAAGTCACTTACTAGTGCGCTGTAACCTTCTGAAAATTTTAGTATAGCAGTGAAGCCAAAGAAGGTTGCAGCAAGGGTGTCCATGCCCCTGTAGGAGAGAACACACACACCCAACTGAAAGACGCCAGCCGTCCACAGCCACGGAACATGGCCGGAGAAGAGCTGAGGGACCACGCCTAGCAAAGGACAGGCCAGGACGCTGGCCGACAGCAGGTTCATTGCCAAACCAACTGCAACTACGCCATGGCTCTCTTGACCAGATGTTGTCTTTCTTAGCCCCGTCCCCGGTGGTTGAACCCCACCACCGGTGATGTAAGACAACAAACGCCCACTCCCGAAATAGGCAGTAACAAAACAGACCAAAAGGTAACAGGCAGCAGTAGCCGACTGGCCAAAGCCTACATTTGCAAAGCCAGCAATTTGATGGGCACATGCCAAGCTTATGGCTAGAGCAATAAAGGAGAGGACAACCTCTCTTGCCAAAACAGCCACTATACAAATGATTAGCAGTGCCAGGGTGAACGCAGCAAGCCCAGGCACCATGGCATCTCTTAGTCCACTGATGACACTTTGCCCTACAAGAAGATGAATTAGGCCGGAGCCGCACCATAATGCAGACACAGTCAGACACAAACAGGCAAAGATGGAGCTGTGGGACAGACTCCGGCGCACACCTAAAACAAGAACAAAAGGCTGTTTTAAATAAAAGAAAACTGCAGATATTACTTTATCACATTACATATTACCTTCTTATATCTTATTCACTAAATACATTGACCTTGAGTAGTATAATAAGAGCATCAAACCGAGTTCTTAAATTCTTAAATTTGGGATGCACAAAATTTTGAAAACATTTTTGTCTGTGGTATATACTGCGATATAAAAATCACATAATGTGAACAAAAAATTCTTTTAAGTAGCTATATTTGTAAAGAAGGAATCATTCCACAGCAATGAAATAAAAATACATTTTATCACTGAAGACTTCTTTGGATTATACAAACCTTTATATTAGAGTAAATTATGTCATTACTTTATGTAATTAATTATGTATACTTTATCCACAAACCCTTATATTAGAATACATTATTTTTTCTTGTAAGTTACTCATTATTTTCCTTTTCTATCAAGACGTGACATAATGATTTAATTTGCATTAGTTAATATTGTTTATCCTGCTACATGAATACAGTGTATGTGCAGCTAATGATGGCACTGTTGAAATAATATATTGTGAAGGAATAATTTCAATATTAAAAATAAAATAACATAAAAATAACTTTAAACTCGTAGAAAACGTAGCATTTCTGAATCTATGAGAACACAAAAAACACACAACTCATATAAAACATTAACAAATTTAATGGACAAAATGTATAATTAAATATGTAAGCAGCATATTTTATTGTCTTAAACAGGTTAGTTATTTTAAAATGATGCACATTAACCAATCTTAACCGTTTTCTGAGCAGGGAGTTTGTTGTATTGTGTCGCCTTGTTTCACATAAAAGCAGCCTATGATGTAAAAATAAAGTATTTTTTGTAATCTTGTTATCTTGTAAGACATATATGCATGATCATACATTAATTTATCTATAACTCACCTGCATATGCCAGCAGGGCAGAGATGATGAGCAGCTGTATGCCAAGGGAACTGTCTGGGATGAAGGGTTTGCCATGAGAGCTACCATAGTTATTCACAAGAAGCAGCAAAGAGCCTAAAAGAGGAAAATATATATTGTGAAGCGATCATAAAATAGCGACATAAAGTTAGACACTAAACTTGCTAAAGTTATTGAATAGCGCGTATAAAGTTATTGAATAGCGCGTATCAACGCGCCCCCTACTGGCAAGTGTCGAGTAATTAAAATATTACTTTTTGTTAAACTGCGTATTAAAACAATGCTGAAAACGACAGTTTTTGCAATATTAAATCACACACACAAAAAAACACTTAAAGCTTACCAAATAGTAATAAATACGTCCGTACGCCATATTTATAAGTAAATGCCGCCTATTTTGTGTATTTCTCACAGGTTGGAAATTAAGGCTGATTTTGAAAAACAGTTTTGACTAATATTTTGTAGTATAATAGTGTTCGGATCCTACCTCCAGAGATGCCCAAAATACCCACAGAGAAATGCAGCGATTCGGAATCAGTCTGGACAGCTGCCATGGTAACACACGCCCATCTCCACGCGCTTCCCGCCTTATAAACGCGCTGCCACGTTACGTCACGCGTCCGAACGCCTCCCTCAAGTCCCTCACGGCCACAGCTCTCATGGAAACAGGTTGTCGGGAAGTTCCTCAAATAGTCCTCCCCTTAAAGGCCCCTTTATTCCAAATAGTCACATAAATAAAGTCCAACTTCGCAACCTTATATTATGGGAATGTTTTATATATATCATACCAACAATAAACAAGTAAAAGCGCTAACTTTATAAAGATGCTCTCAAACTCTTTACAATCAGACATTCATCAATAATACTCAAATAACATCCGATTCAACTCTTAACAATCAGACATTCATCAATAATACTCAAATAACATCCGATTCAACTCTTAACAATCAGACATTCATCAATAATACTCAAATAACATCTGATTAAACTCTTAACAATCAGACATTCATCAATAATACTCAAATAACATCTGATTAAACTCTTAACAATCAGACATTCATCAATAACATTCAAATAACATTTAATTAAACTAGTTATATGGGTAATGAGTTTTGCTAACAGTGCAATCTGGATTATAAATGACGAAAAGCAGCTTTTCCCTGTCATATATGGGCTGCATAGAGTTTGAGAGCTAAAATCAAACTCATAACCTCTTCGTCTGTAGGCAAGAATCCTACTACAAGACCAACAACAACTCCATTACATGAGTGTCTTTCTGGGGTTTTCCATCCAAAAGAAAACAATAGCCTTTTGTAATAATCATTGTTGAATAATTAAGGATTTATTGACATCCAGTTCTAACATAGTATAGCAAGTTCTTGTGTAGTGGCCAGCATCAGGTAATATATCTCATCCATCAGTACTCATAGTGTATAAGCATAACTGACATGACTCAGCAGGATCTTCTTAGGTAAGATGATGTAATTGTTGCTCTGCTTCCTTCCTGGAACCTGACATATCCTGGAGGGGCGTTTCTACTCAGCAAGTCTTTGTGGGAGGTGCATAGCAATCTCATATAAGGGGAACTGCCAGCATGTTGGTGAGCTAAGACGCTTTAACGCTTCGAGGGTTTCTCTTCAAACTTGTCTTCTGTTAAAGGTGAGTTATATATTCCACCTAACTGAACTCATGACTGCAGTTTTAAGGAACAAACTAAGGTAGCACCGTCAGAAAAACTGTGCTGCTCACTACTTTAATACTAGTCTTCCATTTAGTGTTAATATACTCAGACAAGTTAAAGAGTTTAAGAGGAAATGTTTTCAATAATAGCAGAGAGTTAAGTACATTAGGTTTTGCTGCTACTGGTCATCTTTACACACCCTATTTTAGGTTGGACTTGTGTACAGTAGTTGCCTAGAGACTGAGGGAGCTTAGCAGAGTAGAGCTCTCTCTTGGCTGCCGGATGTATTTAAATATTTAATAGTGTGAAAGATACTGGCTCATAAACTCCCACTGTTTACCTTTTGCATCTCATATCAGTTCTGTACCAGGTGCATAGTAAGTGGGCAAAGACAGGTCAGCAGAATGTCATTAGTTTTATAACTTTCCATTATTTTAATTTTAAATGCTTCTAATTTTGTCTGGTATGTTATAGCCATCTTGAACAAGTATGTGTTTGTGATGTGTGTAATTTCTTAAGTTAGTTTAGCATGCATTACATACCCATCTCCTAATGCACCATCCAGGGCTTTTCTAAACATGACAACACTTGTGAGTTGCTTCTCAGGTATAATGGCAAAGCGTGTGGCAGTGATCCTTGCTGGCTGTGGAGTATATGATGGAACAGAGGTTCATGAGGCTTCTGCTATACTGGTGCACCTAAGTCGTGCTGGTGCCAAGGTAAGATCAACATGTATATATATACATGCAATCCCCTAAAAATATCTTGAGAGGTCACAAAGAATGTCTTTCAGTAGGAAACTTTGACATCTCTGACACTGAAAGCACCAGGGCAAATTCAAATGACATGCCATTTCCAACTCAAACATAAAGATCAGCAGCTAGAATAGGAAATAAGGATTTGAATAGTGTCACCGTTCACTGCAGGTCCAGATGTTCGCCCCAAATGCTGAGATGATGCACGTGGTGAACCACTGTGAGGGGAAGCCTGTGACAGAAAAGCGGAATGTGATGCAGGAGAGTGCTCGTATTGCTCGGGGAGAGATTACGGACCTCGCCAAACTGGACGCGGCCGACCATGATGTTCTCATCATTCCAGGTAAACTTGACATTAACACTAAGCATGTTAGTCATTATTATTATTATTATTATTATTATTATTATTATTATTATCAAATTTTAAATGATAATACTGATCAGTTTATGGCATATTTGTGTATCTCTTGTGTATGCTTATTTGTGTATCTCTGTTTACTGTCTTCACTAATAAATTAATAGCTTATTTACCTTATATAATTTAATAATAGTTAGTTTGACAGAATCATGTCCGTGTTTACACTGGTTTTGATTGCGCTCTACAGGAGGGTTTGGAGCAGCTAAGAACCTTAGCGACTGGGCCACAAAAGGTAAAGAGTATTCAGTCAAGCCTCTGGTGGAGAAGGTCATCAAGAGCTTTCACCAAGCAGGCAAGGCCATTGCCATGTGTTGCATCTCTCCAGTGCTAGCAGCAAAGGTCATCCCTGGCTGTGAGATCACTGTAGGCCATGACTGCGAATGTGAGAAGTGAGTATTACCTACAGAAGACAGGCTAACAAACTCTAAACATTAATTTATAACCTATATGTATTCAATAATGAACAATGCTCAATAAGCAAGGTCTCAATCTACATTACTCCTAAATCCAATTTACAAAGTGGTTCCCATTTTTCATTCAGTTCACTCAGAAGAAATCTGGAAAACATCAAAATGCGTTAAAATAGCAAACAGTTAAATCTTCATTGCAGGCAACATGTTGGCTTTCATTCTTTTGTGCATTATTTGACTTGCTAATCTTCCCCCTCCATTGCCTTCGCAGGTGGCCATACGCCAGCGTGGCTAAGTCAATGGCGGAACTGGGCAGCAAGCATGTTAATAAGAATGTCGGAGAAGTGCATGTGGACAAGAAGAATAAACTCGTGACCACCAGTGCCTACATGTGTAACGCCCCAATACATGAGATCTTTGATGGACTGGGCGTTATGGTCAGTGAGGTTCTGAAACTGGCCTGATCTGTTCTGTGTTTGTATTAATAATATATACACAGATCATCTAGATCTTGTCCCTTAATCTTCGGTTCAAGTTTCATTTCCACATTATAAGCGCTGTATTTATTTGGTTTTTTAACATCCTGATAATGACTTCAAGCAATAATTAATGAATATGGCCTCATCCATCTCATTCACTGATAAATATTTTCCCTTTTAATAAAATACATTTTTGTGAACAGAATAGTTTTTTCTCATTGCTAACACTTGTGTATGCATTACAGAATAGTAAAGTAATAAGTAAATTGTGGACCAAACCTGAGAAAGAATACTACTCTAAACACACTTAGTTGGCAAGAATTCAGTGAATATACACACTCTGATGAAGTTTTTAATTAAAATGAACAAAAGTGGAAAATGAAAAATTCAAACAGCACATATCTGCACACTTCCACTATTAAATTACTTTTTCATATTTTTCTGCCAATTACTTTTTGATACGTTGGATCACAATCATAAACCTGACTATGAACAATATTTATGGTGGATGTTTAAACAATATTTGTGTTTTGAGATACTACTTTGGTTCAGTTAGACAGGAAAAAATGAATTTGGGAAACGCAATTATTTCGATTCCTATTTACAAGACAGAACTCCAGGACTTACACAGGTTTTAATCTAGTTGATTATGACAGACATTAAATGAGTTTTTGGGTTCTAATGTCTTCTCATATGTTTTCATGAAAATTCACTAATACAGAGCACATCAATTTCTGAGCAACTAACTGCCACATTGAAAAGCACTTCCACCAGTCAAGTTATCTCTTCTTCTCGCACTGAGTGAAAGAATGTGGGAGTGATTGGAAGTAATGATGGTGTAAATGTGCTTTGGAAGTCTAGTTATTATTCCTCTGCTATTTCAGCGGTATGCCATTTAGATTATTCATAATTTGACTTGTGGAGCAGGAGAATAAATGTCTTTATGCAAAGAAGTCCTTCAGAAAGGATTTAAAAAGCATCTTTATTCTTAGACTTGACCAGGCATGAATGATGATTTGAGTGCTTTGAGTTGAAGGGTTTGATGCCAGTTGGTGGCTTCCGCTAGTGTGGCCTTGACAGAAACAATTAAACCCAAGGTGTTCTGGGCAAACTACCCTTTTGTTCAAGATGGCTTAGGATAAAAAGACCCACAGAAAAAAGTGGGTCCTTAAGAATTTATAGCTGAGACCCTGTAAGGTGAAATGATGCAAATATAAAGGCTTTAAGTTGCTTTCTTAGAGATTTAATTTTCATTTTTATGGCTGTTCATGATGGCTGATCAATCAATCCCTCCAAAATTTAGCGAACCTTTTTTGAGGTTGTTGCGGTCTAAAATACCTGATTTTGTGGCAGCTTTTCTAAAAAGAAATGAGATGAAAGTCGATTTTGTCTTCATTTACAGTGATTCAAGGGAACAAAACCACTATTTTTTTTTATTAACCATTAATAAATATGAGGCCGCACATCACACATCAGTTTCACTGACGTTTGACTCAGCGTTTGTAAACTTTGACAATGATTAGTCAAAATTGCGGAAAAGTTGCAGTAATTAGTCAAAATTTCACTGTCCAAATATTACATGCTCCTCCTCTATTTGCTACATGCGACATTGTTCACTGCTGTGCAGTTACACTCGGCACTAAGCAGTCATTACCTGTTATCCAGTCTTCAAAATTAAATATGTATATACTCAGGTATGAAACTTTAGTACATATTCTTTTTATTCTCATATACATATATATATATATATAAAATTTTTGCCTAAATTGCACAGTCAGGAGCGGATCAGGATACATTTCACATTTGCATGTTGTATCTGTAAATTTGCATGTGACAAGTAAATAATCTTGAATCTAGTAATGAATTTGTGGGATTGGCTGGATGTGTAGATGCATAAAATCCTGGAGGTCTGATCCAATGAAAACACTGTAAATAAAGCAGTGGTGGAAAGAGTACCTAAATATTTGTATTTACTGTTCGTTACGAAATAATACTCAGTTACAAGAAAAAGATAAGGTGCTGAATTGCTGGCAGCCATTGATATTTAACAAATAAATATATTTTTCAAATATTTATTTATAGATGTTCCCACTAAAATGGACTAGCAATCACATGTGAACACAGGCCACCGAAATGCCAGTTAAACATCGTAATATTAATTCAAATTGTAGCTGTGCTTGGTAAAGAAATGTCATTTTATAAGTAGAGAAGTTGATGACTTTAATTTGCACTCAAGTACATATAAAATTAAAAAAATATACTGATAAAAGCACAATACAGAAACCTACTCAGTACAATGCTTGTGATTGGGTTGTAATTTTTTACTTCCACCCTGAAGTGAAGCCAGTTCAGAAATATTCATGTTTTGAATTTTTTTTTTTTTTTTTTTTTTTTTTTTTTTACTTTATTAAATTTCAAGTTATACAAAGGAAAGCGTGCAGTGCAAACCATACAGTTTAATACAACTCAGTGTGCATAAATAAATGTGAATTGGATTTTACAAGTAGCTGCAATTCTAAGTAAATGCATTCTATATATGTAATGAGATAAAGAAAATGCAGAGGTGTAGTCACATTTCTGAAATTCACTTTGAGAGATGTTTGTGCTTGTCTTCTCCACAGCCACAATGGTTGCAGGAAAGATCTGGGTCCTCTCCAGGATCCTGTCAAAACACAAATAAAATGTTACTGTTGGTTTTATTTTTAGAACTCTATTTTAATGTAATGTTGAATAATATTTACCTGAATGGGACCAGCAGCAGTGGGGTGTAGCGGATATAAAGCCTAGCGTCCTGTCTGACAAGTTGGGATACGCTAAGTGGACAGTAGACATCATGGATCTACACTGTATCAGAGGAACACCATTAACACCTTGAAATCGGCAAACACATTATAAAGACAAATATTATCACGAGGGAAAAGTTGTTAAGAGTAGATCATAGTTAAATAAGACAAATAAGACTGATATAAGCTACATATCCTTGTTTGACACTTACAGACATCTGCCCAGCCAGGAGGGGACAGAGCTAAGCATTTTCCTTCTCCACCAGCTCCTCTGGAATTTCCTGGTTGACACTCAACATGTTGCCTGCTCGTTTGGCTTCTCGATGGGGCAAAAGGCCAGAGCAATGGGTTCCTGTTTTCATAAAGTCACAAAGCATTAAACATTTATTTTTATTCCAGATCCTAAGTGTGTTTTAGGAAGTTGTTCACAGGATGTTGGTTAGTGTGAAAGACACTTTGTTGCACAAAACACACTAGGCTATGTAAAAATATTAAAGAGACTATTCTCGCATTGACTCAAGCTCAAAGTTGGTCCGAAGACTTCATAAGGTTATACATGGGAGAATGTTTGGAAAAGGCAAAAGAAATGTATGAATGCATGAAGAAATGCGTCTGAACTGGTACCTGAGATGACTTGCAAAGCACGTTGTCCTCCAACGAATCATCTAAAGCCAGCCAGACAGAGACGACCGGGCCACCATCGAGTCCCCAATACCTATTAAAAAGCAACAACAGGCCTGCATTCCAGAATACTGCTTCAAAATATATGCAGTTATGAGAAGCCGGAAGGCGTAGGTCATGGCAAAATAACGTCCGTCTATTAAAGTCGAAAAAGTCAGGCGATGTTATTCACCATATGTCATCAAGATTTAGATTCGTCTATTTAGTAGTTCTGTAATCACATGTGCACAGCATGGTAAATATGGTACTTTCTCTTACTAAAGGTTCCAACTTGAAACATTGTGGCCAGTAAGGTTGGGTACCGAGGTCGAGTGCACAAAAGTACCGACCGAATGATAACCTTCCAGAGTATCAGTTCGCAGTGCCAATTTTAGGGTACTTTCTACGCTCTTTGGGTGAAAGGTTTAAATGAAATCAATAGTCATCTCTCAGCGTTCAATCAAATTTACATTTACAGCAGCAATAGGATAGAAATAGATATTTACTGCAGTTAAAATTTCCGTTTCTATTTAAGCTATGTTGTTAGTTTTGTTTACCATGATAACGGTTGCCGGGGAAAGCATGCGTGGAAAACTGCGCGGAAATCTGGCATGGCGACAATGCGGCGATCGACTGTGTGTGCGCTAAAATCTACACCGCGCACATCTACACAAATCAGAACGCGCAAAATGCAGAACTGGGGCCAGCAATTCGTCCAACTTGAGGGAACAGCTGGTTAAACATAGAATGAGTGTGTGGTGTTTGATAACTGCAGCGCCACAGTTAAAGTTACAGCCACAACTACAGCAGCTGCACCGACAATCACCCTGCAGCAGCACCGACATGAAGAACATCGAATCGCCGTCCTGAAGTCTGTTTTAGTTATTGTTCTAGGATATTTTTAAAATAAAAATGTAATAAATTTATATTGTAGTTGTAACACAAGAAACGTTTGAAATTAGTTTGGGGCTTATTCTTATTACTGTATTTTTATGTTGATACAAACCCAGGTATTACAGATTAGAACCAGGCATCGGAATGATGTGCTGAGTATTGGTACGAACACCAGCTACAGGTACCAGTAGCGATACTGGTTCAGATGTAAAAGCTACCCAACCCTGAAAATGTGAACATCACATGCCACTTACTTCATGTCTGATGCAGGCCACACCTCTGGAAGAAGCGTCATCCTTTCTGATTCACGCTCATCCCTTCTCTTGATCTCATAAAGTAATGACATCTTCCAAGCAGACTTAGTTTTAGAGCACGGATATTTACACAGATGAAGTCTAGCAAGGAATCACATCAAGGGCCAAGACAGCCCGTATCCCGCCGAGGGGCTCTGGGATGTTTGGCTGAAACAATGACAACCGTACTCCCATGTATTGCATTGTGCAGGCTGTAGGTGTAGTCTTCACCTGCCAGCTTGCACAGTTTACATTTCACATTTGAGCTGTTGCAATGAGGAAAAATATGTAGCTGTCTTATGTCTATGTACATCAAACACAAAATGCTACACTATATACATTTTTGACCAATCATTGTTTTTCATAAAACATTGAGCCCTTCATCAGCGAACTCACTTCAGGAGGAAACGTGTGTGATAAACACAGCTCACAATTTCCTTCAAAAAACCCCCACATAGTTGATAAAATAGCGGTTTTGTTCCCTTCATTTTGAGTGGTGTTAAAGAATCATTATAAAAGGGCCAAAATCTAATTTTTTTTTCCCATAAATTGACTTGGAACTTATTGCAACAAAACTGACTAAAAATACCGAGCTTTCATCCACACAGCTGCACATAAAGTTCAGTGCATAACAATCCTCAAAAAAGGTCCTGGAGGGGAGTTAGAACCAACAAATGCAGTAGAAGCCTAGAAGTACCTAAAAATGGCCTTTGTTTAAAAGTCAACCTTTGTTTACCCACTTATCCGCCTTACCCACTTTTCTTGGGCACCCAGAAGGTTGCCAATGCAGTACTCACCAAACTTCCTCTCCAGCTCAGCGAAGTCATCCCTGGCCTGCTGCAGTTCTTCTTTGCTGAGAATGGGTATGCTGGTTAAGTAGCCCTGCTGATCGTAAAGGTCTTGAAGCGCTGCTGCTTCTTTGCTCATGTTTGATGGCGGTGATTGAAAGATGGTTCATAATATTGCTCCTGGCTTTTATACCGCTCTAAGGACCTCACCGCAATATTTTCAAATGGTGGATGGATGGATGATTGGATGGATGAGGCTGGTACAGGAGTACAGGAGTGAGGTAAGAGATGTTTTTATTCTCAGTTGGTCTCTGTAGAGAGGAGAGAAATGGGAGAAGAGAAAAATAATGAGGGAGTGAGGCCACTTTGAGTCCAAACCCTTGACCAGAGGCATTTCCCCCCATCAAAACCTCCTCGTCTATGTCGTTCTCCTTTCCGCCCTCTTCCCCTCTTTTCACTCATTCAAAGCAGGTTTATATTTAGCTGTTTACGGAGCGGCCGAAAGTTCCACAGCTGGCTCCAGAAGGCGTTCCACCTGACCTTGGCTTAATGGGAAAAACATCATATTTTATTACCATCACAATTATTGTGCCTCCTCCTTAAGGGATCTGTTAAACACTAGCTGCCATCCATACGCTTGCTCTATTGTGAGAGAAACAAAGTTTAATGCCCCCAAAATGCTGCCCTCTGCTACGCCTGCTAATAACGGCATTCATCTGCTACGTGTGAGTGGGTTTGTGAACAAAGAGCTGTCTGTGGTTCTACCGCACACATATTATTTTAAACACAAACACACATCCTATATGACTCAGCAAGGTAGAGATTTAATTGAGGCTAATTGGGTCCTATAGGAAAGAACATTCAGTCCAATGACTCTCATGTTCAGAAAGCAAACTTCTTACCAGGTAGGACTTCCTTCTGCCTTGGACTTCTGCCTGGGTTGAGATCTCCTGCTCCAAGTCTGAGAATGACGGCTCTTTTATAGTCTAGTCACGCTTGGGAATTTCCCTGACCACACTATTTAAAAAAAAAACATTGGTGTCATTCCAAGTGTTAACCTGGTGAGTCAAGTATTAACCTCATGGGACAGAACTTTAAAGATAAAACCTGGGCCTGACATAATGGGCGCTGAAAACAATGGTGTGTTACGAGATACATAAACTTGGGCTGAACTGGGAAAACCGGCAGTAAAAACTGGAAGGTTTTGTGAGTGATGTAAGAGATATGAAGCATCATTCACCGGTGACTTTATTCCAGGAAAATGCAAAGAAGTTGGACATGGGTTTTATAGAATTCATAGTTCCTGGTATCTTTAGGACAGTTTTATGTCCCCATTTGACATACAGCATAATATCATCAAAAACATTGAGGAATAAAGGTTTTTACCGTTCTGCCCAGGTTGGGTCCCGCTAGCATACCTGTAACTCCGGGTAGGCTCTGCTTAACTGAATGTATGAATGAATGAATGAATGAATGAATGAATGAATGAATGAAATACTAATAGTTAATTGTTAAATCTAAGTATGTAACAGAAAAATGGAATGGAGGTGAATTTATCCTTGGTAAATAGAAAAACATTCAAGTTAATATTTAGACCATATAAGAAAGGTTCAGTGTTATTTAATTACGCTAAAACGACATTAAAATCTAATTTTAATGAAACAGGGCTATTGTAAATTTAATAAGATGTGTAACTGAGACACTCTAATTCAATGCTTGTGCACCAGGTTGCATTTGTAAAACGGCTTCTATAATGTTCGTATCAGGAAGGGTTTTATCATCTTCCATCTTCAGCAACTCATTCTTACTACATAGTCTTGTCATAATCACCACTTGCGAATAAGGAAGTAAAAAATGCGTCAGTGATGGAATAATATGTTACTTGGAATTGAAAATAGAGAATTGAGACTGGCCAGGACTAGAAAGCACCTATTAGTTCCTTAATACAGAAGAATGCAGGGAATTACTTTTGTTACTCAACAGAAAAAAGGATGTTCATACTTAGAATAATATAAGCATCTTCATGGCTTCAGACTAACAAAAGCAAGTTACTCTGAAGGCACAGGTATTTGCTGTTAATAATAATAAAGTAAATATTAGCAGCAATGACTAATATTAATAATACTCTGCGGCCTTGTGCCCCATAGATAAGCTCTGGTCTCCACAACCCTAATAGGGATCAGATAATGAATGAATGAATGAATGAATGAATAATAATAATAATAATAATAATAATAATAATAATAATAATAATAATAATAATAATAATAATAATCATCTCAAATAGGGCTTATGCAGTTCAGATAATGAATAAATACTAATGTAGCAATAACAAAATATTGTAATAATATATTTTTGTTATTATTATTAGTTTGTCTTACATATCTGAATTCAGATCCACCGTTAACACATAGTTATCACAAATTCAGACATGAAGGTTAAGCAAATACTGCACACGGAAACAGTAAATATTGTAAAGAAAATTATCTGTGAAGGGCAATAACCTACAGGGGGAAAACCCAACATATTGACTTACGGAATCACACAAAGGCCATGTGGCCTCCTGACCAGCTCATGCTTCCTTTTAAATGCAATGATGTGATAAAGCAGTAAACTTTCCTTCAGAGAAATATTGTTTACTTTTATCCCCTTTCCCTTTTGTCTAAAGTCGTTTTTCAAAGTGTCACCACACCTGGAATCTTGTTTGATAGACAATTAACACATCTATTGTTTCGTTCAAGTCTGACAGATAAAACTAGTATCGAGCAGGAGTTAGAATGTAAAGATTATGAAACTCGAATGTCTTCTCTGACGTGTGTGAGGGGAGCACATTATGAAAGAAAGATGAATTTTGAGAACATAGAGAACATTGTTACTCTACAAAGAGATGTTCCAATGAGTCAAGAGCCTGTGTCAGTTCAAAAACTCGCAATATAAGAAAGAAAAATATCTGAAGAAAATAGAACATATAATGATGTAAAGATGAAGGTGACGTCTTACAGCCCAGATTTGCAGACGCTTTGCGCTGAGGTTCAGGAGCCCCATTAACCAGGTACAATAAATATTTTAATCAGATATTTTGCAAATATGTATTTTACATTGTTCAGTGAAATAGTGCATTTTTTTTCAATTTATTTTTTTATTTCAGGTCGACGCTCCGGTGGTCTACAGGCGATGAAAGGATTACGGCATGCGGCAATTTTACTTTGCTGCATGGATACTTTTAAATTCGGCTTATTTCATTTGAAAGAGCCCTTCAACTCAGCGTGTTTTTTTACAGAGTTCTAAATGTTCAAAATGTTTTCTTTGCATAAATTAAATTTTGCAAGCAACACACTAGCCTAGTTTTTTTATACATAGCATAAAAGTAAAAAACAATATATGTAGTGTTATCTTCGTTTTAGATGTCAGAAAGGATTTGTGGCTCCCGGTGTTTTCTCTTTTGTGGAAACCGGGTCCAAATGGCTCTTTGAGTGTTAAAGGTTGCTGACCCCTGTTTTAGTGTGTGTTGCAGCCTGCCCAGGGTTGGGCCTTCCCTTGCGCCCGTAGTTTCCGGAATAGGTTCCGGTCCCCCCTGCGAAACCAGTTGGGATTAAGCGGTTCAGATGATTAATGAATGTATGAATTGTAATATTTCATGTAACACTCACATTCTGTCTTTGTGTGTGTTTTCAGTTTCACTTTCAGTGTGTGAGTGTGTGAGCGTGTTTGGGTGGATAACAAAAACACAAAAATGTTTTTTAGCCAAGTAGGATATATTTTAATGCAATGCAAATAAATATTTTGTAATCTTTAAAAAAATAAAAAAATCCAACATAGAACTTTTTAAAATGATACAGTCATATTCGTTTTCCACATATCTGTGTTTGTGCACATGAGAGAGAAAGTGACAGAGACAGTAAGAGAGTCAGAAAGTAAATGAGAGAGAGAGCGAGAGATAATCTGTACATTAATGTATCTCAGTCATACTCAGTCGCTTTTCCGTGATGTTCGCAATGTTTGGGGCAGACATATGCTCTCGGCTCTTCTCTCACCTTCCTCCTCTCCCCCCGCGGCTGCTGCTGGTCGTTATTACAGCGATGGACCAGCACGGGGTCCTTCACACCCGGAGCTTTCTTCATCAGCAGCCTCTGGAGCAGCTGCTTGTCCGAGCGCTCTTTCTGGAAGTCGTCCTCATACACTTTCAGCTGGGAAAATGTGAGAGCAACATGATATTTCATGACGCAAATGACACAAACAGTAGCTATCTCAAAAACAAAAGTAATATTACTATGACGCCACATATACTTAAAGTTGTGCAATGTTGAAGCGTGAAAAATGATGTTTTGTTTGTATATATTTGAAAAAGTAAGTGATTATTTGCCATTTGTGAACATAGCACAGCACATAGTGCACCACAACGACCTCTGCATTTGACCTATCCATGAAGGAGCAGTGGGCAGCTAACATGGGCAGTGCTTAGGGGCGGTACCTTGCTCATGAGTACCTCAGTGGTACCAGGGATTCAAACCCATGACCTTCTGATTGTTACACTATCAACTGCCCCAACATGAACACAAACTTAAACGTTTACATTTATGACTTTTTCCAGTTTTCCAATTACAGGGACTGTTTCCGTGAGAGCAACTTGGGTTAAGGGTCTTGCTGAGGGACCCAGTGGTGGTAGTGCTGGATTCAAACCCACACCCTCTTGGTCCAGAGGCGAGTATCCTGACCACTAGACCACCACCACCAACACTATCATGTGCTTTTGAGTGCATTCCTATAGGCAGGATTTTTAAATAGATCATTTTTCATTTGGATACTCAAAATAAAATCATTAAGTACAAGAAAGTTTGTGTGTGTGTGTGTGTGTGTGTCTATGTCTGGGGGGCCTTGAGGTGTAGTTGCCCAGGGGCCCCACACTATGTTAATCCGGCCCTGAGTGTAGATGCTAAACTCACCTGCTCTTGCAACAGTGCCATCTGCTGGCGCATCTCTCCCTCCCGCCGCCGCAGCCGCTTGTTCTCCTGCACCATGCGCTCGTGGTCCTTGTGCTCAGTCTTATAATCAGCCTCATAAATTTTGGTCTGGAAAAATGACAAGGTTTGTTATAATAGTATTACAATGTACTTTCTTGTTAATTCCATTATGTGACCTTTCATGGGCAATGAGTGTTAGACATTTAAGGCTTTCAGTTGAAACAAACAAATAAAATAAATAACGAGGGAAGACTTTCATTATCTACTAGTAAAGTAGAACTAAACGCTATATTGCAAATATGAAAATATAAATATAATATAAAAATAACGACTTAACATCTCAAAACAACGACTTAATATCACAACATAATGACTTAATATCTCAAATTTTTGACTTATTATTATATTGTTTTGACTTAAATTATAAACATTTACCATGCTGGCGGAAACTACATACATTTGTTGTTTCTGCACTAACTTTTGACTTTATTCTAACAGGGTTTGTTAAGCTAACTTAGCTGGTGGTAACATTAGTTGCTGGTTTAAGTGTAGCTTTACAGATTGATGAACAGTCATGGACTACAGAGTGCTAATGTGCGTCACTCTGGATAAGAGCGTCTAAATGCTGTAAATGTAAATTAAAATTATTGGCTTTGAAGGACAAAGGTATTGTCCATATTTGGAGCTTTTCATTTGTTCTGTTTACACAGCAAAGCCTGTTATCTCTATTGTTAAAGTTTTTGGTTTAATCAAAACGTTAATCATTTTGTTTTGGAAGAACGTTGCTTTTGCAACCTCAAGGCAATTCTTAAGTCAACACTAAACCCATTCAAATTCGCGTAGCGTTGTATTGAGGCTCTGGATTTCAGTATTGCATTACATCCACTGGGTGGCGCTGTCTGTCCACTCAAACACCCATAGCAACATTTACAGAAGGAACCCGGCCACTTTTTCTTTGACCCAATCCCATCTGTTTCACATCCCCCAACGACGCTTTATGGAAACATCCTAACGGCAGATGTGACGCTCCTCACGCACCTGACACCTCAAGGCCTCCAGCTGCTCCTTAAGGTCCTGCACTTGTTTAAAGGCATTGGTCTGGTTGGCGTGGCTCTCGGAAAGCCCTCGACCGGCCCTGGTCCTCTGCCGGGACTCGGAGGGCGGCTCTGTGGGTGGTAAAGGAGGCTCCGGGCTGGAGGGACACACCAATGAAGATCTGGGGCTCTGCTCTAGGGGATGGGCCTCGGGAGATCTGATAACAGCTGGCACGTTCTGCTGAGAGGAAAACAGTAGCGATGGATGAGTGAAGGGTCACACAACATCATTTCCATCTCCACCAATGTGCAGTTCCACCTAGATGATGCTCTAGCAATCACTTGCTTTGCATCAGGACACTTACCAAACCTCAGCTAAGGTGGTGAAGAGGCAAAAAACCCTAACAATTAGGGTACCTCTATGTCTGTCTCCCCTGTCTAGTCTAAAATGTATATTGTATGTTGTCTGGTTTTAAAATGTATATTGTTTAATGTATATTTTAGTATTTTACTTATTTATTGTTTATTCCATGTGCCTAGTCGTGCCACTGCCTATTTATTCTCTGTTCTTTGTTTGTTTGCACTGAAAATAACCTGGAGCCACGTCGTCTCGTCTCTCTATGTATCTGTACAGTATATAGCAGAGATGACAATAAAGTTGACTTTGACTTTGACTTTGACTTGACTTTGACTAGTGGACGATTACGAGGCAGGGTTGGAAAGTGTCATGGTGGGTAAGTTTAGCTGGATCTCAGGGTTTTTAGAAGATCTTTTGAAGTTAGGGTGTTAGTTCACTTGCTTTAGTCCGGAACAAATAATATGAAAATTTATTTCCTTTGGTGCAGTTCACTTTCACATTGTAGGTGTTGCTAGTGAAGCGGAATTTGTAAACAAAACCACGTGTGCTAAGGCCGTTCCACCATTGGACAGATAATTAAATGATAATTAACACAAACCACAGGTGCCCCCATCAAACCAGCAGCCATCCATATTTCCTAGTCAGTCGCCCATTAAGGTACTAGCCAGGCCAAAACCTGCTTAGTTTAAGATAGATTACCAAGCCTGAGCTGCAGGTGGCATGGCTTTGGGCAATGGAAGCGCAACCAAAACACATCCTTTCAAGGTGTATAAGAATGCAAATGATCCCCATATGCACAAATCAAACATATAAATTACCTGTGTGTTTACAGCCCAATCCTTCTGCGTGTCGGCTCGGTGCAGGCGGCTTTCCAACAAGCGAATGTACTCCTGAAGGTGCTGGTTTTTCTTCAGCTCCTGCATCAGCGTTTGTTCGTAGTACTCACGTTTGTTCTGCACACACACACAAACAGACAGACAAGTGTCACACACAGAAAGCATGTAGCTTAATCTTGTCTTGGTACTCATAGAACTAGTCTACCTCCGTCTATAATTTGCTGTTACCACAGTGGACGTTGCATCCTGTTACATCATATCATAAACAAATCCCAAACCCAAACGCCCTTATGGTGCAAGTAGTTCTGCAGAGGCCCGAAGCCGACAACAGCGTCTGGGAGAATTGATTTGGGAGCGCTGCATAACACTTGATTTCACTAATGGGTTCTACTCCATAACAGGAGAGAGAGTTTAAGTAGTGGAGACATGCAGCTCTATACAAGGTTGGGGCCGATACATACAGATACACCCCCAACACACTCACACACACAGACACAGACACAGACACACATGCTCTCTTTATGGATCCTGTGGAACATCCATAGCCCACTGCATCACAACTGCTGACACTCTGCCAAAGCCCATAATATTTGCCCTGCACAGTTATTATAATCCATATTTTATCACCCACATAAATTTAACAAGCTGGCACCAGGGGTCAACAATTTGTGAAAAATCCCTTCACACTAGCTGTAAACTAGACCAAGGCAGCCAACGTAATGAGATTTACCAGATTTATTCAACTTATTGTGATTGCTGGGTACATGCTGGTCTCACGGTTCAATTCGATTACGATTACGATTATTGGTTCACCGATTCGATTCAATACGATATCTCGGTGCATTATGATGCAGGACGTCAATTTTTCTACATTAACTCATAGCCATAGTTGCTACCAGGCTACCAGGATATTGTATTTAACTTGCATTTTGGAGGACCCTGATCACAGTCTGCTAAGCTCTGGACATCGCAGCTGTGTGTGTGTGTGTGGCTGTGTGTGTGATGAAGTACCTGTTCGTGCTCCACTTTGAACAGAAGCCTGCTGTTGAGTTGCTTGAGTGCCGAGCTCTCCTGCTCCAGAGTGGCCACACGCTGCTGCAGCCCGGCACTAGTGCTGCGGTAGATGTGATCCCAGTCCTCGTTCAGCTTCATCAGCTGTCATACACACACACACACACACACATACACACACTTTAATGCCGACGGTTTAAACTACGTAAGGGAAATGTAACTGTGTTGTTGTCTTATTTTCAGAACTTGACACTTGGATTGAGTATCAGTAGTAATCATTTTTACTCTACATACATTAATAACTACTTAAATGCCTATAATAACAACACATGACTTAGAACAGCTGTTTCATGTTATATTTTGCAGACTGCACTGAAAGAAATAAAACTATTTTCTAGTGCAGGTGTTTTCAACCAGTGGTCCGCGGAGGCATTGCAGATGGTCCGTGACACGCCATCCAGTTTCACTACTGAAATCACTTTTTAAAAATGACTTCATTTGATTCAGTTTTCAGTTTTCTCCAGATGATTTGGGCATCTTTATGAATAATAAAATCCCCCCCAGATCCCCTCCACCGACACAGTGGGCTGCAGACTCAGCATCAATAGTGGCCCCTGGGACAGAACCAGTTGAAAACCATTGTTTTAGTGGAAAATGACACCAATGCTGTTATATCGCTGGGCTTTAGTCAAAATCTTGAACCTTGAATTTGTACAACACACTCAAAATTCTTCTTCTTTACTCTGTTGCGGTGGGGTGGTGATCAGGGTGTTGGTGGCCGAGTGGTGGGACACTCACCTTTGGACCAAGAGGTTGTGGGTTCGAATCTGACCTCTGGTATTACCAACATTGGGTCCCTGAGCAAGACCCCTAACCCTAAATTGCTCTCAGGAGAACTGTCCCTGAAATTAGGAAATGTAAGCCGCTCTGGATAAGAGCGTCTGCTAAATGCTGTAAATGATTTGTGTCTCAGTCTAGTCCTTATCATTTATGGAATTTAATTAATCTAATAATTGGCAATATATTAGATTATTATAATTATTAATTAAAGCACTTCCCATAAACACTTGCTCATATATTTATTGTAATGTCCAACGTTTATTAATATCAGTTTAAGTAGTTATGAATTTAAATAGAAGTAAATTCATTCATTCATTTTCTCAACTGCTCAATCCCTCACCGCTTAATCACAGCGACTGGATCATATCCTGGAACTACGGCCACCACCAATGCACAACAGGACACACACACACACTCACTCACTCACACAGATGCACTCACATTCACACTCACAGGTGCAATGTTAGAGTCACCAATCAATCAAAACTGCATGTGAGGAAACCAGAGAAAAGCCACATGAACACGGGGAGAGTACACAAGCTCCACATAGAAACACCCCACGACCAACCCGGGGATGGAACCTGGGACTACCTTCCGGTCAGGTGACCATACATATTGTCATGAGGGACTTAACTTTACTGGAGCCAGTTTATTGTAAGGAAAAAACTGGAGCCACGTTGTCTCTCTGTATATCTGTACAGTATATACAGCAGCAGAGATGACAATAAAGTTTACTTTGACTTGACTTGACTTTGAAATGTTGACTCAGGTACTCTATAAACACTGTTTATAACTCCTTACTTTGGCTTATGTAATGTAACAGTGTGACCCCAAAGTAAAACTTAAGGATTATAGATAAAGACAAATAAAAATGTCTCTATGTGTGTATTTACATTGCTTTTAATTTCAACTAAAAATGTTATGCCTGAACTCTCACCTTGTTGTTTTCTTTAGCTAAGTATTTTGATCAAAAAACACTGTCAAAATGACGTTTATGTCATTGGGGGATATTTATTCCCCATAAAAGTTTTCATACACATCCGCCCCTATCCATCACCTTCACACTCACACATCGCAGCTAAGCAGCGGAAGTATGTGAGTGTGTGTCGCGTTCAGCCCTGCCATTAAACTGTTCTCTGAATATCCCCGGGCCTTTATTTTTTGCAGTGTCATAAACTGAAAAGAAGATGGGAGGCCACAGACATCACATAAAACAGGGACTAATTTTATCACAGTCAAGTCTCTCACTTGCCGGCGGGGGAATCATTGGTGTGTGTGTGTGTTTTCGCTGTACGCTCTTTGGAGTCATTTTAGGAGAGGAGGTGGGATGCCTTGATTAAATCAGAGAATGCTTTTATCCTTTTGACTTTTATTTAATTATCTAGGTTTTAAAAAACCGATTCAGGGTAAATGTTTCCTGTGTTCATGATAGTTCCCCTGTCTACTGTAAATCATTTTCTATGTAAATGTATTGTATTTGTACTAGGGGTGTGCAAACAAATTGAGTTAAATCGAATCGTGATTCTTTCTCTGTCGATTCAGAATCGATTCATGCATTCCAAAAAATTTATTCATGTTTTCGATGAACATAATGGAACTAGTTTACTTTTTCCCTGACACAAGTTCAGCTCGCCAACCCTATAGATGGCGCAATGTGGAAATCTCCCGTGAGCATGAAGGAAATGCAGTCAGTGTGTATTATATATGCATTAACGTTTAGTAAACTAGGTTTGATTCAGCTTGATTTTTTTGTTGATCTGCCACAGTCAAATGGAAAAAATAACTCAAAACATCAAAACAAATTCATCTATGTATTAAATTGTGAATCATTTATGAATAGTGAATCGATTTTGAATCGAATCGTGAGCCCAAGAATCAGAATGGAATGGAACTGAATCATGAGATTTTCTGAATCATGCACCTGTGAGATTTAGATACTCACATGTCTTTGAGACGTAGAGATTGGGTCCCTTTGATAAACCGTAGAAGAAAACAGCTGGGAGCGTATCACCGATTTATGTCTCGCCCCTTCCTCGATTTTGATTGGCTAGCAAAAGAGAAGTGGTGTTGACGAGCGCAGCACTGTTCTAAAAGTTGAACTCATTTCAACCTGAAGTGCTTTGAGCATTGCGGTAAAAAAAAACCTCTCCACCAATGTCTTTCTTTCGCTGGAGCTCAGGATTTGTATTAAAAATAGGCATCGGCAGCGCAAAAAACGCACTTGGTGAACGCGGGCCCTTATGCAGTCAAGATTCCCACTTTTTGGGAAATCGCAGAAGTCAGCCAACTGGCATGCGGTGGCTGAGCCTTGCCCTGTGGGAACCACCCTCTTGATCATGGTATCTCCCCTGCCAGGTAACTATATAATTTATACATTAATTCGTTATCCGAACCGTTGAATCCGTATCGTGGTCGCAGGGGCCAGAGCCTATCCCGGGAACCACAGGTGCAAGTCGGGGACCAACACTGGGCAGGCGCCAACACACTGCAGGGTAATTAATACATTTAATGAATGAATTAAATGTATTGTACACTTAAGTAATCTTTTGTGTATAATGTAATAAATCAAATATTACTCATTCAATTAGCATCCAACATGTGTCCCGATTTTTGACTTGTACTAAGATTTTGACCTTGTGCTCCACTTTCTATTTTTTAAATGCTTGGACAGTTCTCCCAGAAAATAAGGCTGACTAGTTTAGGGCTTCAAGAAAAATAAAATGTTCAGTACATCTGTCAAAGAAATTGATTTCCTGCTGGCGAGGAATTAGGCAGTAGATCAAATGTCATAGAAAAATTATTCTGGAGCTTGGGGGTTGTTGTCTAGTGGTGTACAGTGGTTCAGTCTGCCTGTATCCCACCTTCAGCATTAATAAGAGGGACACTCCGAGCAAAACCCTGTACCCCAAGTTGCCCCGGGGAGTCCCTGTAATTAGGAAATATAAGTCACTTTGTACAAGAGCTTGGTGGTGGGTAATTTTATAGCTCTACCTCTCTATTGAGTCTCCGCAGCTCTGTGTTCTTGTTTAGGAGCTGAAGCTTCTCCTCATCGGCCGAGGTAACGGACATGCTCTCTGTGATGATGGTCACCTGCTCCTCACCAGAAAGGAGTCGCTCACCTTGTGCCAAATCCTCCACCTGCCTAGGGTCAGATCAACACACAAACACACACATTTACAGTGATTAATCTGGCGTTCGTGATTTTAAAAACTCACAAATTGACATGCCATTAAGATCATCTTAGAGTCAATATTTTATGGATTAAAAAGATCGTAAAATTCTTAAATGATATTTGTTCTCAAGACACTCTTACAGCGTTTACATTTATGACATTTAGCAGACGTTCTTATCCAGGGGTGCATTTCCCAAAAGCATAGTTGCTAACATTTTGCTGACTATGTTAGCAACACTATGTTAGTTGCTAATGTATATTATTTAGTTGCTAATGTACACTATATTAGTTGTTAATGTGTGCTATGTTAGTTGCTAATGTACACTATGTTAGTTGCTAATGTACACTATGTTAGTTGCTAATGTATACTATGTTAGTTGCTAATGTACAGTATGTTAGTTGCTAATGTATACTATGTTAGTTGCTAATGTATACTATGTTAGTTGCTAATGTACACTATGTTAGTTGTTAATGTGTACTATGTTAGTTGCTAATGTACACTATGTTAGTTGCTAATGTACGCTATGTTAGTTGCTAATGTACACTATGTTAGTTGCTAATGTACACTATGTTAGTTGTTAATGTACACTACGTTAGTTGCTAATGTACACTATGTTAGTTGCTAATGTACACTACGTTAGTTGCTAATGTACACTATGTTAGTTGTTAATGTGTACTATGTTAGTTGCTAATGTACACTATGTTAGTTGCTAATGTAGACTATGTTAGTTGCTAATGTACACTATGTAAGTTGCTAATGTACACTATGTTAGTTGCTAATGTAGACTATGTTAGTTGCTAATGTACACTATGTTAGTTGCTAATGTACACTACGTTAGTTCCTAATGTACACTATCTTAGTCGCTAATGTACACTATATTAGTCGCTAATGTACACTATGTTAGTCGCTAATGTACACTATGTTAGTTGCTAATGTACACTATGTTAGTTGCTATGCTTTTGGGAAACGCACCCCAGAGTGACTTCCTTTTCCAAAATACTGTCTTCCCCGAAGCACCTTGGGGTTAAGGGTCTTGGTCAGGGACCCAATGATGGTAGTGCTGGAGGTAAGTCTCAAACCTTTGACCTTTTGGGTCAGAGGCATGGATCCTAACCACTAGACCACCACCTTTCAAGAAGATTCTGACGTTCACTACTGTTTCCTCATTTGAGATTAGGTTCTAGGTAAAAACGGAAGGGTGAAACAGGTGACAGGAAAAATTCCACATTCTATGACTTTGGTTACGAACAGATACTGCGCTGGATGAAATGTCAGACACAAAAGTGAAAGCAGTCACAAAAATCATCAAAAATGACTGAATGTACGGTGGGAGGAAGTGTCCTGACTGAAAGGTAACACTGTAGGCCAGGGAGAAACCAGTTAGAGGAAGCTGAACAGAAAGAGGAGCTGGTATCTGTTCTAAAGTCTACTTCAACCTGAGAACTACATACACCCTGTAGCTAAGAGCCAAAATCAGTTCCTCTCTCTGTCTAGAGACTCAAAATAGTTGCCTCAGTCATGGGTTCGAATTCTACCTCCAGCACTACCACCATTAGGTCCCTGAGCAAGACCTTTAACCCAAATAGCTCCAGAGAGGACGTCTCTGAAAATGAAAGTCATTCTCTTTAAGAGTGACTGCTAAATGCAATAACTGTAAAATATAAATAATACACCTATCGTTAAACCTCAGTATCCAAAATCAGTCCAAATTAAATGCTTTTCTATGAAAGCATTTTATTTCTTATGTGGTAGTAGTCCTTATAACCATAAAAGGCCTTTCCTAACTTAAAGGGGCAACACGTTTCTCTGAGCAACCTAAAAATTCACGGTCACATTAAAGGTCACTGCGTTTGGATTACGTACATATATTTTGTTTTTAATGGAAGTGATTAAAAGTTGGCATTTTTACGGTTAGGGATTTCTCCCTGTGATAAGAAAGGTTGCCAGTTCAAGTCCCGGACCGGTAAAGGTACTCATGAGCAAGGTACCGTCTGCATGCACCGCTCCCTGGGTGATCAGTCAAATGCAGATGTCAAATGTCATGGTTCATTGTGTGCTGTGGTGTGGCGTTCACAAGTTCACAGTGTTCACTTAAATTCTTGAAAACGTATACTGTCACATCACGTTACCTCTATATTCTCATTCTATCATGTGCCACATTTTTAAAACTCAGGGTTCGCAAAAGAGGAATTTCTGTGGTGTACGTGTTGTATTTATTTATAAGAATAGTTTTTATAAAAACGGTGCAGACAAAGTCGGAAGTGAAGGGGATTTCTCAGTAAGGTGGGTGCGAGCAGCCCACAGGCCCTTATCGTTGGAGCAAAAGCAGAAGTTACTCTTCCATACTGAGACACTGACACAAATCCACTGTACGTTTTTGAAGACTTGTCCCTACCTGGTCAGGCTAAACTTTTCTACTTTTCCTACTCTCAACTGTGGAATAATATACTTCTGGAACAGTGTCAGAGGCATATTAGCGGATAAAACCCATTAGTGGACAAAACTGACAACTAAAAAACAATTAGGTTAAGGTAAAAATGTTGTGTAAAAAGCATTTCTTCATTTTTAATTTGATCACAAAATATTTTTTGCCATTTTATAATGTTAGAGAGTAATCAATAGGGAAAACATACATATAGAAAAATTAATTTTATTCTGTATCCAGATGGATACCAAATGGATAAAGAAGTGTTTCCACCTGCACTAACCTTATTTATCTTCACAGCACTAAGCCATAGAATGTCTCTGCATAATAACAACTCTGCAGGTCAATAACACAGTGAGTTTGGTCTTGAGGAGTGTTCACTGTGGTGTGTTGAGTTTAACATATGATGTGATCAGTGTTCATAACTGCTTCCAGTGAAGTGATTTCCTCATTATAGATATGGAAGAGAGAAATACTGAATAAACATCTTTAATGTTACTTAGGCGTTGCGTCTTCCACTTATGTGTCATGTTTGTAAAACGTGTCTCGGACTCATCTCAGTCTCAGCTCTTCAGAGTCTCGGTCTTGTCCCAACTCTACGCAGGGTATTGCCCTAATTTGTGATGGGCCACATTACAAGCCGCAGCATCAGAAAGTTTTGGCTCATGTGGGTCCCATTAGAATGCTATCACAGTGTCGCACTTTGTAACTGCCGGGGGGAAATTTATTGTCATCCTGGCCGAAAAGAGGGGGGAATAATGTAACTATGACTCACTAACTTCTGAGCTCAGGCAGGTTATCACAGCAATCTATCACCCAATATTTCACACTACACTTCCCTTTTTAGGAGGTGAAGAATTACAACCCCAAACTTTGTGGAGGTGAAAACATGGTGTGGGAGGGCGCGAGTGGATAAAATCCTGTCAAAAACTTTCTAAAATTCGATAGTGTCTGTCACTTAAAACTCTTTGATTCTTTAAAATATTTTTCATGGTGAACGTAACTTTCCTCGGGGCACTGGCCCTGTACTGCTGGTGTAACTTCTCAAAAGGTTAAAGCAGTCTAGTGTCATTACATAAGTCATTGTTGACACTGACGCATTTTTTAAAAAGATGTTTATCACATTAAGTTCCACTTTTTAATATCAGGTGATGCTGAACCTCTTATTTATAGTGTAAAAGCTTGATATCAAATAATCACATATCATATGGACCATTATATAAATTGTATCAATTCAAAACAGAATTTTCTGCTGATCTGAAATAATCAGGAGCTCATTCATATCCCTTAATTTATTTATTGTTCGAAATAATGTGTCTTGTAATAGAGTTAAAATATAATTTCATTAAAAAAAAACCCCAAAAAGATATCCAGATATCTCCAAAACTTTACCTACCCTGAGTTGAGAGAATTCCTCTGTTCATTTGTCTCTTCGGGGAGTGAAGGCTGTTTGGTAGAAGATTCGTCTTCTGACAGCAAAGATAATGAGCTTCCCTCCATGGCACACCGTGTTATTCTGAATCGTGCTGCCAATTAAAAGTTCTGTCTGCGCAGGCAAAAATCCAAATGATTTTACCAGACGAGAATCAAACAATCAAACGTGTAGATAAAAAAACTTAAAAACACACCCAAGCAGGAAGTCTAAATATATGCCACCTACACGTTCATGCAAAACATCTCAGAGTAGCACCACCAAGAGCAGAGTTTTGCAGTCTTCAGGTCTTTGTTATCTAACAAGGTAACCCAACACACTCTCGGGCAAAAAGATAAGAATTTAAACTCTGATTGTAGGGTTGTAGGTCGATCTGTAAATCTCCCAAAGACGATTTGACATCGTTGGTGCGAGTTCCAAAGTTTTGTTATGTTTGATAAAGTGAGATGAAAATAAGGAAGTGTGACGCCACACTCTAAGGGAATTTCCTTTTTGCTACCATGTGCTATTTGCGGGGTTTCTGTACGATCTGTCCTCCCCACACACAAAACCAAAAGCGTCTCACTCTCACAACACTGTCTGCTGGACGTTACTGGTTTAAATGCTGGTATAAATTTAAAAGGCCATAATGGAAAGCTTTCTGGTTTAATGCATGACAGGAACCGGTCAGTAGACTAAAGAAGGCTAATAAAAGTCAGGGTAAGAGGTTATGGTTTAGACATCCGGGCCATTGGAGCCCATTTAATCTGGAGTTGAGCTAAAAGAGTGAAACAGCTCTTAATGCTGACAAGACGGATCACGAATGCAAAAAGCTCTCTCGTTAGCCACTTGCTATCAATACTGTTTAATGAAACATGAAACTATGAAGTCTTTTCGTCATTAGGGTTCAGAGAAGTAGTTAAGTGGACATCATGGGTACTTATTATGTGTGTGTGTGTGTGTACATATATATTATATATATATATATATATACACATACATATATATATATATATATATATATATACAGTAGATCCAGAAAAAATGAGAGACCCCATCACTTTTTTCTGTTCACTGATTTTGCAATATGTGGTTGTGAGTGTAAAATGTACAGGTTTATATTCTTTTATGAGCTATTGTAGTTATGTGTCTGTCTGACAAATAAGAAAGCAGTGCAAATTTGAATATATAACTGCAGTTCTGTTTTTATAGCTGATATTCCAACACCTATACACCTGATTCAGTTTGCTGATTAGAGGAAACACATCTCAGCACACGAGGACATCGTGGACTTGTGGACCATATTCTTTTAATGATATAACTGTAAAATAATATATGTATAGTTTGCAACTTCCAGGTTAGATTATGATAATTTACTCCATAAAATAATAAGATAACAGATATGATAATTAAGATGTGATGTAATCTAGACCAATCTGCCATAGCATTATGACCACTGACAGGTGAAGAGGACAATATTAATTAACTCATTACAGCAGCACCAGGCATTGAGTAAGACATATTAAGCTGGAAGTGAACTTTTCGTCCTTGAAGTTGATGTGTGGAAGCAAAAAAATGGGCAAGAGGTTAGATTTTGAGCAACTTTGACACAGGCTAAATTGTGGCTAGACGACAGGGTCAGAACACACAGCACATTCACTGGTTTCTGCATAGCTGATGTACTACCCGTTATGACTGGTCATGATATTATGAGGTTGGTCATATAAATAGGTTCCTCCAGGATTTCACGGGCCTCTTTTATGATTGTTGCGGCTTAAAATGTCTTATTTTGCTGCAGCTTTTCTTTTAAAAAATGCATTAAAAATTGCGGTGTTTTTAGGCATTTTGTTGCAATAATGTTGCGGGAGCAAGTCAAAGTTGTGGAAAGAAGTTGCACTTTTCCAACTTTATAATTATTCATTAACAATTAATTATAATGATAGGAACAAAACCACTATGTTAGGGAGTTGGCCCCGTGATCAGAAGGTAGCCGGTTCTGCTAAGGGTACCACTTAGGTACTCATGAGCAAGGTACCGTCCTCAAGCACTGCTCCACAGGTGCTGCCAAAAAAAGCTGCCCACTACTCCTTCACCGATGGGTCAAATGCATAAGTCAAATTTTTTTGTGGTGCTGTGTGCCGGGGATGGTGTTCACAATGACAAATAATCATTCACTTAAAAGTATTTAACTCTTAAGTTTATTCTGGTAATTTATTTTATATTTTTGGTTGAGCTTTCATACCCTGTGTTAAGTTATCAAGCAATTTTGGCAACAAAACCAAGGTGTAAACACAGATTAGGATTGGGCTGTTGACACTAATTATTCAAAGCACAATTCAGGATATTTGACTGGTAACCTGCTGTCAGGTATGAGCAGGTCTCTGTAGAGAGAGCGCAGATTTTCATTTCAGCCTTCATTTTCAAAACGGTTATCGTGACACGCTTCCATACCCTCGCGCTCGCAGCAACTGCCCCATGTTTCGCATCAGTGAGTCAGTGGCCTTACCTCCACCATTCGTCATGCTGGAACGCCGCTCTCTGTATTGCTGCATCTAGCATTAGCCCGCTACTACTGAGAGAGGGAGGGGTGGGCGGGAGGTGCAATGACTTTATTGACCCGAGCTTCTGTCAAAGCCATGGACAAATTACATGCTGTGACTCTACGAATTGATTTCTCTTCCCTCCTCCAAACAGCAGATAGCTGGAGTGAGGGAAAAAAAAAAAGTGTGGATGGATAAAAAAAGGAAGTGCTGCATGTAGTTAGCCATGGTCTAGCGAGTGTCGTATTTAAAGCTGCAACCCCTTATTTCCACAAACACAGCTTTTTTTGGGCGGAAGTGTATATAGAATCCTGGATGTCTGCACTTGTTTAAGCTGAATCGAGAAAGCTTTTCAAGTTATTACCGGAGGAGGAGCAAATGTCTCCATCGATGTTTGAGAACAATTACGGTCGCGCTTAGGCCTTGTCATGACAGAGCTGTGATTTATTGAGTCTGTGAAATGAGTGGAAACCTCAGGCAACCTTGGTAATATCCAGCCCTTCCTTTTTGCTATTCAGGTCTGCAAACAGATCTGACTCCACGGCCCGACCTAAGCCAAAGAGCCGCCTGTTGTTGTGGGAGAGAATAAAAAGAGTAACACCGCGTAATACGGAACAGTTGGTCTTGTGGTAGTAAACTGGAGTAATTGTAATTCAGTCTCCCTTTGTAGTCGCAGCCCACGCTGGCTGAATCACATGGTCCGTAAAGCCCACACAGCCGCTACAGTATTCACAGTGTTATGTGCTTCATGTCCTCTTCAAATGCACCCTCCCCACCCACACACACCTTTCTGTATCTATCTGTTGTCTGCCTATATGTTACTCAGTGCTGACCTTCTGCTGTTAGAGTTTCAGCTCCCCGTAAATGTCCTCAACGTGAGGGTGATGTAGCACCAAGCTGAGACCCACTACGTTAAAAGAAATTCTTATGGGCCTTACACCTGAAATGGGAGTCCCTGTTTAACTTTGTATTCATTTCATGCAGTTTGAGGGCCTGTGACCACCAAACGCGTTTTTTTGTGCTTGCAGAGCCTATTTTTAATACAAATCCTATGAGCTTCAGCGTTCAGAGCGCTAAGTGCCTTCAACAACAATTAAGACATCGGTGGAGACTTTTCTTACTGCCTTTCTCAGAGCGCTTCAAGTTGAAATCCGTTCAACTTTTAGAACAGCACTGGGCTCGTCAATGTCACTTCTCTCTTGCTAGCCAATCAAAATCGAGGAAGGGGCGGGACATACACAGTCAAGAACTCATTGGCAGCGTATCTGGAGCAACTGGAAAAGCTTATTTTGGTGTTATTTACACAGTTCGATTAAGGCAAACTACAATTACGTGATCAAACCCCTAATCGGTGCTACTCCCCCAGCTATTTTCTTGCACGGTTTATCTCATGAACCCAATCTCTATGTCTCCAAGACACGTGAGTATCTAGTTCAAAGGCTGCCGCTAACGCCAAGATGCCATTTCTCTCCATTGTAAAGACTAAGCTGCCAATCGCAAAGGAACATGTTACAATGTTTACATGAAATAGGAACGAACGCGGAAGTGCCCGATGATGCTTTTCATAACTTAGAAACAACAAGCGCCGAGAAAGCGCTCTGAAAGGTTTTTGAAAGGTTTTGACTGCTCTCAGCGCAAAAACTGTGTTTTCATTAAAATTTATGCCATTTTGCAGATGCTCTTAACCAGAGCGACTTCAATTGTCTAATATCAGGGATAGACCCCCTGACAACAACTTGGGGTTAAGGGTCTTGCTCAGGGACACAGTGGTGGTAATACCAGAGGTAGGATTCAAACCCACAACCTCTTGGTCAAGAGGCGAGTGTCCTAACCAGTAGGCCAACAAGATCCCATGCTTGGTTGGTGTTTGGTGGACACAGGAGCTTAAGTGTGAGCTTTTTAAAGTCCAGTGGCAAATTTGTGTTTCCACGTTATTCCAAGCACACTGTACTAAGCTGTCAGCTTAATTTCTGTAATGATGGCACAGCTTTCAGAAGCCACTTTATTCATTAAACGCCCTCCATTGTTTCGCTAATTAGGATATTTATGAGAATGTCTACAACGAAATATCTCAGAAACATGCAACATGAAATGTAAACCTTCTGAACTACTGTCTAGCCTTGCTGGAAATAAACAAAACAAATCAAACAAACATGCACTTTTACAAGATGGTTCATAATTAGCGGTTTATAGTGGCTTATTCTGTCTTGATGCTTGTCAAGGTTTCAAAGCAAAGCTTTTACCATGGACCATAGATTTGGTTTGAGCCTTAATTTGTTTGCCATTGCCACAGGTTCCAAAACTCATCTTTAGTTTTTTGCTAAAAAAATGAAAAGTTATTAATACACTGAGCGATTAAATCTCTCATGAAGCTCCACTAGCTGAGGGCATGTTTACACGTATGTAGATATTGTATAAACGCATATCTTTTATATGTTTGGGCCTTTCATTTACATATAAATGAAGTTGCGAACTGATATTTTTAAAAACCCTCCAAAGTGAAGATTTTTCAAAACCTCAGTAAAAGTGAGTGATTGTTTGTCATTGTGAACACACCACAGCACAGCACAAAGTGCACCACAATAAATGTGAGGGCAGCTAAATGTGCCTGGGGACAGTACCTTGCTTATGAGGACCTCAGTGGTAACTTTACCTGTCCTGCCTTAAACGCCCTACCATTACACCACCAACTGCCCCTGGATCCTGTGACTCCGTTTTCTTAAAACAATGACATTTTTAGTTCTATTCTGTGCGTGTCTTAAATACCTTAAATACCACACACCACAAGTGACAATGATAGCCATGACAACAATAATCAGCTGCAAGTCAACAACAATGGCGGGTGACGACACTACGACGAGTAGTTCTAGTGTGTAGAGAGACTTTTTAACAGAATGTTGTGTAAACGCAATTAAAAAAGAAACATATTTAAAAATATCTTTATAAAAATATCTAGAAACGTGTAAACAAGCCCTGAATTTGGCTCATTGCAACCATCCGCTTTTACAGACCACAGTTTTTACAATGTGTGAGATCTTGATCATTTGGGACAAGGCTTAACTTCATAGCAACCCAGTGTCAAACAGTTCTGCTGAACTCATACAAGCATGTCAAGGCTCATAACTTTTACACTGGCACTTCTATGTTTTGAGGTTTCATTTTCTAGCAAAATCATAGGCTTGACAGAGAGTGAGCGAGAGTCAGCAGAATGCGTGAGATCAGTCAGCCCTCGCCGTACACAGACTTTGCTTACATGATTGAGACTCTAAAATCTTAAAGACAGTCAAACAAATATGAAAAAATGCCAGAACTGATAAACAGAACTTGGTGCAGTGAGTGAAGTGATACCTTATTGTTGTTCAAACCACATCACATCACATCACATGATTATAAGGCCCGTGCACACGTAGCCAGGTATTTATAAAAACTGATATTTTTATGTGGTTGCGTCTATTGTTCACACATAAACAGAGGTTAAAGTCACTGAAACCGGCTATTTTTGAAAAGAGTTTTAGCTTTATGGCGTCATAAGTGTGCGACAGGAAATGTGTTGATGTCAGGTGTGCAAGGTTTGTTTATGTTGACGACTGAAGATGGATACTGTTAGAGCAGCGATTCCCGTCTCCCTTATTCAAGCTGTTTGTGCTCATTTGTGACTGCTAACGCAGCTGATTATTAAGTACATCAATGAGTAAAGGAGAAGGAGTGCCCTGAGGAGAAGTCTTGCTTTTCTACAGCTTTCAACTCAATGACCGAGAACGTTATCCGGTCAACGCTGACCCCCCTGGAGATGGAGCAGACCCGGACGTACCTCTGAATGGTGGAGAAATTTTGAATATGATATTGTCCTACCTGAAAAATTATGCGTAAAAATGTTTTACGTTGCGAGCTTCCCTCCTGTCCAGGATTCTGATATGCTGACATGGTTCTGTGCAGCTCTTGACAGCGTATTTATCTAGATTTGTGTATAGAGATATTTTTGGAAACGAGCTCATGTGTAGGAAGTTATTTTCGAAAACGGAGGAGAAGAAATATCTGTTTTTATAAACGTGTGCGCAGTAATCCTGAGCAGGATATGACACAATTCATTGGCAACCACATGGAATTTAGATGTGATCTGCTGTGTTGGCTCCTGCCCAGCGTTGGTCCCCACCTTGTGCCCGTAGTTCCCTCCACACAGAGACTCCGATTGGGATGAAACGGTTCCAATGATTAATTCCATCTTCAATCAGAAAAGAAAGCAAAAATACCACTCTCTTGTTTAATATCTCTAATTCTAATCTCTCAATCCTGTGCTCAGTTAACTAAGACAGAGATATTGGCCAGTGTAATCGTGTATCACCGTACTACCCTTCTCCAGTCCTACTAGAGCGTTTTAACTCAGTTCCCACCTTGCAAGGACTCCCATCAGGATGCGGTCAGCTGTCTCATGATGAGCCAAATTGTGACACGGAGAGCACTTAGCCCCACTCACTCTCACATGTGGCTTGACATTTTCAGTAGGCCAGTGAGAGCGGTCTCACTCGTTCATTTGCATGCGCTCAGAGGACAAGTTGGAGGATAAATCACCCGAACCCAGATGGATGACAGATGAGTTAGCATGCAAAAGCGTGGCGCAGAAGGTCGCTGTAAATACACTCATGTCGACAATAAAAGGGCTTTTTAATTAAGAACTTAATGCAATTTTCCATTGACCTGTTCTGACTGGGCATTCATGAAAGGGCAGACATGTGAGTAAGGTCATATGTAGTATAGCCAAACAGTCTGTACTACTAAGAAAAAAGAATGCATTCACAGCATGTCCAAGTTGAATCTGACAAGTTTTGTTAGTTAGATTCACATGGTCCAACAGGGTTCTCTCTTCATTAAAAGAAGGTGTGTTTTAGCAATAAACCAATCACAGCATCATCTTTTATTCACTCAGTGGTGCTGTGGTGTCAGTGATGAAACTCTGTGTTGGTGATTGTGGGATTGTGGAACAGTGGACGATTAATGGTTAGTAATCTTTAGAATACCCCTGGTATTTTAATGGTCAATGAACTTAACGGCTAAAATCTTTGGAGGAATCCTGGTAAGATTGGTGGTTCGAATGCCAGAAAAGCCCACAACCACTGCTGGTCCCCTGAGACAAACCCTTAAAACCAAGTTGTTCTATGTTTTTAGAAGAAAACAGATCTGCTCATGCATGAAGTGAAATCACATGAGCAGACAAACTACTGTAGTTGAAGGGTTCCACTAAAGTTCACTATTCCTTAAACTACTAGGCTTCCTTGAAAGATCATTAACCATTAAAGTATGAGGGTTTCTCCAAAGATCATTAACAATTAAGATTCCAGGTTTCCTTGAAAGATCACTGACTATTAAACTACCATGGTTCTAAAGATTTCAAACCATTAATCTACAGGAGCTCCTCCAACGATTACTAAGCATTAAACTACCAGGAATCCTTGAAGGATCATTGGCCTGTAGCCTACCAGTGTTCTTCTAAAGATCACTTACCATTAATCTACCAGGTTTTCTTGAAAGATCATTGACTACTAAACTACTAGCACTCTTCTAAAGATTACTAGCCATTAATCTTCCATTGTTTCTACAATTATCATAACCATTAATCTACAACGGGTCTTCTGAAGTTCATTAACCATTAAACTACCAGGGTTCCTCCAAAAATCACCAACCGGTAATCTACAAGGGTTCTTCTAAAGATCTCAACCTTCCAGGCTAATCCAGGATGTACACTTACAGCATTTATTACATGGAGTCTCACTGGAGCAAGGCTGGAGGTAGAGCTGAATTTGAAGCTACAACCATTTTGTCCACAGAAAAGTATCCTACCCTTAGGCCAAAACCACCCAGCATATACAAGGTTATAATACCATGTAACAAATTCATTTAAGTTCAGCTTGATTTGCAAAACGTCATCTGCGTACTTTTGCACTGGAAACTTGATGACATATCAATAAAAAACGAGTTTCAACCAAACCTCATCAACCTACATCAATCATTTTTCAACATAAACACCCGCACTGACAGGATGTCACATGTGCTGAAAACATATTAATAAAAAATGGTCATAAAATGTATGTGCATATATCTGATATCACAAAACCGAATGCACCATTGTATTAGAGGACAACCAGGTTCTCAAACATAGCTAAAAACCAGTCGACACACACGAACGCAAAAAGAGAGAGAGAAAGCAGAAAATTAATATGAGCTGAGAGACAATGAAGTGTCATGAATTATGGCAGCTCCACCATTAGCCACTGACAGACGGGAACTCAGCAGCCGAACAGCGGCGTAGTGACAGATAAAGGGTGTAAGTCCCTGCATCCATTAACGCCGAGCAGAGATATGAGCAACCGACCGGCTCCTTCATGGCGGCTGAAATGAGCAAAACCAATCAGACTCAGAAGATGGAGTGAATCCAGGTGGACTGTGAGATGAGGGGATGACTCATTAAAGTGCTGCGCTGAAATCTGATCATGAAACTTGCATAGCTGGGACTTATAGGGATTTGGGTTCATTTTTATATCACTTTTTATTGCTACAAAATGCCAATTTCGCAAGCAAAATTCATATAAGCAGCATATTTCTCTTATGTGCTTATCTGTTTAAACTGTAGAATCTGGAGCCACGTCGTCTCGTCTCTCTATGTACATGTACACGCTTGAGAAGACAAAGTTTACTTTGACTTTGAAAAATGTTGAGGAGATTAACAGAGTTTTAAGCATTTTAAACCAAATATTTTTAAGTGGTACCTGGTGATTCGATGGTTTGCTACACAGAAAATTTAATTTGCGTACTGTACCGACTGCATGTTTTTAATCACTTGAATTGCACTGATTGCTTTAAAATTGTTCAATTCCAAATGTAAATTTTTTCTTTGGGCATTTTTGACCAAAAAAAAGGTTTACATGTTACACAATGTGTGCAACATTTGCAAAGCATTACACCACAATTGTGAAATCTACAGGTTGCATGTTTTAACTATATCGCATTGTTTTGATTGATTAAAATAATACAAATAGTTTTATATTCTAAACATTCCAACATTCACATGACGCACATTGTTTGTAGGTTTGCATGCAGGTTTATGGATGATTTAGGGTAATATTGGTATTTGTGTGTAAACACATTAGTAATCATACGATAAATGCAGCTAAAACCAACACCTGACTCTCTCCCAGCATGTACACTGTCATCACTTCCCAGCAAGTCCGTTTGTCCATTTTGACGAGGTCCCAGACTATGGCTCTCCTGCGTGGAGGATTTTAATGGGGTCGGCTTAGTTTTAATGTGACAGCACGTCTCTATTAATTCTTGTACTTCATCACAGTGTCCACAATTCCACATTAATTGCTCTTTTAACTGCCCCTTTAAATGCATTAATGCAACACTCTATTGATATTCAACACTGAGACGTTCATTTAGAAAAGCGAACCAACCATGGACTTGCACACACACAGAATGCATAAGTAATTCATACAAAAACCAGGCACATAGAACCAGTTCTATCTTCAACTAAATTGTAGTACCAATAGAGCTTTACCACTGAAACTCAAAGCTAGTCTAAAGACTAAGATTAATCCCAGACTGGGAAATTGGCCCAAAAAATCAAAAACAAACAAAAATATATATTTTTAAACTAGTGTAATATATTTGATATTTATATTTATAGCATTTAGCCAGGGCTTTTATTCAGAACCACTGATGGGAATAACGGCGTTACAAATAAACAGTATTATTTTGCTTAGTAACGGGTAATCTAAGTAATTCCTTTTCCCATCGTTACGTCGTTACCGTTACTGAGAACAAACTGCGGCACATTACTATACTTAAACTCATTAAAGCCGTTTTCATCCGACCAGGCTCTCTCTAATTTTTAATTCTTTTCTTTGGTGGGGGGAGGGTCTAAACAACCGAATAAGTGATGATGATTAACTAAGGAAGAATAAAATTTCATGGTAAACCAATCAGAGGCAGAGTTGGGCAGGCGTTCACACACAAACACACACACAACCGACCAAGAGACAGACGCAGCAATGACGATACCAGAGAATTCATACGTAACGTTTAAAACTGGACGTACAGGCATTACTCTTCCCCTCTCCGGGATAACAGGCATGTATTTGTAGATGTGAAATGCAGATTATGTCCAGAAAGAAATTGTTTTCTCCACGTCGGCTGTAAACTATTCTAATCTCATGAAGTACCTCTCATCATCACACACTTCCATTTAAGGAGGGGGATCCAAATTCTTTGACATATTTGAACGTTTTTATAAATGTAACACAATATGTACTTGTCCCACTATTAATACCATCTTATACAGGCCTTTAGAAAGAAGAATTGATCCATACTGTGCTTATATCAGTGAAACATAAACTGTATATTATGCAGCATTATTCCCTGGAACGTTTGGCATTCTATTCGTTCCCGAAGTTAGATGGAATTGAACACTGCAGGTTTGCGTAGTCTGCTGTTTCTCATGGTACCCACAGGGTTCTTTTCCTCAGCTTTTTATTTATTTCTCCCATAAAAAATTGTAATAAACAATAGAAGCAGCAAAATAGACAAGGGAAGAAAGGTCTGATTTCAAGCCTGGGCCGTCTCAAGGAGCGGAGGAACTGAGGCAAATGTGAATTGCAATTACTCTGCACACCCCAGGCAAGAGACAGCTTATTTATCAACCTCCGACAACGAGAAGACGGCAGATTTCATTTGGAATCTTGGCGTAGGGAAATCCGGTCCTACCGAGGCCTCTGTCGTCACTCGCCTCATTTTCTGAATTGCAGTTTTGCTTGCCTCAAGGCTTGTAATATCACAGCGCAGAGGTAAGAAGGACTTTGGGCTCACCTCTTGATACTGGTCATAGAAACTAAAAATAATAATACAGGCTTAATGAGCTGTGGTCACATGTAGGGTAATTGATGATTTTAGGTCAGTGAATATGAGAATTTGTTCATTTGAAAACCTGCTTAGTTTTATAGTTTGGTAGACTTGATTGGGCAAGTGCCCGGGGGTCCCATCATTTAGCACAAGTTAAATATCTTTTCATTCATTCATCCATTCATTATCCGAACCACTTATTCCCCAACTGGCATCGCGGGGGGAATGGAGCCTATCCCGGGGAACATTCCTGGGCAGGCTCCATCACACCACAGGTCACACACACTCACATTCACATTCCAATTTAGACTCGCCAATTAACCTATTAACCAATTAACCTAATAATTAACGCAGACACAGGGAGAGCATGCAAACTCCACACAGAAAGACCATATGACGACCCGGGGATCGAGTCCAGGACCTTCTTGCTGGCAGACAGCAACGCTAACCACTGTGCCACCGTGACGCCCCTATCCTTTCATCATTTTTATATTATTCACTGGAAATGATCGTTGAAAATGTTAATTTTCTAAAGAGTGAACATACAAAGAAACATTTTAAATGACAATTGCATACCCCTCCCTCCAATTGAAATGAGCTCGCCCTAGTGCACGTCAAAATATGTAGTGTTCTAGCCTACAGTACTACAGTAAAACTAAAAATGGATCACCAATACTTTAGCGGTTGCACTAAAAGGGTGCGCTGGGGCGTGTGTTGGGAGGGCCTTGAGGTGTAGTTGCCCAAGGGCTGCACGCTATGATAATCCGGCCCTAGTCCAACTCTCTTGGTTCAGACTCTAAATGGACATTTTCCCTATGCCTGTGCATGAGCTAGAGTTGTGAGAACAGCTGTGGAAAACAATTGGCAGGGCAAGTTATTTGTGTCGTGTGAAATGTGAGTCCTCCTGAATTTGCTGCGTTGCAACGTCATATCAGTCTGTGTGATGGAATCAACTCATATATAGATATGACAGTGATCTTTACAGATTACTGTACATGAAACTTACACAGACTGTGTCTGACTGGGGAGTGACTTGTGATGCTGGAAGACATACAGGTATATGGAGTGACGAATGACCTCACAAAAGGATCTATGAGACTTTATCCTGAACAACACGCCTAGCCAAGACCAAAATCATAGCTGTCACAGAGATACATTTTCTTATCCTAACCAGATGAGGTTATCATGCCTTCCCAGGGCTAAGAGATGATGTAGCTGAGGTGCAATGCATCTTGTCCATCCCTCATACAGCATATCTGTCTTTCCTGCTTGGGCATACTTACAGTTGATATGCAGAAGCAGATATTGAGCCTGGCGCCATTCAAATGAGGTATGCAGCTACCGTTCAGGAGCAAGTGATGTATGGTTTATGCCTCCTGATCTATGGCAGAAAAAATGGTCTTAGATCTGCAGGGGTAAAAGATTAGATCTGCACTGAAAAAAATGCTATTTTAGCAAGACTTTATGAATTTAAGAATTGTATATTGAGCTTCTTAAATGCCATTTTCAGATTATTAGTCTTGTCTTAATTTAATAGCAAATATGATAATTTATATTATTTCTATCAGTAAATGGTTATTAAAATATGCATGAAAACACTTTAAATTCTTTTTTTTTTGTTTATAAATTAGTAGATATAAATCCATAAATTAACCATAATTAACCATAAATTAATTAAATTAAATTAGGTCCTAAATAATTTAAGGTTATATCACCTTCTTCACTAAACAAAAGGGGCTTTATCTTGTTTGACCCACTGTGGGTCAAACAAGATAAAGGGTGGCAAGGGTAAAGTGTGGCATGTAGTGTGCCTTAGTTGGTTAGAGACAACCAGTTGGCTCCATAATAATCGTATATATTTTAGCTAACTTAGGCCTATAAATACTAGGAGTGTTGAAATTAATCACATAATCGATGCATCGTGATGCAGACGTGGACGATTCTACATCGATGCAATAGCTAACCATAATGGATTATAACGGCAGGTTTCAACTTGCGGTCCGCCCCCTAGTGGTCCGCGCTGGCATCACAGGTCATCTGTGACATGTAATCCAGTTTTACTACCTATATCACGTTTTAATAATTATTCTTTATTATTATTATTATTAAAAAATATTATTATTATTATTAAAAAATAATTATTATTATAATTATTATTAATAATATATGGTGGTCCTTGTGACAGAAGCAGTTGTAAACCCCTGGTTTATATCATAATGACACTACTTGGTGAATTTCTGGCTATGACATAAAAATTCTAGTTGTGAACATCCCGCTTAGCATCCCGGCCAAGTGCGACTCCAGATCCATGCCTAATCTGCATGCAATGAAGTAATGAGAAAAAATTCATGGCATGCACTGATCGAGATGTCGTATCGAATTGAATGATCAACCTGGTAATCGAATCGAATCGTGAGAGCAGTTAAAGTTCACAACTCTAATACATACTATGTCAAAAACCAGAAAAAGACCTACTGAATGAATTGGAAAGAAGACATCAACATTATAAAACATCCCTAATGATTGTGTTGTTCATACAGTTAGAGTACCATGAGTACCATTTGGTCAATTGTCCACTCAAACAGATGCTGTGCATTAAAGGAAAGGTTGAAGACAATCATATGATGGGGAGGAGGCATGAGAACAAATGACTGCTAAATCTTGTTGGAGTCCAGCCCCCATGGAAACATGAGTGGAGGGGAAAGTGAACCATGACAGATCTCTTGACAGTTGTGGTTTCCCCTTTGACCGTAATCATGTGGAGGCATGATCTCATGATCTCTTTGTCACCTCATCTAATCTTAGCAGGAACATGCAATTAGTTGTTGAAACAGAAGAACATTGTGTTTTTGGACTTATACCAAATACTATAACTATTAAGTGTGTATTGCTGCAGCATGAACTGTAAATCCATGCTCTTGTACGCCGTCAAACACTGAAGCAGAGAAATGAAACCAGCCGCACTAGTTTCACTTCAGTTTTTCGAAAGCTGTCAAGCAAGAAGCCAGAGTCAGCACTGAGGCAAAAACAAACCCAAGGGTTTGTCCATAATGACTCAAAGCTCATGTGCTCAATGACTGTACAGGACTTTAAACAGTGCGCTTGTGTCAGTAGTCATAAGGGTGGACTTTACACTTCACCTCCGTATGGTTTTGGAAACGTTTTGTAGATAAACAATGGTTTAGAATGTGAGAAATATGAATTTCGGAAACCGTTTGGCTCTGGAGAGTGGAAACTGCAGATCTGTCATAGTGTGGTCAAGTTAGACAGCCCTGTATTATGCCACTATACGAGCAGTCGGGTAGTAATGGAATATGTCAGATAATACAGAGAACTATATGGGTGGCCCTACCCCTCTGTTTTACGTGTTCACGCGTAGGGGTAGTGTCCCATTTCTCATTTAGACCGAAGGCTAAGGGGAAGGAGAAGGACTAACTACCTCTTCAAACAGAGACTTTTCAGATACTCACTCCAAATGGAGGGATAGGAAATGTTTCCAAGAAAAACTATCAGCAACATGAAAGAGATAAAATAAACTATCAGCAACATGAAAGAGATAAAATAAACATATAAAAGTGCGTAATTTCTCGGTTAATAAGGAATTTTAAATTAAAACAGCCAGTGTATCTTCTAGTTTCACTTCATTATTTCATAAAGGCCACAGAATAAAGTGTGGTGTCGTCTTTTATACATTGGTTTGTTGAAGACAAACACAAAAAACACCAACATCTCACCTGATTCCACATAGCTAATTCAAAAAATATAATTCTATAAAAATCATTGTTTTATTCACATTTCAGCTGTTTAAAAACTAACGCATAAAAACTAAAATAAGAAATAACAAGGCTAATATAAATAAATATATACTATATGTATATTCTCAATCTCGCCGCCGATCAGAACGCATCTTCAACGTTGAAGGGAGTTTCATTACTGAATGACTTGTATTTCATCTGTGACAGTGCTATTAAAGATGTTTTGGTATGTTGATAGAATGAAGTGCCCGATGGCACGTTTCGTAACTTAGCAACAACAAGCGCTGAGGAATGTGCAGAGAAACGCTAAGAAGTAAGGTTTGACTGCTTCAGCACAAAACGTAAGCCGGTGGAAGTCTTAGTTGATTACATTGATACATTTTTAACAGGTAACACAGTAATTATAAAAGATGCCAACACTGTCCATGACGGAATTGCCCCACTACCTTCTCAGAATATTTCTGACAGCTCGGTCAATGCTTTTAATCATCTGATAGTAAGTGAGACAAGAACCAGCACATGAAAAATAAGTAGAAGAGAATTGGTTTTCTGTTAAAAATGGTTTACTGATTTTGGATCTTTGGAGCTTTAAGTTACAGGGCATATAGGTAATAAAAGCAAGAAATTGTTTCTGGAGAATCCTGATTACAGTCTTAAATGACTTTCAGTCTGCCCCACAACTATTTCCTGACCACCCCTCTAACCAAGCGCCTCATTTTACCTCTTAATTAAAATTTACACAAAAAGGACCCTGCAAGGTCAGGCATTAAGTTCAGACGTGTGGCGAGAGTTGATATAAGATGCAGATCAAGACTTCTTCAAAAACTCATAAAAGTGAAGTATTATCATTGAGGCACTTGGGTGAGAACTATTCCTCTTCGGTTATGACGCAGTAAAAAAGGCTGAAACAGATGTCAGTGCTGTGTCAGCAGAGCAGAACCTGGTGGAAGCAGGTTTCCCAGACTGGAGACACAGAGAGACTGGTCTGCAATCAGATGGAGGAATAATATTTGTTAATAGAGACCTTCATAGTGTCTTACACACACACACGCCCCATATTTCAAAGGAGGAATCATATGGTGATGGAAAGCGAGGAACATGGGAAACTCTGGATTTTCCACACCAGCATGGTCAAAATACTTCTCCCTCTTCTCGTAAATTTGGCTCTTTTTTAGCTTTATTGCAAAAGTTTCAACTTTGTTGAGGTTGTTACTATGATATATTCACACTGTTTGTTCACAAAGCATGTTTTAAAGGAGTATTAATTTGTTTTATGGAATTTTAAAAAATCCAGCAAATATACAGCAAAATTATTCAGAGTTTGTATTTGTAATGCACTCGATGAGTCTCTCACACCAGCAGACATATGTAGTTAAGATGGTGAAGCTGTTCTCTATTACAAATTATACTTAATAGCTCTGTTTCAGAGCTGTACACATGGTGTATTTTGTGGGCTAAAACACTTGACTTGAGACTTAACTTTTATCATATATGAATATTGTTGTGTTGTATAATAAGTCTGACATGGGGCAGTTGGTGGCGTAACGGTAGGGTGTTCGCCACATGATCAGAAGGTCGCAAGTTCAAAATCTGGGGGCAGTAAAGCACACTGGAGGTACTCCATGAGCAAGGTACCGGCCCCCAAGCAATTGCCCCTGGGTGCTTAGCTGTCCACTGCTCCTTCCACGGATGAGTTAAATGCAGAGCTCACATTTGGTTGTAGCACTGTGTGCTGTGCTGTGGTGTGTTCACAATGACAAATAATCACTCACTTTCACTTTCATGTATTTAAGGCCCCGTTGATACAACGCCAGGTATTTACAGAGAAGCCTATTTCCTCCTCTCCGTTTTCAATAATGCGACTCCACATAAATACGCCATCTATCAGCACGCCAAACCTATGGGCGGCAATGTAACGAAAAGCATAAAGCCGTGTTAACCAATCAGAATTCGAATGACATAACTTCCTGTTCCTGTCGTGCACCTGACGCTAATGTATTTTCTGTCGCATACTGTGATGTTTGAAGCTCAGTTTTCCTCTGTCTACATGCAGACGCTTTTGACAAATCTCCACTTCGGGCGGGGGTTTTCACTAAATTAAATCGTTTCCGTTTCATTACATTACTATAACTCCCTTCACCAATTTACGTACAGCAAAGCAAACTAAATTACACAATTGAGTTCCTGAAGCTGGTTCGCCAACGATATCAGGAACTAAATATTGTTCTTGTTCAACACGCAGCAGTGAGAAACCCTAAAGAAATGAAAGCTTATGGAGCTTCAACCAAAAGGATGCAAGGCAGAGCAGTGAACTGAAGTTAGCTGAAGATGTCTTTACATATATGCAGTTTATTTACTCACGTTTTCATTCATCCAGTTATTTATTTCTCACTCTTATTGGTTTTCAACTTCCCTTTTATATGCTCACTCGGTCCTCCTATAAAGAGATCTCCAGAGGCGCCTCTGCAGCCGCATCTCGTGGTAACCCCCGCGTTCTAAACAAAACCAGATGAAAGGACCGAGTGGGTGATGCCCTTCGACCCTTCCTGCAGGCAGTGCCCCATTCAACTTCTGCTGATGCCATGCGGCTTTCCCCTCAGTGTGCCAGTGAGACAGTACAGCCTCCTGCTTTGGGTGAGATTACAGCTCTCTCTTTCTCCATTCACGCCGGATACAATCGAACACCGAAACCCAGGCGAAGCCCAGCGGGGCAGCGTTTAATCCCAACAGAGGGAGCAGGAGGATGTGGCTCACAAAGATTACCACCCCCCTAACAGTCTCCCCTGAGAAAAGAGAGAAAACGAATATAAGGGTCTGGAGAAACAGGTGGTTAAATAAACTCACTCTTCCATGCCGGCCTTTTTACCGATAATGGGCCAACCGTCTTAAGCAGTGCCGCCGGCCTAATTGGGCTGGATCTTCCCCTATGGGCTACCCAGTGACGAATAGCGAATGTAATTAATGCAAAAGGACGGATATTGCTTTTCTGCCTGAAAGCGTAGGGAGCAAATTGCTGGCAGATCTGCCAAGTTTAGATTCTCTCTCTTTCCTTGGCACCTTTTCACACACTTGACTTTTAACATGTCTCTTTGGTGATCTGATCACAAGTGGACAGCTCTAATGACAGGCATAAAGATTCACTGAGATCCGCTCACTCACATGGGGCATAAGGCAGTGTAAAGACCAAATTACAACCCCGTCTGGTCAGTTCAATTGGATTTTATTGTGGTTGCTGGTACATTATTTCTTCTCCTTCCCACTTTTTGATCCTTAATTCCTGCCACAGTTTTTGTCACAAAGACACTGTTTATGGGCTCAATTTTTTCAGCTAATGAGGAAACCTGGTGTATTGTGTTTCCAACTGCGACACTCTTTTCCACCTGTTTTCAGGTTTTAAAAGAATCCCTAATTTGATCAGAAAGGGGCAACTCCATTAAGGAGAGCTGTGCCTTTCCGTTTTTGTGGTTAGACAGACAGATTTTTATTAGCCAACCAGCCACTCACTCTTTATTTTGTATAATTTTTGCCTTTGCCATTTGTGCAAGGCAAAATAAGCGTTAATTCAAAGTCCTAGACTTAACCATTTTCTTAAACCTAACCCTAGCCTGAGGGCTGAGTTCTACAAATTCTTTCTTTCCTTTTCTATCCAGCGACTATTTCCTTCACTCACAAACCTCTTTTTCCCCTTGTCTCTCTTTTTACCACTCAGTCTGGAGAGACACAGTAAGCCATACAGGCTGCCCCACCATCACACTTCATGCAACACAGCATTAATCCCAAGATTAACCTCCGCTATCGGCCAGCTGGAGCTGAAGGAACATCGACCCTCCTCTCGCAGCGCAGAGGGGCTGCAGGTCAGCAGTACCTTTTTGCGACGGGAACCTTCATCCTGCTGACGTATACCACAAACGAACCTCCTGATATTGCTTCTGTTTCTCAAGCGACCGAGGGCAGCCAAGGTAATTTCTCAATGAATAGATTTCAAATGGTGATTGCGTTTCATTATGCCAGGACGACCCAGGGGACAAACTTGATTCGGGGCGTATGTTTGATTATGAACAATGGTCTCGTTTTCCTTGCAAGCGCACGTCGAGCTAAAACGCCCAAAGCGCATTCGGGCAGAAGACGCGAATCCGTTCCGATTGTCCTGCAGAGACATCATTTCACATTAGAGAAATAATTATGCATAAAAGACACAGGGAACGTGAAACGCATTCCAATGACAAACGACTACAATTACACTTATTAGGTTTATGGTTGATTGCCACAGTTGTGATTAGTTTGATTGTACAGATTTCACAACGATAGCTTCCATGAGGAAGTTTCATAATGGAACAAAAAGCCCAGCTTGATTGTCCTATTAAATCATAAGCATTTCCGATAAGCAGATTTGGCAACATGCAATTTCATGAATGACTTGGAAAAGATTCATCCCGCGTGCTCCTGCTGTTCATCAGTTATCACTTTACTAATTAGCAGCAGCGCGGCAGTCTCTCTGACTTCATTCTTTATCTGAAGGTCGAAGGAAAATTTCCAAGAAATGCAGCTTTTGTAAGAACACACGTTTCACTGCACTCGTGTTTCAAGTTGTTTTCATTTTGCCTCCTGACAGTCCTGTCACTAAAGATCTCTTCTCCAGTTTCATTTTTAACACTGGTCAGTAAACTAATTTGGGAGTAAAACAAGGACACCTTCTGTCGCCACTCCCCACACAGACACACACACAAATAGGGAGGGGAGGAGGAGAGAGAGAGAGAGAGAGAGAGAGAGAGGAGAGAGAGGAGGATGGATGGATGGATAAACAGAGCCTTCACACACACAAAAACAAGAGCAAGAGTGACAGTATGAGAGAGAGAGAGATCTCACAGAAGAGAGAAGAGAGGCAAAGCAAAGGAGAGATAAATATACAGACAGACAGACAGACGGACAGATAGACGGACAGACAGACAGACAGACAGCTGGACAGACAGATAGACAGATAGATGGACAAGACAGATAGACGGACAGATAAATGAACAGATAGACAGACAGACAGACAGACAGATAGACAGAGAGACAGATAGACAGACAGATAGATGGACAGACAGACGGACGGATGGATAGACAAACAGACTAAGAGACTGACAGATAGACAGACAGACAGAGAGATAGATGGACAGACAGACAGAGAGACAGACAGATGGACAGATAGACAGACAAACAGGCTAATAGACTGACAGATAGACAGACAGACAGGCTAATAGACTGACAGATAGACAGACAGACAGACGGACAGATAGACGGACAGAAAAATGGACAGAAAGATGGACAGATAGACGGACAGATAGACGGACAGATAGACAGACAGAAAGAAGGACAGAAAGATGGACAGATAGACGGACAGAAAAATGGACAGGAAGATGGACAGATAGATGGACAGATAGACGGACAGATAGACAGACAGAAAGATGGACAGATAGACAGACAGAAAGAAGGACAGAAAGATGGACAGATAGACGGACAGATAGACGGACAGAGAGACAGACAGAAAGATGGACAGATAGACAGATAGAAAGAAGGACAGAAAGATGGACAGATAGACGGATAGATAGACGGACAGATAGACAGACAGAAAGAAGGACAGAAAGATGGACAGATAGACGGACAGAAAAATGGACAGGAAGAAGATGGACAGATCGACAGATAGACAGACAGAAAGACACAGATAGACAGACAGAAAGAAGGACAGAAAGATGGACAGATAGACGGACAGAAAGATGGACAGATAGACGAACAGAAAGACAGACACAAAGACAGACAGATAGATGGCCGACAGACAGACGGACAGACAAGTAGACACGCTCACACACACAGACACAGTACAGTGGAAGGACAGCACTGCGTCATCATGTGTCGGGTGAGGTATGACAGCGGAGACGACTGACTGCACTCTTCCTCTTCTTCCTCTCTCCATCCCGGCCCCCCGTCACGCCCCAGCACGGGGCTGAATGATCCCCCTTTCTCTCCCTCCTTTCAGTAGATAAACAGAGGAGGCCTGGAAAACACACTCCCTTTCTCCCTCTTTTAATCGAATGGCGGTCCGTCCTATTATCTCTCTGACACACACTCTCTCCGTGCTGGCTCTCAATCTCTCACTCTCCAAGTCTATCTATTACCCGTCCCTCTGTGCCCCTGTCCACTTCAACCCTTTCATCCCCTCATCTTCGTCACACACACGCACACAGACACACACACCCTCACACACACGTACGCACACGATGTATACACACACACACACACACACACACACTTACATGCATACACACGCACTCAAACTCATACACACACAAATGCACACACAGACACAGATGCACACACACTCTCACACGCATACACACCCACACAGACACACACACTAATGCATATTTGCCTTCCCACCCCTTTGATGTAGGTGATTTTGGGACATTCGCAGAGGAACGAGGCACACTCCAAAATTGTGACCCTTTGAGCCTTTTTGTGTCACTTTGTTCAGCACACATTTCATAAGATGTGACTTTCCTGGAGCGCTGGATCTCTGTTCGTTTCTCTCCTAGCATTTCTCTCCATGCGTAGGTTATTGATTCGTTTTTTTTAAAGAACTTAGAAATCCTTTAATCTACAGAAACCAAACAAACCATCAAACAAACCATCAGAATCACAAGACTTTGACAGACATTATATCTATTTCTCTGTATGTGCACAAACACAAGTTAATACGTAAAAACACGTAAATGACATATTTCACGATGTAAACATACACTGTGTGTGTGAGTGCTTGTGACTCATGTTGAATGCCAACACTCTCTATAACGTTCCGGTTCAGTCAAACCTCCCCCTTTACGAGTTAAACTAATATTTTAAAAAACTGTATTTAAAAATATCATTAAATTACAGCTGTAATTGTAATTACAATCAAACCTGAAATTATAATTCTGCCCAAACTTCTAAATCAAATGTTTAACTGAATGCTTGAATGAAACGCCATGAATTATGAATTTCTACAATTTCAGTTGCCTTGCTAAACATATTTAAAAATACGAGATTAAATCATATTTTAAAATATCAGACAAAACTCATATTTTAGCTGATAAACAACAACGACAACCAGCGCTCTACTCACAATGTGCCCATCAGGTTACAGACGCAGCCGAGGTATGTGAGGGGGATTGAGAAATGTAGTTCTCTCCCAGAAAGGCCAAAAGCAGCCCATTTTATAGAGCAAAATAGGTCCAAATTGGGTTAGAATTACCCAAAACTTCAATATTTCCTCATTTCCAATTAATCAGAATTTTTGTTCCATTTACAATGTTACAGAGTAATCAATAGGAAAAATTATTATTATTATTATTATTATTATTATATATTATTGTTACCGGAATAGGCTCCGGTCCCCGCGACCCCAGTTGGGATTACAATCATTATTGTAAGTGTGGCAAAAGGTTGGCAATTAAACCTAAAATACTATATAATTTGAATAGAAATATCATATTTTACCCTTTTATCTATTTCTTTTTTAGTTGCTGTGTAGTTTTCTGTTCACCCACAAGGCCAAGAAAACTGGAAATTAGTCCTACTCTATTCCTGAAGGAATTTCACCGTGGACTCTGGTCATTCTTCTCATACCTCCTGTAGGAATTTTTATGGGCCCTGCCTGCCATCACCATCTTTCATTCCATTACTAATGACCCTGGTCACATCGCACCCAAACCACTTTACACACTTTCTCTGTTTGACAGAAAGCACATAAAGGAAGCACAAAAGGAAAATAAAAAACTCCAATTACATTTTCTCTATAACTGCGTCTCTCTAAAGTAACTAAAATGTTTTAGCCTTGGCTCCGCTTTATCTCATTTTCAAGTGTAGCCTAATTTCTACTATTGTATTTTATTGTTGTTCATTGTTGCCCTCTCAGGAACCTATAAAAAATAATTGGCAAAGTTCCAAAGCTTGCAAGGACAGATATGGCTATAAATAAGATTTAATTAGATTTATGGTTAATACAATTTCCTAAGACATTATAGAACTGGAGGAAAGTTATTTTGTGGTTTTTGCAAGGCCTCCGTTGTAAAAGGGTCATACAGTGTAACATTATGAATTTTCATACTGCTTTTATATTTTCATAAGGCACAAGAATGCTTGCTGTAGACTCCATTTTAAAATTCAATCTCAGTAATGTGGCCGCAGTAATGTAGTGCAGTGAGTGAGTGTGTTCAATGTCAGGGTGTGTTAAGATACGTTGTTCTGGGTTATTTATAGAACAGCACTAGTTCATTAGACATATAAGTACGTGATACAAACCAAGATTTGGTTATTATTTGTGCAGAAAGTCTTGAAGATAACATGATGCAAATATCAGCCTCTCCAGGATTTCGTGTGCCTTTTTGAGATTGTTGCAGCAGCTTTTCTAAAACAATTGCGCTGAAAGTTGAGGTGTTTTTAGGTATTTTGTTGCAATAAAGTTGTGATTTTGTCCCGCACTTTAAGAATTAATCAGAAAACCATTAATCATTTAGTTATTATGGGAAGCGACAATGATAGGTCAAAAATTGCGGAAAAGTTGAGGTAATTATTCCAAATTGCACAGCAGGAATTAATTTTGCGGGGATTGGCAAATTACATTTCTGGGATTTAATAGTTGCAAAATCCTGGAGGGTCCGACATAAATACATACAGCACATATAACTGTGTTGCCAAGATGTCATGAGTGCTGCAGTGTGCCCTCTGGTGAACAAACTGTGCAGCTGCAACACTCATCACATGAATGGAACACAGTTGATCTTTCTTTTCTCAGGTTCTGTTGTTACTGTCACCTATTGTCCATTCAGTGCACTGATACGTACTCATCTGCAATTACTTCTAATTAGTTATAACATGAATAACATTATTAACCCAACAACTTTTCTCAGTAGCTTGAATCAGTAGAGAAGCTACTTTTAAAACCATTCTCCACTAATGATTTTTTTCAGAAATAGAGAAAAGTTAAATAAAGTTAAATGTGCAAACCTGAGAATGTAAACATTGTAAAAACTGAAGATGTGCTTAGGCAGACAGGCAAAGAGATGATTTTTAAAAGTTGGTGCAGCTGCAGCATTGTACAGCAGAGTAGAGTATGACAATGAAGTGGCAACCAGTATAGTCAGAATAAAGAGATATAGCATAGTATCAACATGGACATTTACTATACTGTAAATGTCCATGTTATTATATGCTGCTAATACATACATCTTATTTGTTATTTCTTTGCACCTGTCCTGCCCTTGTTAATATTTACATAATTTTTACAACAAGCTTACATCTCAGGTTTGCACATTTAACTTTATGTTCCTTATTGTATAATATATAGTTTTTATTTTTGTCCTGTTACCCCAACCTCCGTATTTAAGTTAGTATTTATGTTTGTAAGTTTGTATTGCGTCTCTATCTTCCTTGTCTATTGTACAGTTAAAAGAGCGGATCAGACAAGTTTCCCCACTGCTTTGTTGTACCTGTATAACTTGCACGTGACAAATAAAGAATCTTGAATCTTGAATCTTGAAAACTATTTTTTTTTCACAAAGATATATATTTTCATGTACCAGGCATTCGGACTGGTGTTGAATTGGCAGAAGTGGCATCTATTAGGCTATTGTGCATGATATTACATAAAAAACAAAAAAACAAAATCAGTATATATATATATATATATATATATATATATATATATATATATATATATATATATGTATATATATATATATATATATATATATATATATATATATATATACACACACAGTACTATGCAAAAGTTTTAGGCAGGTGTGAAAAATGCTGTAAACAAAGAATGCTTTGTTAATCATTTATTTTCATCAATCAACAAAATGCAGTGAATGAACAAAATGACAGCATCAGTTCTTCTAGGTACACTTGCACACAGTTTTTGAAGGACTCGGCTGGTAGGTTGTTCCAAACATCTTGGAGAACTAACCACAGATCTATAATCCTATAATCCTACAAAATAATATAATGACTACAAAATAATATAATGACTATAATCCTACAAAACCCCTGATGCTGAATAAGAATTGATGCTGGTTTGAAGGCAAAAGGTAGTAACACCAAATATTGATTTGATTTTTTCTTTTGTTCGCTCACTTTGCATTTTGTGAATTGATAAAAATAAACAATCATTATTTATATTTCTGAAAGCATTCTTTGTTTACAGCATTTTTTCACACCTGCCTAAAACTTTTGCACAGTACTGTACAGGGAACTACTGATCTCAACATCTAATTCACATCCCCTGGTGGTCAGGACCAGCAACTGCTGCAAGACAATTCAATTGGTCAGGATTTTCAGGACTCACAGCTGAGAAGGCAGCGGCTTACGAAGGAACGGAGAGCCCAAGACTAACAAGGTGTGCAGACAGGCCCGGCTTTGGCCGGCGGAGCTGATCCGAGCGATCCGGGCACAGGCAGGGATTAGAGCAGGCTTGGAGGCGGTGAGACAGTGAGCTAATGAATGGCAGGCTGGGGAGGCAGTGTGTGGGCTTCCATTCATCCCTGAATAGCAGACTGGTAATGAGCGAGAGCGTGTCCTGTGTCTTATGCAGGTTAATGAACCTGGGACTGAGGAGACCAGAGAGACACGGCGTTAACATGCCAGACAGACACGGGATACCCAGCATGCATGCAATTGGGAATGGCCCTGCGGATTTTCGTTTGTCATTCATATTTTGTAGTTTTTATTCCAAACGACAAGGAAAGCAAACTTAATGCATGCTCTTTTCTCAGGAAAATGGCAAGCTGTGTAAATATTTAGTAAGAGTGAGAAGGAGGTCACAGCTAGAGGTGTAAACCTTCACTGGTCTCATGTTTCGATGACGATTTTCAGGTCAACAATACGCCTCGATACGATATTTCTATGCATCATAATGCAGCACATTCATTTTTCTACATTACTTCACATTGCACAAAGATCGTGCAGCCATAGTTGCTACTGGATGTTCTTTTTAACTAGAATGCTTATGCCATAGCCAGAAAATCACCAAGCAATGTCATTATGATATATTTCAGGGGTTTTCAACTGCTTCTGTCCAAGAGACCACCACTTAGAATAAGCAGTGTGGGGGGGAGTATTTTTTGTATTACGTTTTAGATATTTGCATGAAATAAATTATTCATAAAGATGCCAAAATCATCTGGAAATGTTTTGAAAAATAAGCTAAATTAATAAATTTTTAAAAAGTGATTTCAGTAGTGAAACGAAGCTGCATGTCACAGACTACCTGCAGTGCCGCCGCGGACCACTAGGGGCAGCGGACAGCCGGCTGAAATCGGTTAAAATCGATTATGGTCTGCCACTGCATCGATGCAGTAATATCCACGTCTGCATTGATTATGCAATTAATTTCAACACCCCTAGTCACAGGTACATCATGAAAATAAATAATCCCTCCTTTAAATTAAATCGAGCAAATTCACAGTCACAGAAAAATGAATCTGCATCGCATCCGCCAGCCACACTTGAGACTCGAGAAGTTTTGCTTTGTCAAAGTGGACTTTTCATGTTTGTTGGTGCATGTTGCAGACAAGTTAGTCTTTAAAAATTCAAGGAATATGTCAGCAAGAAATGTGTCCATTGATAAATAATGTAGGAAAACTTGTATAAGCCAGTTAACATTATGCAAATTAGATCAGGCTAACAATTGGCTTTGAACCAGCCTAGCATTTTGGTTGAAAAGCTAGCAAGGTAACAGAACATGAAAGCAAATATGAGGATGGCTTATGTACCAGGTAGATGTAAATGTCGCGGAAGGAAAAGTCAGGTAGATGTGAGTTAATGGAAAACGTCTGGAGGGACTCCATTTTGGACATGACTTTTTCAATATTTGATTTCTGCTGAAGCATCTTGTAAACCTGTAATCTCAGCTGGAGGTTCCAAATATTCTACATTTTTCTAGTACTGTATATACAGTATGTATGCAACCTGCATCAACAAACAAGCATATTTATGAACATTTTTCACTAGGGTCTCACAGATTTAATATTGTGTGACACAAATTCAATAAGAACCTGTCAATGAATTTATTCTCCAGTGTTTACTAGATGATTAATCTCAAAATTCCTTCCTCGTGGTCTTCAAATAAATCATTAGCATCTCAATTTAGGAACGCTGCAAAGCCGATTTGTGACATCTGTAAAAAGTGCTGTTCAAATATAATTGAAGTGAAATGAAAAACAATGCCAGCTGCTCCTCTACCAGACGAGTTGGACTGAATGATTGCATGATTGTCTGGGTTCTACAGAAGTCTTGTCATGTGGAGGCAGCGGGGACCTCTTTAACCTTAATCGATCATCAGAAAACTAAAATCTTTTGTTCTACACACACACACCCTTAAACACATTTTAAATGCATGAGCACATCCCAGTGTAGCCCAGAGGAGGACGGGGTGCCCTTCTGAGTCCTGGTCCCTCTCAAAGTTTCTTCCTATTTACTACAAAGGGAAATTTTCATTGCTATTGTCACCCTAGTCCTGCTCATTATGGGTTGGACCCGTTTCATGTGTAGAGTTGCTTTGAGACAATATTTGCTGTAAAAAAAATAAAATAAAACTGATTTGAACTGATTAATGGTACAGAGTTTGAAGCAAAAATCTACTGATTAGCATTTTGGGAACAATCTTCTGATCAATCGAGCACATCTGGACCAATGCATTTTCCATTTGAAACATCAAGTACATGTGACCAATGTGATCTCATCAGCAAAAAATCAAAATGTTTTGCATGCACAGCTGCTTGCGACTAATACAACCGCACAATTATTAAATCTGAGCTGTGCTGCAAAGTGGTGACAGAACATTATTTAGCAAAATCGACAATCAGTTAAAGCGTCTGATGCAAAATGAACAACCGTGTGATTACAGGGCTGAAATACAATTCTAAGAGTTTGACAACTGGAATTTAAGAAAATAAATCATAAGTGTGTTCTTATTTCAAAGCACGCCTGTTTCATCTTACATTGATTGTCACCGTTTAAAGATAATCAAGTGATTAGCAACAAAAGCCGAACAAACAGCTTTCAAAAGTGAATAAATTGTTTTTCTTGATTTAAGTTCAGCAGGAGCCTGCAATGAAACAGCTGGGAGAGCACCACCACTTAGGGGCTTGATCAGATAATTGCAGTTTTTTGCCTTATTCAAACAGGGTAAATAAAGCCTTCTCCAGATATTCTTCTGCCACCATTTGTAGTGAGTTCTTGACTGTGTATAAATTTTGATTGGCTAGCAAGACAGAAGTGACATTGACGAGCCCAGCGCTGTTCTAATAGTTGAACGGATTTCAGCTTGAAGTGTTCTGTGTGCTGCGGTAAAAAAATGTCTCCACTGACGTCTTCTTTTCACTGAAGGTGCTTAGTGCGCTGAACACTAAAGCTCATAGGATTTGTATTAAAAATAGGCGCTGCCAGCGCAAAAAACTGCGATTGGTGGAGACAGGCCCTAAATACCCTCTTTTTGGCATACTGCTTTGTGAAGCTATTAGTTGTGTTTCTTTGACCTGCATATGGAATATTTTAAGACAGATTCCCTTGCTTTTTGACGCCGTATGGCTTCTGGTGTTCACTCTGTTGTTTTGGATTTGTCAGTCTGGTTACTGCCGTTTCGGATTATTGAACCATTGCTTTTTCTTGACTACATTTCTGTTTTCCCTTTTGCGTTATATTCGCTTCCTCTGACTCTCTTTTTGATTTTCTCTTTGCCTTCTTCTGACTGTTTTTTGTAGTTTGGTTTCTCTTTTTTCTGTTTGGACCTTTGCATCTTGGTCTTGTTCATCAACCACTAAGATCATTCAAAAAGTCAACACATGCACATGCAACACTAGGATAAACTTTGAGGATTGGGCCAAGACTAGACTTTAGATCGAACAGTTTCAACCTTCCCCATTAAACCCTGGACTGCACTGCATTTCAGAGCTGCACATTCTTCTGCTTCACCATCTCACGCCTAATAAATGGCACTCTGGAGAAGTCACTTTGTGTTGAGCTCCGAAAAACACAAAAGACAAATGCGGTGGAAGGCCAAACATGACCTCACACGGTGCTCAAAGTCCTCTCTTTAGTCTCTCTCTCTCTCTCTCCTCCCCAGCCCTCTCCATGGGGTTCTAGCCGGAGACGCACTTAGCGCCATTTTTGTTCCACAGTGCTACTCTCTTTAATAAGCAGCACAGGGACATAAAGGAAACCTGGTCCAGTCCTTGCGCCCTTGGTGACAGCTTGCAAAACAGGCCCTGCTGCTTAGCTTAGCTGCGACGCCTTATTTACATTTCACAGGTGAAACAGAGTGTGGCGTCCACCGGTGTACCGAAGCCAAACGCTGCCGAAGAAACCCAGAGGAGGCCGAGATGCCTTACTGGAGTCACTGGTGCATTGTGGGGAGGTAGAGAGCCACAAAACTCTGCCTAGCCTGTACTCTAGAATGAACTCAATGTTGGTATTCGTATTCGTGCACCCAAACGAAACATACTGACAAGCTCTGCTCAGCCTTTACTCTAGAATGAACTTTGTATTTAGACCCCGTTTTTAGCCAGCTATCATGGATAATGATGATGTATATATAACCATATCTTCCATTTACATGAAAAGGGAGGCTTAATGGACTGAAAACGGTTATTTCTGAAACCTCCAGCCAAAGTGGAGATTTGGGAAAACTGTTTTTACATCTACATGCAGACAGAGGAAAACTGAGTTTTAAGTTATCAAAAGTCATAGTATGCAACAGAAAATGCATTATCGCCAGGTGTGCAACAGGAACAGAAAGTCGTGTCATTGGTTGTTTTGTATTTTTCAGGATTCTGATTGGCTGACATGTCTTTATGCTTCTTGCTACACTGCCACCTATAGGTTTGGCATGCTGATAATAGCTCTTGATTTATGTAAATGAACACTTTTTGGAAAACTAACTGGTGTAAACAAGGATGTCACTGAAAACAGAGGGGAGGAAAATAGTCGTTTCTGTAAATACTTGACTACGTGTAAAAATGGCCTGAAATACATATTTGTAAACCTAACTCCAACATGCTAACAACCTCCGCCTAGCCTTTACTCAAGCATGAAGTTAAACTTTTGCATGTGTATCTGTAAACGAAAACCGAACATGCTGACTGTTGTTTGACCGTCGAGTCTCTACGCTAGCATGAAAGCAGGGAAAAAAATTGCGCGTAAATCGTTATTAGCAGATAAGGTTAACCGTTTGGCGCTCATGCAGTCGGGGAAGGGGCGTTCTATTTTTAGACGGAGGGTCACCTCAAACTCCTGAGCACAGAACTTGTAGACGTGACCTTGCTCGGTTTGATTTGGCAACGCAATTAGAGGGGGATAAACCGAGTGGGTGGAGGTGGGAGGGAGGAGAATTCGTTCACATCTGTTGGGAAGTGATGGAACATTAGCACGTAGCAACAAATGAAGAGGTGGGAGTGGAGGGGTGGGGGTGGGGGGGTGAGGGGAAGCCTGCCAGGCTGTAGATTTTAATGAGGAGAGCTGCTAAACTGACTGTGTGATATGAGCGAGATTGCGTGACGGAGGCTTGCAGCGTAGCTGTGAAGAAGTTAAATGCGGCCTTTTGCGGTACAGGACAAAGGAAAACCTATATAATGGTTAGATTAGCGCTGGATGGGAGTAATGAAATCCAGCTCCCACAATGGTGTAAATGGAGTGTGTAGGGGTGGATGATTAGATGTGTTTCAAAGTGAAAAGTGGTCAAAAGAGGTTAAAAATAGTTACACTGTACCTTCTTTTACCTCTTTGTATGACTGATCAGAAAGAACTGGCCAGAAAAATATTGTTAATTGGTAGTGCAAATTATAGTTAGTACTAACTTGTTTTTAGACTTTATAATCTGTTGCAGGTTTAAATCCAGCATAAGATCTTTACTCATAAGTTGCCCCAGTTGTTTGGTTTGGTTTAAATGAGGTTTATTAGGACATTTTGTCATGTATTTGACCTGTTCCGTATCAATAATGCGCTCCATCCAGACATCTTGACTGATTGGTTGAGGCTTAAAAACATAGTAAACACGCACAGAAAAGACAATCCCATTGGTGTATTGGTCTTTGCACATGACGCACAACACGACAGACACAATAAAGCGAGAGAGAGAGAGAGAGAGAGAGAGAGAGAGAGAGGGAGAGAAGATAAAGGCCGGCAGCAACTCGGTGGGAAATGATGTGGTGATTGCGGTGCAGAAAGAAGCTCAGCTCCACCACATTCACTTCACTTCAGTTGAGTTGAGTTTATTTCTACAGCGCTCTTTACAGCTCTATAATATTTGTTGTATGATGTGTTTAGGATAGAGGTGATCATCATGTATGATGAACAATGAACAATGCAACTTTATGTATCATGTGGCTTCATTTTTCTCTGCTTGACCTCTACATAACGCTTGGACATGGAGTCCAGTCAGCTTTGCCCTAAAATTATGGTTTTGTCCTTTACAAGGGAACTTCATACTTTTATACATGAAGTATGTTTTAGAGCCTGCACTTTTCACTTTAACTTGAGTAAAGAAGTCGAGTAAGTGGTTCAGATAATGAATGAATGAATGAATATTATATCGTCACTGTTGGGTGGAAAACTTTTATTTCCAAAGCAGTTATTTTTCAGGAAATTTAAAAAATGATGTATAAATATATGAACATAATCATATATCGGCCATAGGGCCTTTCTTCTGAGACTGTGATTGTGTGCGTGTGTGTGCCCTGCGGTGTGTTGGCGCTTGGCCAGGGTTGGTCTTTACCTTGCACCCATAAGTTCCTGTGATAGGCCTCGGCCCCCCTTGAGACCCATGTTGGGATTTAGCAGTTCGGGTAATGAATGAATGAGTATTACATCTTATTCTACATTTTTATTAAATTATTCTTAAATTATTCTTAAAATTAAATTAGAGAATACTACATCCAAGGACAGGCTGGGGATTAGCTTTTGGCGTATTACAGCAACATTACAGCTAAAGTAATAGATGTGGGTACAAAGAGGGGAGGCCGTGAATCACCAGCACTTTCGCCCCCCATCACTCTGAATCAATGGCCATTTATAGAATGGGAATGCAGTAGAGAGACAGAAATAAACATGAAGTGCTCATTAAAAGCCACGATGCTCTGTCCATTTGTGGATTTCTGAGCAGTGAAACACTCCAGTGTGCCAGTAACAAACAGACCCAACGGTCACGTTTCCCTCCTCTAGAGCGCTGCTAATGCGCCCCGAGACCCTGCTCCTTCTCCTGGTGTGCGCTCTTGCAGACACAGGCATGCACATCCACCACCTCCCACACCAACACACACACTAACACACACCCCCGCACACAGGTTGCTGCTGCTGCTAGGCAACGCCTCCTCAGCGGAGGACGAGAACTGCCTCATTGTTCCTCTGCCATTCCAAGCATCTGTCTCAAGGTCTCTCACTCTGTTTGCTGCTTACTCAGACAGAGAGGGAGGGAGAGACAGAACATTCTATATGGATATAGACGCCAGCTGCCTATTCAGATAAAACAAGACCTCTTAAGGTCTACACTCAGCCTGCTTTATTATGTTTAACCCCATCTGGAACATTCCCACAAAAAATACATAAGGACTCATAATAAAAGCTCATCAGGACAACCTCAGACCTCAAAAAATAAAACTGAACAAAGATTTTATTCTATACCAGAACGCAGCAGAACAGAAAAGTACTGTAATATTTATTAGAGCAAAACTGAATCTAATAAAATAAATGAATATATACTGTATATAGAGAGAGTTCTGGTGTCTGGGGTTAACTGACATATTTTGGTGCTTCAAGCTCCCATATTGTACATTTTATCACCAAGTTAAACCAGGTCGATGAGCTCCACTGAACATGTCTCTGCAGTAGTTTGTTGTAAACACCTCTCAGATTAGGCATTTTCACCTGCTTTTTACTCCTCTATTTCAGTCCCTTTCACAACAGGCTGTTTCTCATTAACATTCCTAAATGCAAATGAGCCGCTGCTGGCCACGCCCCTCGCTCCGGAACTGGGTGTAGTGTAGACGGCACGGCGAGAGTTTACCTCACGTGAAAATAATCCACATGGTGCTGCTAACAGACCATCCATACGGCTGTACATGTTCAACACAACACTCCGCCGCTAGACTTCTTCACGGTGATTCCTGCACTAGCGCTGCGGAGAAAACATGGAGGATCAGGAAGCGCTAGCAGTTCTACCTGGTGGGCGAGCTTCTCAGATAGGAGGGTGGAGTTATTCAAATGTCCCCTACTGTGATGTAGAAGTACAATAAATAAGATAAACTTTGATTTTAGAAATAGGGGAGAAATCTAAATGGCTCGTTCTGACATCTGTAAATTAATACTAACAAGATTCACCATTTTTATCAGACTTTCAGTGTGTGTAGAGGCAGTACAGACCCACATGGATGACCAAAGAACAGAAAAAGGATTTTTTCATAATATGGGAGCTTTACAAGACTCAAATGTACTAGGGCTAGCAGAAAGCTGCTTATTCTTGAATCTCAACATTTATTCAGTGTTAAGCCTCAGCCCAAGGTGAAAGTTATATGACTGGAGTTTTTACTGCCATTACTGGGTGTTCTAGAAAAAGTAAAAGAACCTAACGTTCCACCTGGTTTCACTTTCGAATGAGGGGAAATACTGGATTTTTGCAAAGTTTTGAGAGATCCAGGCTAACTATTCCCAAGTTATGCGTGCAACAGATTTAGTAGTATTAAGCAAGCTCATCCATTCATTCAGTCATTCATTCGTTCATTATCTGAACCGCTAAATCCCAACTGGGATCGCGGGGGACCGGAAACCAACCATGGGCAGGCGCCGACGCACCACAGGGCACACACTCTCACACAATCACACTCACATTCAAATCTTATGGAGCCAATTTAGACTTGCCAATTAACCAATATGCCATGCCTTTGGACTGTGGGAGGAAACCAGAGCACCTGGAGGACACCCACGCGAACACAGGGAAAGCATGCAAACTCCACACAGAAAGACCCTACGGCTGACCCGGGGATCGAACCCAGGACCTTCTCGTTGTGAGGCAGCAGTGCTAACCACGCTAACGCCGTGACCCTGATAGGGATTAAGCGGTTCGGACAATGAATGAATGAGTGATTTTGATGAATTCATGAATCGTGATTTGATTTTTTACGCACCCCTAGTAGTTAGGTCAGCCTCTAATTTGGAATACTCCAGTCACATTACTAACAAGATATCAGTGGACTGTCAGTAAACTGGTTTAATGAATGACCCTTAACCAAATTGTCATGACCCCCCTGGACTTTTGCTGAGCGGCCAGCAGATGCCGCCATTGGTTGGTTTTTTGATGTGTTCAGTTCAGTCTCGTGCTCCCTGTCTGTTGTCCCACCTACCCTTTGTGTCCCATTGGTTGATCATTGTGTATTAGTTCTTTCACCTGGTTCTTGTTTGTTTCAGTCCAGCCCCCTGTTTTGATTGGTTTTCACTTCATTGGTTTATCCTGATTATTTTCTGATTGCTTTTTGATTGGTTCCCCTTTGTTTCATTGATCCAGCCCCTCGTTTCTGTTTTAGGATTTAAGCTCAGTTTTCCCAGGGTTTCTTGTTGGTCCACCCTCACACTACCCTCCCTGTGTCAGCGTGCTGTGTGTGTTTCTGCAAATCCTAAGAAGCGTTTTGTTTTGTTTTGTTTATGGCCCTCGTGCCTTTTTATGTTTTGTTCTTGGAATAAAATGGCTTGCACTGTGACCTCGTCTCATGTCATGCCAGCACCCGTCGTGATACAAATACAAAACATACTGAACACTCTGTTGGCCATGTTTCGACAGCTGTAACTTTAATAATTAGCAAATGAATACACAGATACATTAATTAATCCATGTTGACAGATTTTAGTAATCTGTGAAGTGCTGCTAATGACTCTTTTAAGACTGTCAGCTGAGAGTAAGCTGTGGGTTTTTGTGTACTTCCTTTATCATTGTTACTCTGACATTATGTGCATATAAGAATGTCTGTTGAAGGACAAAGCGGCGATGTGCAAATGTTGGATGACAAACAGATAGAGCAAAATAATCTTCAGGCAATAATCTGGCCCGTCCAGGGACAAACTGATTACTACTAAAACCCCCAACAAGGTAGATGATATAAGACAAAAATCCTTATGGAATAAAGCGCACCAACAGAAGTGCAGAAAACCAAGGGCCAACACTGATGCAATAATTCGGCTGAGACTTTCCCAAAAGGCAAGCCGGGTCCCTGAACAGGAGGATGAAGCTTGAGATCTCGCTTTGATCAGCTGTGGCAAAAGATTGCTTCTCCCCGGATGAGCCGACATTGTCTGTTATCTTTCCCAGCCCGCTACTCCCTACTTTTGGGGGAGGGCCTTTTTTAAATTCAGAAGTCAGAAGTCAAATTGGCACCGCCGATAATGACGCCCTGTGTCTGCCTCCATTTTTCACCTCTAGTTAAAAAGGGATTGGGAGTCTGCACACGGGGCCAGGAACAAAGCTTGCTGCATCATCGTAGCGGCCGCAACTGTGGCAGTGGTAAAGGGGCCTTATTACCAGTGAAAGTTGAGTTATGAGACTGATTAGAGGCATCTTTTTAGACCAGGACGTTCATAGGTCTGGACGTTCCAGAATCGAGGTGGCTGGACGTACTGCATCCATTTTCGGTAGATGTTCGGTTTGAGTAGGCATTATAAGACCAGATGCATTTCATAACTAGGGGTGGGAATTGAAAACCGGTTCTGAGTCGGAACTCCTTTACAGATGGGTCAAATGTAGAGGTCACATTTCGTTGTGGTGCACTGTGTGCCGTGCTGTGGTGTGTTGACAGTGACGAATGATCACTCACGTTCACTTACGTACAGTATAATGCAATTTGGAATTCATATTTGCACTGGCGCTGTGGTATAGCTTTCTGTGTAATAGAGAGAGAAGAAATGCTGCAGGAGACAAGTCTGAATTATGCAGAAGATCATGTCAACTGAATATGAAGTTTTATTTTAGAACAAAAAATGGGGAAAAGTTTTCCCTGGAACGAGTCATGATCAAGCCAGAAAATTGATCTAATATAAATTTTAAAAAATACAGGGAGCGGGCAAGACAGGGAGTAAATGAAAGAGAGATGGATGGATAGAGCAAGGGAACAGGTGTTGGATTCTGTTGGCTGCTCAACCTTATCCTCCGTTGCTGTGATGGAAACATGGTCATAATCTGAAGTGGTTTAGATCTGAGTAAATTTGAGGAACGGGTTGCATTTTTATGAAACCAGAAGTGAAGGCAACTCGGAAACACTTATCACAAACGTCCCACAAGTTTTCCTTCACCTACATCAGTAAAGCCACACTAAAAATCCTTGCTTGCATAAGAGCTAAATTTATCTGACAGCCCAGTAGACATGTATGAACACTTTATTTTTGCTATGAGATTAATTGAGGAAACATTTACAAGCCCTAATTATTGTTATGAAATCCTTAAAGGGCATTTGCTTGTCTTAAAGTACTAAATTGCAGGAATTAATCAACTTCCAAAATGATTTAATTAGCAGTAAATTAAAGTTGCGGGGTAAATAAACACGACAGGCTGGATTTGAATGCTGTGAAGGAAGGAAGGGGAGAACAGTAGCAGTCTGAGCCACGGCTACTTCTTTTGACGACTTCTTAAATAACAATTTTAGATGTGCTAGAGGCTGATGTTTCTGCCTTGTGTAGCAGAAAGAAGCCAAATGAAGTAATCTATGAGGCAGGGGCCCGAGGGACGTCACCGAATCTGTTGCCCCTTGTGGCGTTCACATCATTAATCTCTCTGTATTGCCAGCTAAGATGCCACAGGATCAAAGTCAAGGTTGTCACGCTAAAGCACAGCAGTGAAACAGAGACAGGTTTAATTACAGGCCTGATGTGACCCTTCTTGCTACTTTCTCATAAAGGCTGGAAAGAGTCCAGCACCAGCAGTTATTACAACATTTGAGAGAACAGCGGATGGAGTTGCACCCAGTCCCTTATGGTGCAGTAACACAAGTGTGAACAAAACCTCATCCTCTATACGTCATAGACAGTAGGTGTGTTGAAATTAATCGTATAATCGATGCATCACGATGCAGACGCGAACGATTCTGCATCGATGCAATGGCAGACCATGATCGAATATAACGGAGGTATACAACTTCCCCCTAGTGGTCCGCAGCGGAATTGCAGGTGGTCCGTGACATTCAGTCCCATTTCACTACTGAAATCACTTTTTAAAAATGTTTCATTTTTTAAAACATTTCCAGATGATTTGGGCGTCTTTATTAATAATTAATTTAAAGAAAATATCTAAAAAACAATAGAAAAATAAACTCCTCCACACACTCAGACTGCTCAGTTTAAGTGGTGGTCCCTTGGACAGAATTATGTCATAATGATGTTGCTTGATGATTTTCTGGCTACAGCATAAATGTTCTAGTTTAAAAAGTTAAAAAGAACATCACGGTAGCAACTATGGCTGCCCAATCTATGTGCAATGTGAAGTAATGTAGAAAAATTGATGACATGTATCGTGATGCATTGAGATATCGTATCGAATTGTGAGAACAGGTTCACACCTTGTATTTTCCAAGTTTGTATATGCCCTAAGCCACTTTAAATCATGGTCTTTTCCTGAGGGAACATAGTGAACCCACAGCTGATTAATCACATGAAGGACTTGATAATTAGTTGATGAGTTGATTCAGGTGTGTTAGAGCGGAGAAAACACTCACCGGTGCAGTGGAGTCGTCCCTCAGGAGTGGCTTAGAGAACGGCCATCCGTCACACAGCGAATCAGCTTCATTTCAGAGTTGACACAGTGCTTGAACTCCATGTGGTGCAAATCAATGCCATGACTGAGTTCCCAGTTACGGAGACAAATGGAGCACTCCCCCCCCCCCTTTTAAGTCCACATTTTTCCCACTGAGGTCCTCATGAGCAAGGTACTGTTACCAAGCACGGCTCCCCGTGTGCTGCCCATGTCAGCTGCCCACTGCTCCTTCACGGATGGGCCAAATGCAGAGGTCACATTTTGTTGTGGTGCACTGTGTTCTGTGTTGTGTTCACAAATAACGATTCACTAAATCTAAAGTTGAACTAGATCTGGATTTGAACCTATGACCTGTGAGTGAACTACATTATTATTATTATTATTATTATTATCATTATTATGTGCTTTCCTGTGGAGGTGTATTGAATGTCATTCACTTAATTTATTCCATGCTCACTTGACCTTCAAGCTTTTTTCGCTAATTGCTTTTCGTAATTACAGCACACAGTTTAATGTCTTCTGGCTTATCCGAGTTGTAACTTTAAACCATTTCAGGACCTGCTGTACTGATTAAAATATCTGTCCCATATTATAAGTTAAACCAGGTCTACGAGCTCCACTAAACATGTCTCTGCAGTAGTTTGCTGTAAACACCTCTCAGATTAGGCATTTTCACCTGCTTTTTACTCCTCTATTTCAGTCCCTTTCACAACAGGCTGTTTCTCATTAGTATTCCTAAATGCAAATGAGCCGCTGCTGGCCACGCCCCTCGCTCCGGAACTGGGTGTAGTGTAGACGGCACGGCGAGAGTTTACCTCGCGTGAAAATAATCCACATGGTGCTGCAAACAGACCATCCGTACAGCCGTACATGTTCAACACAACACTCCGCCGCTAGACTTCTTCACGGTGATTCCTACACTAGCGCTGGGGAGAAAACATGGCGGATCAGGAAGCGCTAGCAGTTCTACCTGGTGGGCGAGCTTCTCAGATAGGAGGGTGGAGTTATTCAAATATCCCCTACTGTGATGTAGAAGTAGGAGAGAAATCTAAACGCCTCGTTTAAGCACACGATTACTGACATTCCTGAATTAATACTAACACAAATCACCATTTTAATCAAACTTACAGTGTGTGTAGAGGCAGTACAGACCCAAATGGATGTCCAAAGAACAGAAAAAGACCTTTATGATAAAGTATGGGATGACTTTAGCAAAGAAGCAAAGGACGAGAGCAAAGTTATGATCCGGGCACCTGGCGAAGCAGGCCACTAAAAGAGCTTTCCACAGAATTGTCTCCCAAGAAAGCGATTAAATCAAGGCATTTTACAAAGAGCAATTTTATACAAGATCAATACGAAAGGCAGCTTCCCAAAGCTAGGCGGTAGCCACATTTGGGAGGGACTGTGTGAGCTTATGTCCACTTTCCACTTGCACTTTGCTCTGGGTTGATGAGACATCAGAAGTAAAGGAAATATGACTGAATGAGCATGAAACACTGCAGGGAAGAGTCCATCCGGGTCGGTTATGCTACTCACATTGTGTTGTGCTCCGCTGTTTGGGGTCTATTTGTGGTCAAATGAGGGGAAATGAATTTTCATGAGTGCTTTCAGAAAAAATTTAAGAAGAATTGAAGCAGGGATGCACAAATGCCATGCGGGGAGCGAGCAAAGCCCGTAAGCTGGCCCTGGAGGTGCAGCGTTTGTTGTTGGAGCGAGTAGGGGTAAGATGGCAGCTGTTTATGAATTGAAGGCGGCTGGCTGGCCAAAACCTCTGCCACTTCACTGCCTTTATGAGAATGAGGAAAGTGCTGCAGCCGCAGCTTTTCTAATCCATTCACTTTATGGCGACACACCCCCAGAAAACAATTCTTCTCTACTTAGCATTATTTCAAACAGGCAATATGTAAAAAGACAAATCGATGATGGGATAAAGAGAAAATGGACAACACTATGTAGGAGCCACTCAGGCCACGTTTACACATAGCCGGGTATTTACAGAAAAGGCGATTTCACCCTCTCTGTTTTCAAGAATACCCTACACCAGATCGCCATCCAAAAATTATTCATTTACACGAATAAATACGCCGTCATGGCCATGTTAGCCAATCAGACTAGAGTGGTGAAGTCATGGGACCTAACATCGGGAAAATTCTGAATGGGAGTCAATGGACGGAAAAGAATTATTTTCTCTTCCTGATCGACATGTCGCCTTGAATTACACATATGATGTTTGTGAATTTTTAACATTATTTTTTGTGTAAAGAAAGCTGCAGTTGGTCTCGTAGCTGTTGAAGTACAGCATTGTTAAAGTTTGTAACTCCAATGACTACAAGCTCATCAGTCGCATACATGACGTCACTGCACGTTCCCTCCACTCATGACGCTCGTTCTGTCACTGATCACCATCTCAAGATGCCGGTCTGCTTTGTTCCCGAGTGTCACCACATGAGCAAAGCTGAAGAATGAGACAGCCATGTTCCAAAAAGTTTTGTTAGTATGTGCTGGTGACGTATATTACTCGCACCGAGAGCTGTAGTTCTCTGAGCGTTCTCACACAAAATTCATCCTCCTCATGCTGAATCATAACCTTGTTGACATGACAAAAATAATTATATTCATAAACATGTAAAATTCATGACACAATCATATTTTTCCTGAGTAGAAATGTTGTATAGCTGACGCTAATGCATTTTGTGTCGCATACTGTGACGTTTGAAAAATACACGCCATTTTACAAAATCTCCACTTTGGCTGGAGTTTTCAGAAATATTTGTTTTCAGTGAATTAAACCTCTGTTTTCGTGTAAATGAACGGCAAAAACACATGGATACATCATCGTTTTTTCAGATAACCAGCTATGTGTAAACAGGGCATCAAACTCCAGCTACTGGAGAACTCGTCCAAGGAGATGAGAAACATTAATGGACCAAGGCCAAGGTTTTTGTTCCTCTTTGATGACTCTCTCGTTCCCATCCGTTCATCCTAAACTTCACTCCGCGCCCTTCTTTCTTAACCGCTTTGCCATTTCCGTGCGTCACTCCTCTCAATATATGTTAATACATCAACTCCACTACTTAAGCCCATCTTTCTAGCTGGTGTTTTTGCAAGTAGTGCAATTACGTTGGCCCAAGTCCAGTATTTTCTATGCTGGCAGCGCTGCCAACTGCATAATGTAGGTATAGAGATTTAAGGTGTCCAATGGGCAGGACCGACATGGCCGTACTGCTTCCTCAGCATCTTTCGTGGGCGAAATCTCACAGAAGCATCTTTTCTTTTGGAAATAAAGCCAGCGCCTTGGGGAAGAAAAGCCAATTCTCTTTGTACTATTATGAATGACTCGGAGCATGAGAGGTGACATGATGTGGTGCTACATGTTCTGCACAGAGGGAGGGTGTGAGTAAGGCTTCACTCTGCAGAATGAGTAGAGGTGAAAATCACAAGTTTCTTCACGATATGATATTATATTGATAAAATGGACAACAATTTGCCTACTGACCACCGGACGTTCATGAGCGTTGTTTTTAGGGCTAAATCTGGTCTGCCTGTGATGACCTTTACTTAGCTCAAAATTGGAAAATCGGCCTTGGTTTAGTCTGTCTGATTAGGTCCACATTTATTCAAAGACGGATGTCTTTTTGGACCACATATAGCCCTAATAGAGCCATGAAAATATATTGCAGAAAATAGGAGGTTATTTTGATTAAAACGTGTCATTTTGTGTGAACTTCACCCAAACGCTCACTTATTACACTGCAAAAAATGAAATCTTAACAAGCCAGAAAATCTTAAAAAGAAAAAATAGATCTGTTTTTTTTATTTTACGAATAACTGACTTGACTAGACTTGTGTGTGAGATAAATAATCTAATTTTAAGAAACGTTGGCTACAATTATCTTATTAAGAAAAAATTATTGATTATAAGAACTTCTTAAAACGAAATAAGAAATTTAATTAAGAGAACTGAAAGGTCCTCATGCTCTTCACTACGAGTTAAGAAATTCATGACAACTGCTTATTTTGAGAACACAATGTATCATTAAAGCTAAAAACATGGAGAAATGGAAAAAAAAATCTTGTTTTAGGAGACCTTTACAGATAAATTTTCTCACTATATTGGCAGATAATTTTGCTTGATTCTGGCAACTTTTTTCTTATTATCCTTTTCTGTTTCTTATTTTCTGACACTGATTTTTTGCAGTGTAGCTTATGAACTCCTCCACATTCCATGTACAAAAGTTCCAGGTAATTCCCCAGACTTTATTTATCTGCCGGTATTTCTATTGCTACAGCTGTAAAAATGTCGTGTGACGGCATTAGTAGTAGATCAGTTAGTAAAGTTCTGCTGACGTTTTTTGTGCTTGTGATCACCGTTCTGTGTGTTACTCAGGGAAAGTAACTAGTTTTCCTGGGTTAGCAGAATGTTTGTGTTAGTTTGTGTTAGTAGATTGATGTTGTAAGATGGTAGTGTATGTAAAAGTGTTTGTTCAGTGTTGCGTTTGCATTGAGTAGTGTTCCGCTATTTTACAATAAAATAAATGTTTAATGGTAATTTTTTGTCACTGTATTTTGTTATATTGTTAATATACTATAGTAGTTTATTACAATAATAATGAATTCATTGTGGAAAATAGATTATATGCTCTTAGAAGAGATGTGTTAAAATGGACACAAACTGTATCAAATTCTTCCACATTAATGTGTGAGTTTTGGGACAACATTTCTCGTGTTGATTTTAACACATTCACTGTGTTAAAACTTTTGAAAGTGAAAGTGTCGTGAAAGGTAACACAAAGATGTGTAAACATGTATAGTATTAACACATGTGCTGTCCTTGGTTACACATATTGTGTTGAATGCTGTGATCTAATACACATGTTGTACACATTTTAAAACTACACATGACCATGTGTAAAAGATTTGATTTTTTCCAACAAGATTTTATTAAACAAAATGTGTAAACTAAAGTGAATTTGTGTAATTTTTCTACACATTCGCTCTAAAAGTGTAGAAGCAGCCTGAAAAGACATCTTTTGAAGCTATGATAATAATAAAGTATGGTAGAGAAGAACATCTAATGTGTTTTCCTCACATGTCTGTGGCTGTATAATCTAACAAATACTTGGAAATTTTCTGTAAAGTGTAAGGACGGTTATTTATTTTTAAAGTGACCTAAAGTCACGCTAAACCGCGTGTGAGCTATTTTTAATAAAAGCACCCAGCGCTATGTGAACTCTCTGAACCTTGGCCACTGTGATACTTAAATGCTCAATATTTTCTGCAACGTTGTTTAACTCTCCCAGTTGCTTATGAATAATTCCACTGCTGCCGCTTGTTGCGTATCTCAAACAGCAAATCTATACTGGGCTAATAAAGATATTGTGTATGTGCAGCCCCCTTGTCTTATGGCCTAGAGGCATGACACAATTATCTCAGGTGCTATGAGTAGTTCCATCACGAGCAAACGTGGCAAGATCAAAATTCTCACCCTAGGATGCCCTGCAATCTTTAACACATCACGCCAAAGATCAATAGCAGAAAATGGAGTCTCGCTCTCATCATCGATAGCCATTCTCCCGGCGCAAACAAAGCAGAATCGGCCATCGGAGCGCATATATTCACGGGGCTGCTTTGTGAGGGCCATGCATGATGAAAGGAAGGCTTAGCTCACTACAATCCAAACAGCCTCTGTAGTGCGCCACACGGAATATTAAAGCGGGAAGCATTTCCATATGATTACCATATGCACGCACAGCAGAGCTAACTCATTTCACGGCATGGCAGGCCAACGTGTCGCTTAACAGACGTGCCTTCCTGCATCAATTCGCGTTTTTGGCGTACTACAGGGACTGGAAAGTCGTTTCCACAAAAATAATAGACAAAACAATCTGATCAATAAGCATCACGAGAATATGAATATGATGGTGACTTGGCGCTGTTACTGTTGGAATAGTAAGTCTAGATTATTTGCTACCATCTATATCTGAGCTTGCTGTGCGTCAGGCCGTGTTATTGAAGTCAAAGCCCTTCGTTTCGTCCATAAATCAGGTTTTTCAAGTAGTAGCCTACAGCAGTTTGTACAGCCAGGAGCTAACATGCTAGCTAGTTGTGGATAGTTAGCATGCTAGTTATCGCTATTCTCATTATGACTTCAGAGCACTGAATAATACAAATATGAACAAAAGCATCTAGATAACTGCTGACAGTAGACCAGGGGTATTACGTCTATATATATATATATATATGCTATTCTATGTGACTTATTTGTATATATATTTTATATACTTTTTACTTATGTGTTTTATCTCTTCAAACTGTAGAACCTGGAGCCATGTCGGCTCGTCTCGATATGTATGTGTGCAGCATAGTTGAGATGACAAAGTTTATTTTGACTTTGACATTCGATCATTTTCAGACAGTCTATTCCCTGAATCTATGCATGTTTCTCCAAAAAATTCTTTGACTACTTTTTTTTTCATTTTGGTCACCAAGCAAGCATCTAAATTCAGACATACACTCAGTCTCTTCTCTAATTTTAGATTCTGAAAACAGACATGATTTATTATTGATTTGCCATAAATGTTTGGCTGAAACTACTATTTTATTGATTTATTTATACACTGAGAAGCTTGACATCGGTCGCTCTGCATAATTTAACTTAAACCATTTTCGTGGAGTTTTTTTGTGTACAAGTTAAGATGTACACAAAGTTATTCTCTTCAAGAACTGGAAACGGGGATTATTTTTCTGTTGTAAAGACACATACAGGGGTGAGTTTTAGGAGACAGAGTTCATTCTGCAGGCCAGCCAGCTCTTAGCGTTCGCCATTAACGTCTCAATTAACCTGAAGCACCGCAGGAATACAACAGAATTGAAATTACACCTAATGTACCAACTAATTACAAAATTTATTCACCATTTTCCAACAGTCACCTTCAACATAACCATCAGTTTCTCCTCTTGCTATTTAGGGATAAGTCGGACAGCAGACAGATTCAATTTGCAACGACACGGTTCCTCTCTGTTTAATTGTTTTCATCTTAGCATCATTATGAATCAGTAGCCAGAAACATGGCAAGACCACATTCATCATATGACACAACCATGCAGTAGAGGAATAAGATGTTCTTCTCGGGGGTGACTGATACAGCATCCTCTTACGAACACTGCAATCCTCTTGTCTCTACCCATATTTATTCATACTCCTTTTATTGGTGAAGCACGACTGCAATATCCTTTCATGCTCTCTGACCCAAGCGCAACCTTCGAGGATACAGCAATAAGTCCTGCTTCAAATGTGCAAACATATCTAGACAAGAGATATGAGGCCGTTGAAGAATATTTCATTGAAGAACGAAAGACAAATAAAACGTTTATATGGAAATCATGTTTGTGCAAGACTGGCAGAAAAGGGAAGAAAGACAGGGCTCCTTGCATTGATGTATTGATGCTTTCCAGCTGACACACACGTCAAAACTATAGCTGCCGCCATGAGTACCGAGTATATCGAGTACTGAGCTTGTGTCCAATAAAAAAGAAGTATCTATCTATCTATCTATCTATCTATCTATCTATCTATCTATCTATCTATCTATCTATCTACATTAGACACACACTTCTAATAATAAGCGGTTTAGCTGTTTCCTGTCTGTCAATGAGAACCAACACGTTACTGAATTTCAACAACTTACTCATCAATAAATATGCATCTCAATGTCCGTGAAGGAAGTAACTATTCTTGAGTAACGTTGAAGTAAAACTATTAATACTACAAACAAAAAGATGTTCTTCTGGTTGAGACGCTGTATTTTATACGAGGACGTCTTATGTAGCAGGTAGATGTAAATGTGGTGGAAGGAGAAGTCAGGTAGTGTGTTAGCGTGAGATGTGAGATGATGGGAAACGTCTGGAGGGACTCTGTACGGATCACATCCAATAATAGTGATCCTTTTGTTGTATCTCTCAAGTTCTCGAGCATCAAAATGAGAAATATCCATAACATCGATAACTGAAGTCAATGCCTTATAGGTAATGTTAGCTTACTGTCAGTCTGAAGTGGATATGGTACTCACTTTTACTGGACACAAGCGCAGGACTCGATATGACCAGTACTCAATATGGTGGCGACTACAGTGTTGTGACGTCACTAGCAAGGTATCAACTGTAGTATGATTGGTGTCCACAAAGTTGAAGAGAATTTGGCAGCATCTTCAGGAGCGTAATTTTATAAAGTTTTTAAAAATTTTAAAGAAAATAAAGGGCTTGGCAAATTATCATAATTTCAGGCATTTTGCTTGAATGCTGTTGGCAATGAAAAGCCGGGTCAGTGGATTTTGCAGGTATGTAATTTCCTTACCAAAAGCTTATACAGTGTGCAAGGAAACTCATTTTTTGCCTGTAAATCATTCGTCGGTTGATTGTTGTTTTGATCATATCGTCGCTGTTCGGCAGAAACCTTTTGGGACAGTTTCGCAGACAAATATTAAGCCTAATCTTAGACTAGCTTTGTTTTTCAGTGGTAAACCTCTATTGATAATCCCTGTTGGTTAAGAAACCAGCCCCTAATGTCCAAATGATTATTTTTCAGGAAATGTATATTCTAAAGATATGAGCATCACGTTGTGGTTTCACACAGACAAAATAAAAATATTGTGACTTGCTATGCTCTCGGCTTCTGTACAGCTGGTCTGGATGACAGGACGAGGGTTTGGCCACAGCTGAAGCGACCAATCGAGACGAGTTGAGAGATATAGTCTAAAGCCGTTTTCAACACTTTTCAGTGGTTAAATATTTGTAAAACTGCCGGGCCACCATGAAGACTGACCAATAGAATAGTTTCATGACTACAAATAAAAATGAGGCTTCCTTTTGACAGCGGCGATATGTTCATTGGGCCTACATAGTGATGCAAAGCATATTTTACCTGTAGTTCCATCAAGAGGGATTAAAATTCAATAAGGGCTTTTAAGGTCAGGAGAGAAAGGGCGCTAACCTGGGATGGGCTATGAGTAGAGATGAAAAGGGCAAGCAGCACTACAGGCACTTAATCACGAACCTCATAATTCATTAATATTTCAACATCACTTCTGGTCACACCTTTTTGCCTTTGAGGACACTGCTAAATTCATAGCCTGACATCATGCTTGAATTGATCACCTCTGTAGCTCCCAGGTTACTGTTGGTGTGAATAGTTTAACCCAATGAGTACACCCAGTGTTAGCATACTTCTTGAAGACAATGACTAAAAATGTACCAAAATATTTCTAATTTACAGATGGAATAATGAACAGAGCAAAGACATCTATGAAAGCACACTACACCACTATAGACCATGTGTTTTAGAGTTGCAACTGTGTTTCTAGAGAAAAAACTGTAGGAGGAATAGTGGCACCAAAAAGTGTGTGGATAACAAAAGTGAGTGATTATTTGTCATTGTGAACACACCACACCTCAACCAAATGTGGCCCCTGCATGTGACAGTGGGCAGCTGACATGGGCAGCACCTGGGAGCAGCGCCCAGGGACGGTACCTTGCTCATGAGTACCTCAGTGGTAACTTTACCGGCGACCTTTTGATCATGGCTCGAACATCCTGCCGTTATGCCACCAACTGCTCTGAATGAAGGAATGAATGAATGACACAAAGAACACATTTTTACGGCCAGAAAAATGGAAACTCACGAACGAGTGCATGTATTGCACGTCAATGAGAGGAACTGCCCGGCGTTTCTAACACAAAAACAGCAGGAGGAGTAGCGACACCAAAAAGTGTGTGGAACAACAACAACAACAATAATAATAATAATAATAATAATAATAATAATAATAATGATCACAATCACATAAGTGCTGACATGTATTATATTCAGTGTTTGGCATGTTTAGGAACAGATATCACTGTCTGAGGTCATATTCTGAACGAACAAATCTTGCATCCGCAGAATCAGACAATCCATCTGTGTGTTAGAAAGGACCGAGCCAAGAGCAGCTAAGAGAGCAGAGAACTGCAAACAGAGTGAGAAGCCTTGTGCGTTAGACGTGTGAAGTCGAGAGACGAGAAGGCAGAATTCCTGCGAGTGCCGAAAGGCCTTCAGCATTGGAGACAGCGGGCAGAGGCAGTGTTCCTTAAGCTCGGCCTAATTGCCTATCCCCGCTTTGATTAGTGGGTTTGGGAAAAACACACACGGCTCCTAATGGGAGCTTGTTTTAGAGAGCACAGGACTCGGCTGTCTGCTCCAACTCCTCTTCACCACGTTGAAGTGAATCCCAGAGCTGCCATTCTCCTTCTGAGCTGAAGACACCACGAGCTTGCTGGCCCAAAAGAAGTATTAGTCATTTTTTAATGCCATGGCTGTATGATTGCATCTTTAGCACAGGCACTTACAGTAGCGGAGAACACACTGGTTTTGCACAAAGAGCTCTCCACAAAGATATGACTAAAGCCTCTTGAACATTTGACTTTCCGAGCCTCTATCTCAGGGGTATTCAACTAAAATTTAAAGAGAAAACTTCTTGAAGCAAAGTTCTGGAAGATCATAATGTCTAACTATTTAGTGATATATATATATATTTAAGTAGCCTCTTAGTCGTATCAACATTGTAATCAATACCGGACGGGCAAAACTATTAAGAATTAATTCAGTACAATTCCAAAACTTCTAGAGTGACACAGAACTGAACATGTATCTATTTTCACTGTCCACTTTTCTTTTTTGGGGGGAGATTGCCAGTTGTTCCTTATTTTTCTCTCCCTTTCTCCATCTCACTTGTCTTTTGGAGGATCAGTTGAGATAAGCAGACTTTCTTGCTAGTTAGGGTTAGGGTTACGTATTAGCTTCATTTTATGATTACTTGCCATAAATTTCTTACATACAGCCCCTTTAGCTTTTAAAAATGGTGATTAAAGTGCGTAAATGATTAGAAACTTTGCTACTCAGTTCATTTTGGCTGAACATTTTATTTGTATTTGTAATGTGCACAGCTGTATTCTAGAACTACTATTAATTTGCATCACATTGCTGCCAGGCTGTGTGTGCATACACATCTCATTCTGGATACTGCCAAACATTGGGAAAGGCCTATTAACACCTACAGTGTTGATGCAGGTCCAGCTGTGCTTGTACCACAGTCATTATACCTGAGCCAGATACTATAGTTGCATGTTCATACAAATTACCAAACATTTTATACCCTTCATATTTCAACATCACTTTTCTAACTACACCGACAAAGCTAAAGCAATAGTGCCAATGTGCCAAAGCAAATATTCATTCCTCGGTTCGTTTCTGTTCTGGCTGCCTCAAATAAAACACAAAGACTTAGGTTGAGACATTTGATTGTAAGACACTTTCCTTTCAGTTCGCTACGATGTAAAGCCTCTGTTGATATTTGGACGTATTTTGAGAGAAAAGCAGCTTTTTGCAGCGTTGGCATTTCCTTTGCCAGGGCACAGCTGGTATCTGAGATTTTACACACTTTTTATCAGATGGGTTTGTCTCTTTCGGAGCTTCAGGCAAGGACATCCATCACGGAATTGCACTGTTCTGATTGAGAACACGGGTAATGTGTATTCTTCTGTATTTCTTCAAAATAACAGGGTCACGTTTTCCGCAGAAAGGACTGAGAAAGTCATGGAGATTTGGTCTAAACACAGTCTGCATCAGATAAACCCAGTATTAGGCATAAACCATCATTTCAATTCACCAACGCTGAAAAGTTTGCATGTTCATTGCAGTTTATCAAGTCATTGCAGTCTATACACATTTGGTATCATGAATTACTTTTTGTAATTTTAGTACTTTTTGTAATGTGGGGGCAATTGGTGGCGTAAATGTAGGGTGTTCGCCCTGTGACCAGAAGGTCGCAGGTTCGAATCCAGGACCGGTAGAGTTACCACTGAGGTACTCATGACCAAGGTACCGTCACTGGGCGCTGCCCTTGTTTGCTGCCCACTGCTCCTTCACAGATAGGTCAAATGCAGAGGTCACATTTCGTTGTGATGTACTGTGTGCTGTGGTGTGTTCACAGTGACAAAATAATAAACTGGTCTCCAGTACTTCACTAAGTAGGTGGCTATAATATTCACCAAAAAAGATGGGGAAGAATAAAATCTGACAATATAGTCATTTACCAGGGCACTGTGACCCAAGGATCGGGAACACTTGGCATGCCAGCTTCGACAGAGGCTTTTCACAAGCTGAAAAACTCTAATATTGCACAGTTATTGTGAAAACCAAATAAAGGACAGAGTGATGGCATTTGGATGACCGCAAGACTGTAATTTGGAGGAAAAGGAGAGCACGATGACCTCTGCCATTGATTGAGCTTCAATGATCCCACAGTCAACAGATCCAATCCAATGTAGATGACAGGCTGAATGAGGTGAAGCACAGAAATCTCTCTAAATGACACTCCATTCAGGTAACAAGCAAGATCTTTCCTCTAGTAAATCCCTGTTTTATTGTGAACCTTCTGCCATGGCCCTTTTTAAATTCATGTTAAAAATAAATGATGTTAAATAATTAAACTGAAGAATGTTATTTACTTTCCTGTCATATTTCACGCTGGTTAACCACGCATAATAGATGTTGCTTGTTATGATTTACACTGGATTTTACTATGTATATCAAAATAAAATCAAAAATAAAGAATGATGCAAAAAAATCTACTTTCATCCCATAAGGCAGCGAGTGAATATGGAAAATTGACAAAAAGAAGACGAGGAAGGGTTCAAACAGAAACAAATTAAACAAACAAATCAAACAACAGATAACAGACTGAAAGAAAGTTTTAAACTCTGAATTGTAGATTTACATATTAGTCACATATTTTGCTAATGAATTACAAGATACTGAACCATTTTTTTGAGGCTTATTTTCTTTTGGCGTTCATTTTTCTTTGACATATTACTGCTATAATGAAAACTATGTTTAGGGGTCCAGCATGTATGGAGCCCACTTGTAATTATCTTTTCTTTATTATTATTATTATTATTATTATTATTATTATTATTATTATTATTATTATTATTATTATTATTATTATTATTTAAATTCTCTAAAATGGATTGACAACAACAGTTGAAGAATCTCATTTGGTGGTGGAAAACATGTGTGATGTCATAACAAACTTTTATAATTTATAAGTCTTTTTTAAGTTACTTTTGTGACTTATGCTTGGACCCGCTTGTGCGCTTGACTACTATATTGCATTGTCATAAAACACTGAAATATGCTGATGACACATTTGAAAAGAAATATGATGTTAGTCGTAATGTTCCATGTTATCATCAGGACATAGTTGCTAATCATTTAATTTACCATTACATTTAGGCTATTATATACAGTTGACACGAAGTACACATAATATATTATTCTTAAGCTTGTAAAGAGCTATTTCCTAGACTCCATATGAGAAATTTTGCATGCTTGGGACTAATTAAAGAAAACTCAGGTTGTTGGTAATAAAGCATGACTATAATTTGCTCTCAAATACAGTGTGTTGCAAGCAGCAGAACAGCAAAAACCCTGTGCATGTAGAGGACAGACAGCAACACGAAGGAGATCAAATGAAGAACATCAGCATAAGCCTGCGACAGCAGGAACGAACAATACAACCTGCCCGAACTCATACGTGCTTGGGAGGGAAGAGAAGGCTGAGTGATATTTGCTACCCCAAAGTGCATCTGAAACAGGGTGTGTGTGTGTGGGGAAAAAAAAAAAAAAAAAAAGGGGGGGGCTGTCTGGTAAATACCCCCGAAAGTGTCATACTTCACCCAGCACGGCATGGCAGGGAGATGAAACAACGTCAGGAGGGAGTTTGGTTCTGAGTTCTCCTGACTGCATCAAGGGCAACGTGCTAATAGAGCTGTTTACCTGCTGCAGATATTCATGGGCTGCGACTTGCTGGAGAACTGCCTGGTCTCGCCTCATCTCGTCCTGCCTTCTTGCTCGTGTTTACAGCTCTGCGGTGGTGTACTCCAGGCTCTTGGCTTGTACTCTACTCTTCTGAGCGGCTGAGCTCAGCACGGGATCTCCGGTACAAATACGGGCAGTTTGTTTAACCTTCTGCCCAGCGTGGGCGCCTTTCAAATAATGGGAGGCAGTTGGTGCCCTTTCAGTGCCCTGTGTTTTTTGTTGGCCATGCCAGTGTGTTGTTTGTGTGTAGGGGGATTAGGTTTTGGGTGGATTTGAGGATCTGATTGTCTACTAAATGATAGAAAAATCTGGAGTTTATCTGATTATTGAAGCTTTGTGAACACCAACCTTAATAATGGAAAACTGCTTTTTGTAAAAATATTCTTGTATTTCATGTGTTGGCAAGTCTAAAGTAATCTTCGATTGAGTAAGTCACACTCCGACTAGAAATTAGGACTGGCCTCTGCCTTGATGGTCAATAATGATGCTGCAGTGTGGACATACAAGCAACATCATCTCTGATGCAATCAATCAGAAACGTAAAACCAAATAGATCACATCCAGTATGGAGTGAAAAACACAGTTTTATCTAATAGGCCTCTGTTCATGGTTTGCTGCCTAGCATTCATGAATGCAATTGAAACAAATCTCTTCCACTGCACATAGAATCACAAGTGGCTGAGTCTCTTCGTGCTTTTAATAAGAAGTGTTACCAAAGCTCAGCTCATAGCACAAAACGCTGTGCAAAAGCAGAACAATGGTACCAAGAACGTTTTACCTTTTTTATCAAGCTTCCATGGGTTGAATTATAATTACCTTCCATTATTCAGTAGTAAGTGCTGATATAAAAGCTGCAAGCAGTCACACAGAGTGACCCACCCTCCGGATCCAGGAGAGCAGCACTAGATCATTTGAAATGCCAGTTGGAATTCACAGAGAGACATTCTTTCTATTGTCGGCAGCTTGAAAGAATTGGATAAAGAAATGCTCTGCTCAAAAATCATTATGCAAGAATGAGGAATGTGCAAGCACCATTACAAGAAGTAAACCACTTTTTAATGTCTGATACGTTACCGATAGTGTAAATGTGGATATCTGCTGATATGATACAAATCTGATAGTCTTTTTTAAACAGAAAACACAAAATAATGCTTTAAAAAATGTCTGAATACATGATTTAGATTATTCTGTTCTGCTTCAGGAAATACTTGATTAAATCCTGTTTTCCTACTAAAACAATGTAATAATTACACACCCATATGTACATGCTAAATTATTTATTATTAAAATAATAAATCTCAAAAATGATTTCTTTCAACACATTGTGTAATTTAATGACGCTCCCTAATCCTGCAGCGCTAAAACCATCAGGAACACAGAGATTGTGAGTGAGAGCTGGTGTTAAGGAAATTAAACAGTATAATGGTGTGATGTGCTTTTGGGCTTGTAGCGTGTTGTGTTACTTGTTCTTCTCATTGTCATATCAATATTTAGGAATATGTAGAAGTGTCGAACAATAAACCAGCTTTACCGCAGTGTCACTTCCCATGCAGAACCATTTACAGATCGGCTCCATAGATCAGCCCAATGCCACTGATATCCGATCCAGCTATTTGAGTTGTTATCAGACCGATATCCCATCCACGTATTGTATCAGTGTTTGTTGCTTTCTACTTTCATTCTATCATTAATGGTGTTACACATTTGGGAGAAACATTTCCCCTGTGATGCAAGTTTCTCTCTACCAATAACACAATGGGTTATATGTGGAACGTTTGAACCGGAAAACAGAGTTAGATACCTCTTTTCACGGAAAGGGTTCCCGCTATCAGCAAAGTTAATATTCCGAAAAAATAATGTCATGCCAGAATAGAAGTCATCTGTTTAATCAACACGGATCTAAGGTTGCACATAAGGCCTATGACATCAAAAAAGAGTTTTCTTTAAAAAATAAATCAAACGATCTTTGACAGTAGCAGGAATGTGGTAGCGGTGTTTCAACGCCACAGCAGTTGACCTTTTGGGTTCTGAGTATAATTCTGCAATGCTGTGATTTTATTGTAAATTTGTCACTCACTATTGGCACATATTTCTGTTTTGAGTACATTTTCATAACACTAGAATTTCCGAAACACTAGGAACGCTGCCAAGCTCTGAGAAAATGTCAACCTAGTGATCATTTTCTTATAGAGTACATCTCAAACATTGCCTCCATACTCTGCACTAAAGCTGTTGGTTTAGCATTGTTTGCTGAGAGGTAAACATTTCCTTATGTTCTGTTGATATGTTAATTATGTCAGATGAAGATAGAACAAGATGACCTTAAGAGTGCTTAGCTAAGCTGCATCACTAAGAGACTTAGTCTTTCTGACATATTGTCTTGGCTACTTTATCAAGGTTCAAGGTTCAAGGTACTTTATTGTCATCAGTCACTTTATACATGTACAAAGTGTGATGAGACAGCGTTTCCCCATGGCCCCGGTGCAACATATAGTAACACTGAACATTACAGTCAACAGGACAAAAGGTGCAACAAGCAACACAATAAATACAGAACGAACGCAATAAATACAGTACGAAAGTGACGTTAAGTGAAGAGATGGAGTGTAAACAAGTATTGCTCAGTGTATGTTTTTAAGGCACATTGGCAGCATCAGCATCTAAGCAGCTTATAACAGATGGAGTGCAAGAGCATCACAATACAAAACAATCACAATAAATAGACAGAACAATAAATACACAACACTCCAGTACTAGTTGAAGGTGGGGATGTAAACCTTAATGACTGATATTGCACATGATTATTATACTGCACAGGTTAAATGTAGAATTGAAGACATCATTGGAAGAAAGGAGAATTTAAGAATGCTTGAGTTCACTTTAATATAAAGCAATTTTTATACTGAAGGTGCTGTGTCACGCAAAACTGTTTTTACCTGTCGCTTTTGGATTATGATAGGTCTGTATGAGTTTGTGTTATATGGCGGATGTTAAAACGCACTGTTATCTCTGCTGTCTGCAATAGCCAATGAAAAGAAATAAGTGAAGAAATGACACTTTTAATAAGCACACAAAGAATATTGTATCGTGTTACATCACTTTGAAGACATGGTTTGGTTCAACATTCTTTGGATATAATGCATCCAACAGAAACCAGATGAAACAAAGTTTTTAAGACATTGTTTATTCCTTTCTAAAAAGTTTTTATTAGAAAAAGTTAGGGATTTTTCCACTCAGTAAAAAAGAAAATAAGCCCTCACAATCCAGTAGGGTAAGCAAAATATCTTTAGTATTCCCTAAGTGGATATTTGTTAGGCTCATTAAGTAATTAAACTAGCAAATACCACATAAGTAATTGTAATTGCTACAGAAAAGCAGCGCAATATAATGTAAGTGCAAAATGAAGTCATTACTTTGTTCACTGATAAGGAATTGAATTTTCAAACCTGGGTAATTACAGCAAAGACTATCATTTTACTTGAAAACAACCTGATAATAACAGGTTAAACTGTCCCCACAGCTGGCTAGGAACATATCTTAACTAATCGACTACTACTCTATTCCTTCACTTCCACAGTTTGCTGACTGGAGCATTAAAGACAGCAGTGTATACTCCAGCGTACGCTCTAATTGCAACCATTCTCGATGAAAAGCTTTCGTCCACAGTGCTGCAGTCACTCAGCTGGAACTCAGCTCTGCCTCAATCAACTCCCAGTCTCCTGGGGGCCCGGAGTCGGCACAGAGGGGTGGAGAGCCGAGAGAGAAATAATAAAAAGACATCTTTTTCGGTGATAAATATGCCTTTCTTGCTGCTTCTGTGCTACTGACATCCATACTCAATCAGAGCCAGAGTCTATTAAAAATTATCGATCGAGGAAGCCAGGTAAGGGGGCGGCATTGCGGCAAGTTTGGGAGAAGCTTTTGAGATGGAGTGCATCGTATTAGCCTGTGGATAGGAAGGGAGAACAGTGTTTTGGGAGGTGACCTTGAGAAAGTTAATAGGATATATGGCTACAGGTGTTGATGATGGAGAATTGACTACATGTTGAGATATCGATCATCATAGTAGCTTGCAGAGCACAGACTTGATCTGAGTCTAAACTCTGAATCTGAATGCTTGTGGAGGATGGGTGTACAGGTCAGTTTGGCTCATGTTATGCCTCGGGACAACATTATGTAGCTTTTTCAGAGTACAGTAGAACAAATGCAAACTTATTTTACAGGCTAATTTATGTTTTCATAAAAGCCTAGTGATTACTTACTGATCCTACATTGGAGATTTGTTTCAGTTTTAAACTTTTTTTTAAAATTTAAATTGTGCACCAGTGATCTACAATGTCCATCTGGTGATTATATGTTTACGAGTTAATCATCAAATAAAATATCAAAAGGGAAAAAAATTTAGAGGAGACATGTGCAAAGCTTAAACCTTTAGGGCCAATTTCCCAGTCTAAGATTAAGCCTAGTCCTTGACTAGCTTTGAGTTTGAATGGTAAATCTCCATTGGCATGACAACTTCGTCTAAAACTAGGCTTAATCCATGTTCAAGAAACAAACCCTTAAGGCCAATTTCCCAGTCTAAGATTAATCTTCGTCCTAGACTAATTTTGACTTTCAGTGGTAAATCTGCATTGGTACTGCAACTTTATCCAAGACTAGGCTTAATCCATGAGCAAGAAACCAGCCCTTAGAGCCAATTTCCCAGTCTAAGATTAAGCCTAGTCCTAGACTAAATTGGCTTTTAGGGCCAGTTTTGCGGACAAGGATTAAGTCTAGCTTTGCTTTTCAGTGGTAAATATCCACTCAAATTTAGTCCAAGACTAGGCTAAATCCCTGTTCAAGAAACCAGCCCTCAGTGGTAAATCTGCATTGGTACTGCACCTTAATCCAAGCCTAGACTTAATCTATGTTCAAGACCTGAAAATAATTATTTTCTGTCCATTGACTCCCATTCAAAAATTATCCAATGTTAGGTCCCATGAGGGTCGACTGGAAGGGGCGTGACCACTCCGTACTGTAGCACAGGGGATGGTAAATGCAGGAGTGAAATACAACTCAGCACAACACTCCCAACAGTGGCCACTAAGGAAGCAACATATTAAAAGGAGCTAAAAAAAATCCCCTCTGGGAAGTTCTCTTTCAGATCAGTGTAAATTAAAGAAATGGGGGGTCGCTGTTTGAGTTGCATATCATCAAACATTCATAAGTGGAGGAAGGGACGGTCTTCATTGTAATGCAGTCTACAGACTCACCCGTTCCCTGAGTGCTCTCGATTGTCTGCGGCAGGGAGGCTCGTAGGAGATATTTGCAGAACATTTTAAATGTGCTACTAGAGTTTTAATACCTTTATCCCTGCATTATTTACTAGTTTACCATTCATCTTGTTTATTCTGCAACTTTGTTATTTTCTGGACATTACTGTTCAAATCTGCCAGATGAACCACATGATGAATGAATCGTTTAGAAAGATGTTTTTTTCCTCCTCTGAGGATAACACAAGCCTGAATAATTGCTTCCCCGTTTGAGGACCTCAAATCAGTATTCACTAATTGAATTTTGAATAGAAATTTAAAATGCTTGAATGTAATACTTTCACGCATCATGTCCAAGAAAGGAGACAGTTGTTTGAAGACCCAGTAAGGTGAAAACCGTCCTTGGTTTGGTAACATGTGAAATGTGTGTCTGAAAAGATGTGGAAAACCCCTGACTTCAGTTTCACAACGTTGTGGAGTTCTTCAAGCTTTTCAAGGTAGGTCTAAGTAGAGGTTATGTTTAGCATTAGCCCTGCCCAGATCTACTGCTCTGACTCTGCCCACCTGCATAGCAAAATGAGAAATATGCATAGCATCGATAGGTAACCTAATTGAAGTGAACGCATTTCAGGTAATGTTAGCTAGAGCATCCAGCTGTCAGTCTGGAGCGGATTCGGTACTCACAATGGCGGCAACAAGGTCTGATGATTATGACATCATCCGACTCATAAGCATGATGGATAGACAGACTGACTGACAGATCTCGCAAAGGCAAATGCAACCTTAACCGCACCATCTCAGTACATCAGGCCATGTGTATCCATATTCATGCATGAATGGGTTAAAGTAAACTACTATAAATGTGTGTTTTGACCTTTAGTACCGCATGAGAATGTTTTGCAATGGCAAGGCCTTTGTGACCAAACAAGTTATGTCTGAGTAGTTAGAGACATCCATTTATAAATTGCTTTTCTGACAACACGGTGAAGCCTGCAGTTTCAGGCCAAGACTCTTTTATCATAAAATGTCAGAGACAGACTCTCTCCTCTCAACTGAATGCTCCTGGAGCAGTGAGGAGAATGTGATAGCATTCTCTTTCTGTTTGTTTTATTTTCTGTCCCTGCTCCTGTCAGAGCCCGTGTCAGTCGTTCGCCCCCAAACCCTTGCTCTGATCTGAGCGTGGCGCATCTCCTCTTCACTCTGACGGGGACAACAAGATTTGGGGGTGAAGAAACAGCTCCACTTCTAATGAGTGAAGGGCCACGCAATGCTGTCCAAACAAAGGCAGCGCAAGTTTGTGTCATCTGTGTGTATCGGTGTGCAGATAAGGAGGAGAGTGATAATAGCGTTTATTCGTGAGCCCTTTTGTATCTGCTGGGTTTTTGTGCCCGCGTGTGAGAGAGTAACCTGTAGGAGAGCGTCCCACAGCACCTGTCTGTGTGAGAGATTTATGCCTGCCTCTTAGCTGATGCTGTGATTTAAATGTACAGTAATGGCCTGGCTGTGAAGCATTTGATCACAACTGCCCACTATCTATCTATCTATCCATCCATCCATCCATCCATCCATCCACCCACATGTGTGCCCATCTATCCATCTATCAATCTATCTCAGTTTGTGTCCGTCGATGAATTGATAGGTGCATGGACAGATGAAATGGTCTTTTTTCCCCCTAAAAAGTGAAATTCTGTGTGTTCATGGTACACACACGTACACACACACACACGCCTACGGGTCTCTTCCCTAACTGTGTCCTTCTGGGTCCTCTTGCAGGTCAGTCTGGCCAGTCTTGGCTCTATTTAACACCAATGAGTGTGACATTTCCCCTGTGTAACCACAGCTGTCACTACCTCTACAACCCGAACGCACCTGGATACTCGGCAAACTGCCACGTCCAGGTCAGTCGGGGCAACCTTACTCACTTGCTGAAGACAAAATTCAGCTCACCTCAGAGCAGCAGCAAACGGCAGACCAATAGGCCGTATGATCACAGTCAAACTGAAAGGTAAATTTCATCAAAAGCCCAGCTGAGAAACAATAACTGACAGCAGCAAGAAAAATCAGTCAGATCTCCAGCTCTATGGCACATGAGACGAGTTATGTCTTAAGAAGTGAGACTCCAGCAAATCTGAGCAGATCGCTGCCCCAGGAAAACAACACGCATCTGGACTCCAGGTGTCCTCTGTTTGGTCAGACAAGTGAAGTTTAATGGATAGGGAAAGGTTTGACACCGGCATCGAAAGACATAATGCTCATCCTGCTAGTTCAGATCTCAGACTCTACAGTTGTGCCTGTGCAGTTGTGAAACGCCCCACCCGTTGGATGAACAATATGTTTGCACACCAGCAGATGCAGTACAGAGTTTGGCAAAAGGCTTTGGACACATTTGATGGAGTTTCAGAGTGAGAAAGACGAACAGCTGCGCAATATCAAACAGAGAAGAGCTAATGAGTGAAGCAGACTTTAACTGACGCAACATTGTTCATACAGGAAACCTGCCAACCGCCCTGCTATGGCACAAACACATGGGTAGAATCGAAGAAAAAGTGAATAAGCATCTGCTCTCTTCCTTTGGCTCCTTTTGGGCTGAGGTCGGGTGGTTAATTCGGCGTCGGACCCCGATGGCACTCCTGCTGTGTAAATACTGCCGCGTTGATTAATTGGGAAATGCGGCGCGTGGTGTGCCTCTGTGGCGTCATCAATCAAAACGGCTCGCGAGACACAGATGACAGACAAATGCTAACAAGATGAATGAGCAGATCTCTATTTGGCCTTTATCTGAGACGCTTGCCGCGTGCTGTTTCGCTCTGCACTCCACGTGTAGATGTTAATTCCCTACCTTCACAGTATGAACTGGTCTATGATATGAATGATTAAGAAGGATCCATTTGCTAAAACGAGACCTGAACACATGATATGTTTTTGGGAAAGTTAACTGCAACACATACACAATGTGGGGTCTCTTCACATGTTCACATCTTGTGTACCTGAGTGGTATCTAACCTAACCATTATGCTACCAACTGCACCACTTGGACTTCGGCATGCACCTTGTTCAAAGGCTCCAGTAAAACTAGAAACAACTATTTTAGCCATACTTAGACCGGTCTGCTTTGATCAACTAACAAGATTCAGATTTCTAGCAAGTTAGCTAGATCAAAAGATAACACATGCATTATTCCATTTTAAGTACAAATCTTTTGGTTTCAAAGACTAACATTTGCCTGAAAAAAATATCCATAACTGCAAAAGAGCTAGAAATTACTTGTCTATTTTGCCAAATGACTCTACACAATGTGAGAATTAGCTAATTTATTCAGAATGTTAGTCATTATCTGTAGAAATGTCTGTTTTGGTGAAAGTACATTTTACACATTTTGGATTGCTAGCAAGTTAGGTTGATCGAAAGCTAGCCTTAAAATACATAAACAATGTAAAGCACATTAATTTGGCACCAGTCTAAGTTACATTCTACACTACAGCTCTAAATTTGTATTATTCTATTAAATGATTATATACTCTATACTGAAGCTAGTTTATTCATAAAAATGTCAGACATTTTCAGTAGCATTATGTTTGTATTTGATAACAAGCTGCTAGCAAGTTGGCTAGATGGAAATTTAGCTTTATAACTCATATGTAAGGTGATACCTTATCAGACATTTCCATCTTATACACAAATCACTTGAGTGTTGAGCTCAGATGAAAGCAGATAAGTTAACTTGCTAACATCATTCTAGCAAGGCTTGCTCCTTTACTATGTATCTAAAACATCACAGTTAACCCTGTTGGTCTAATGCTATCAACATTAACCTAGTCTGAACCTATTTACAGCTAATTATTACATTTACATTTTTCAACAAATTTTTCCTGCTCTGGGGCAGCACGGTGGTGCAGTGGTTAGCGCTGCCGCCTCACAGCACGAAGGTCCTGGGTTCGAATCCCGGGGACGGCCGTAGGGCCTTTCTGTGTGGAGTTTGCATGCTCTCCCTGTGTTCGCATGGGTTTCCTCCGGTTTTCTCCCACAGTCCAAAGGCATGTGATATAGGTTGATTGGTGACTCTAAATTGACCGCGTAAGTGTGAATGTGTGTGTGATTGTGTGCCCTGCGGTGTGTTGGCGCCTACCCAGGGTTGTTCCCCGCCTGTGCCCGCACGTTTCCGGGATAGGCTCCGGTCCCCCCGTGAGTCCAGTTGGGATTAAGTGGTTCAGATAATGACTGACTGACTGTTTCCTGCTCAAGGTAGCACTTCAGTAGATAGTAAGTTAGTTTATTTGGAGAAGGAGATTTCAGAGAGAAAAAAAAAATTTGGTAGGTTTGGTAAACTAAAAATCTCCACTAACTGTACTTGATACGATATCTACACTGTTTTGGCAAAATCTAGAAGTTTTTCCTTCAGTTATGCAGAACAACACTTTCTTACTCATTTCTGTTTCCTAGTGCACTGACATTGCCCAAGCAAGTCAGACATTTGTGAGGAAATGGGATCTTGCAGAAGTAACTGGTTTCATTTGTGAAGTGTACTGCATGGACAGCTGTGTGAGAAGCCTGTGGACACGTCCAGCTGTCTGAATTGTGTCCCTGTGCTGAATGCGCCTCTGCCACTGACTGAAGTCTCCCATTCCAGATCCTGACAAGCCGCTGAAGTAAAACCTATTTGCACCGAGCAGCTCTCTCCCTTTAGGGCTGAAAAACCGAGCTGCCGGTCTCATGTCTAAAGGCCGATTCAGGTCATTAACCAAAGATGACCATGTTCTGGATAAAGCACGCACAGTGGTAGTCAAAAAGAAAAAGAAAACTTCAGCATGAACGGGAAGATTAAAAACACCAGAGCCAAGTCGGTCGCCTGTTGTGCAGTTCTAAATGAAAAGAGAGAGCACATTAGGTACATTGGTAGGTGAATTAGTTTAAGTTTGTGAGAAAAGTTATGAAAAATAGGCAAAAATATGACTTGCCTTGAGGAGCTTGTTTTATGTTAAGGAACAGAAGTTCATTTTTTACTATAATTTTGTTTTTAGGCGAATTCTGGTGTGTGTGTAGAAATTAGCCATACATGCTTTATATTATTGCCAGTACCTTGCACACGAGTGCCACAAGATGACAAGATGTGCCACAAATTACCATCACATTGGTATGGAGCAAGCATTTCATATTTGGGCATGTTGTACAAGTGCAACGTATAGGACTTTGTAGGGTCAAATAATATAAAAATTAGTATGCAACATGTAACTGAGTCAATATTTGTCAATAGAAATTGAACAAAAAATACACTAATTTCATTATCATCAGGGAGAGTGAATGTTTCCAATATTAATTATTCATAAAAATCGTCAAGTACAGCGTATTCAAAATAATGTTAGTACAGTTTTAAAGTGCAGATACTCAAGTACTATATGGCAACAATTTTAGCTGTGTTAAGATTCACAAGAAAAAAATGTTAGTCAAATTAAGACCTTTTATTTGAACATTTGCCTACCTTATATTCCAGAGAGCTCCAGGTGAAACTCTGAGTGCTGCTAAACTTTTACCTAAATTGAAGTTTCTTTTGTTTTATTTTGGGTTGCATTCATTTAAACAAAGACTGAATTAATGCAAATGCTCGTTCTTCATTTCTAGCTAGAGCTGAATGTTTCTTGAAGCAAAAATGACTGTTTCTTTCACCTTCATGTTCAACATGAGCAATTTTGCAAGCTCTTGTGTCTCAGCCTAGAGCATCATATTTCCTGATAAAATCAAACTGCTGCTGTTGAACCTGTCACACTTGTCGGAATCTATTTCTCGAAGTGCACATTTGGATCCCCTTCTCAGTCAATTATGGCCTTTTGGGGCATCAGATATATATGACTGTGAGCCTTTTTGCATTCTTAATGCTGCCATGGCAGAGAAGGAGAGTGAAAGGCAAACATCTCCTCTGGGTGTTGGGGCTGAAATTAGCTTTGCCATTCAATCATGGCACTTGAGCGAGTGAGCATAAGCCTCTCTGTGGTGTAAGGGCCATGGCCCAAGCCCATGTCAGGTGTCGGACTTGGACCTTAACAGGTTCCAAATCTCACTCACAGATCACGTCTACCGGCCAAGAAGTGCACTGCGAGGATTTCAAACTGAAGATTTGCACACCATGTGCTGGCTGCAGATTGTGTGAGAGAATGCTAATGCACAGTGCTCCTGGATCAATGTCCGACCGCCGAATGCACCCATCTGACACTGCTGTGTGGCACAGCATAGAAAATGAGCTCTACGTCTGGACACAAAAGTTCCATTTGAATTGTGAAGCAACCTGCACTCACAGCAGTGGTAAATCTTAGGGGGCTCTCTTTTGCATCTTTGTGACAAAGTCAATGTTCCGTAGAAAAGATTTCCCCCTGTGAGCATTACCATACCACTCTTCCTCTCAGACCCACCAGGCTCGGTAGAGAACAATAACACATTCCAAAAAAGAGCCAGGTTGACCTCACTGCAGACTTCTGGCCGTAGATCTCCCCCTGCCCTTTTTTGCTGCCGGCCAATGCTAAGAGCAATTTCCTTGCAACACGGTGCCCACCGAGTGCTAAGTTTTCCTTTGCAAAGCCACCTCAGCCGATGATTCATGCATTATTGCTTCGCACCGGCATTATGCTCAAGCTTTTCCCTTTCCAGGCTGACATTTCTGCCATCACATCGCAGTTGCCATGAAGAGGAGGAAGACTAGATGAGCTTCCTGCCCCGGCTACAGGTCTTGCACTCTGCCTCTCTTAGCACTCATCATGCTCACACCCTGGTACATTAAAGGTTGTGCATGAATGTCAAGACATTTACATTAACAGCATTTGGCTGACGCTGTTATATAGAAGCGACATACATGAGAGCTTTTTAGACTGCCTTGAGGACCTTTTCTTTACACTTGTAAACTCAAATGGGAATCAAAAGCTGCAAGTCAACGTCAAGCTACTTACCTTTCCAGAGAATAAAAATCAATAACCACACATTCAGGAGCACACAAACAAAAGCCTCTGGGCAAGTACCAAAAAACCCATATTGACTGCAGGAGAAAACTACCAGCCTAAAAACCACTGTTGTGCCCCTTAAACCCCCAGTTCGCTCAGGAGGACTGCTCCTGTAATTAAGAAATAAATTTGTTCTGTCTGCTAAATCTAAAAGTGCAAAGAACTGCAATAGTTGTATAATCAATCATTCATTCATTCATCCCTTATCCGAACCGGAGCAGGGACCGGAGCCTATCCTGGGAACTTGTAGGCATAAGGTGGAGGCCAACCAGCACAACACAGGGAACATACTCACACAATCACTCACACTTTACGGGCCAATTTAGAGTCGCCAATTAACTTAGTGTATGCTTTTGGACTGGAAACAGGCGCGCCCATGTAGAACACCCACACAAACACGAGGAGAGCTGTCATGAGCAGAGTCGGCATGGCATGAGGCGAGGTCACAGTGCAAGCCATTTTTATTGACAGAGTTCAAAAAAGGAAACAAAACCGGCACAAGGGCCACAAAAAAACAACTCTTCTTTCTTCCACAGGGAGGGTAGTTTTGGGGGTGCGAATTCCAGTGGGCTGGCTTGGCCAAAGTCCAGGGGGGTCATGACAAGAGCATGTAAACTCCACACAGAAAGGCCCTACGGCTGATCTGGGGATCAAACCCAGGACCTTTTTGCTGTGAGAACCAGTGTGCCACCATGTTGCCCCACGCCCTAACCGTTACACTACCGACTATCCATGGTCTTCAAAAAACAACTGAAGACAGTGAGGGATTTAGCCATTCAAGATTGCAAGGAAAAGTTTGTTACACCAATGAGGACTCAGGACTGAGAAGGGTCTGGAACATGTTGTCGGGACTAATATTCCCATCTCAAGCACCACAGTAACTCATTTTAATGCCTGTTTCAACTTCCTAGGCCTATAATATGAAGAAGTAAATATACTATGGGTACAGCCAAGAGCTATAATATTCACTTCCTTTTTAGGGTTCGGCTCCCTCTGAGTCACTCACTAAACTGACCCGGGTGTGCGAGTTACTTGAGTCAATATTGCCAACTCGCCAGCTGTAAGTTATTTTTAGCAGCTATACTTGCTACTATGGCTGTATTGATCTTGTAATGAGTTTGAAATTATTCTAAGAGGTATGTATGTGATGGGGTTTATATTTTAGTCATAGTGTAGTTAGAACTCAAAGGATTTCGGTTAATGTTGACCTCAGATTCGTGATTCTTGAGTTATTTAATGGAACCAGGTGAGTCAGGAATCACCCAGCCGTAGTACCCCTTAGCAAAAAGTAGTTTATTCAAGTGTACTACGAGTATACTTATTATATACTAAAACTGAGGCAGTATACTTGAACTTTACTTTTTATATACTATATTTTCTATGCTTAAGAATAGTATAGTGAAGTAAACTTGACCTATACTGATAAGTATAAAGAAAAGTCTACTAAAGTCTAAAAGTATACTTTTGTAATCTTAAAATGACCTTATAAAGTATACTTTTATAAACTTAAAAATGTTCCAATTTAGTCTGAAGAAGTATTACATTAGTATACTTTCTAGTACACTACAAGGTACATGGTACATGGTCCATAGTATACTTGCTATACTTATACTCAAGCATACTTAATAAAATGAACTTCAAGTATACTACTTTTTGCTAAGGGACAGCCTGAATGCAGGAAAGTAGACCAATCAAGCGACCAGTTGATGTGGTTTTGTACCAACCTACGATTGACAGCACTGCAAGTTGATCTACTGAGACAAAGAAGGTTTGAGTAATTATTCTTCAGACTCTCCTTTTTACCCACCATTTTTTACAGTGTAATGTGTTATCGCACTCTTAAGATCATTACAGGTCGGCTCTATTATCTCAGCTAATGACCTAATCAGTCATGCCCAACCAGCTCTGTTACCTCCTTCCCCTACACACTAAGCGTAGCAATGAATTACGCAAGCTCCTTGTTAGGAGTATATTGACCAGAAGCACATCTCCTCCCAGGAGGATATGAAAGTGTCAGAAATCGGGATGGATATTGTCACTACTTTCAATGAACAACCCTCTGCAAAATTTGGATTTTGTGCTGTTTCATTGTTGTATTCAGTGGATATAGGTGCCTTTCCTACAGAAGAACACAAACCTTTTTGATTGGCACCGGCATTAGCTCTGCTATCGAATGGCCACTATCATCAGCAAACAGCTTTGTGGGAAAGGGAGCATGACGGGAGGCGAAAAGCTGGCTATCTGATTGCTCATATTGACACCCGCTTGAAAGTTATGAGACATTAGGGACAGCTTGTTTACAGCCATCTATGCAGTTGCCTTTGCCGAAGTGAGCATCTCAGTCAGCAAAAAATGAAGAGAGAACTGAGGCATCAATAGCATCCAATAGCTTTGGAAAGTATCAAAATGTAGTTTTTGCCTTGTGATTCCAATGGTGTGTGTGTGCTTTCTGTAAGTTAAAGATATTATTATTAAAGTTATTAATAACCATCACAAATTGTGTTCGCTGACGTTGAAAGGTTAACTAAAGCTTGCAGAATGCCCAAATTCTGACTTCCCAAAGCCCCCGGAGCAGTGACAAGGAAACAGTGTAGTAAAATGGATGCAATTCTTTGCATGAGACATAAAAATGAGGTCTTGTCTCTCTAAAGGTCATAAAAGTTCCCCGGACATCTTTCTAAAAGAGTATGGGTGGAAATCTGGTGTCCTGTTATGGCACTTTTAAATCCGGCCACCTAATCATCCGATATTTCAAATATAATTGGCAGTGGAGTATAGAGAAACTGAAAGTAAAAGATTTATTTTCAAGATGTGTCATTACACATCTGTAAATCTCTTCATATTTGAATAACACCCAGGGCTTAAATTTAACATTTAACTGTACAATATATTTTTTCTCACATTCGTCACATTTATATTTTTTTCATATTAACTTGTATTCTATGTTCCACTTTTAACTTTTTGCACAGTCAAGAAAGAGCGGTACATTTCACTGCATATTGGAGCACCAAGAAAAATCCACGAGAACATGCGGACAGCATGCAAACTCCACACAGAAAGGCCCCTCTGGCCGACCCAGGGCTCGAATCCAGAAGCTTCTCGCTGTGAGGCGGCAGCGCTAACCACTGCGGCGCCGTGCCACCCCTACATTAGATATTGTTCTAGGAAAATGTAATACAACTGCAGTTTGTATGGATAATCAATGACCTTTTCACTGTCAAGTCATCCTTGCCTGTCTGGTGATTCTATCATTGTGAAGCCTTTTAAACGTTATGACACTGATGCTTAAACGTCTCTCAAATTCATGTCAATCCTCTAATTAGTCTAACACTTTTCTTTTATAACTGTCCCCATGTACGTTTTTTTTTGCTAGTCAAAAGAGAAGAATACCTCAAACACACTTCTCAGAATGAACCTCTCACTATTTGAAGCGCAGATAATAGACACGTCTAATTTCTAGTTGTTGGCAGCTCAGCGCCACAGGGGGCAAGCTACAATTTAGAGGATTTAGAACAAATTCAGAACGAGTCAAGGGTAGATTTTAATGGGGAGCCAGTCAGCAATAATTTCAAAGCCAAAGGCCACTTTTATATCCGCTCTAATATCACTCACAGTCTCCAGGAAGGTTGATTTTTGGATCCCATTTGAAGTCATCTGGATTTCACTTCATTACCCACATTTTCAAGTGTGTAGCCCATATAAAACGGAGGAGAAGGCATCTGCCAGTCTGACAATTTGATAACAAGGATGAAGACAGGCGTTTTATTCGAGTGACCAAGTGAGCAGGGAACATTCTGACCTGAACAAGAAACGTCCAAACAGAGCTTCATCTGCTATTAGACTGCTGAAGTTCACAGCATCAAAATGTGAGTCAAGGTCTGTGAAAATGGAGATTACAATTTTACTGCAATAAAGCAATTATAATGTCTCAGGGCCTGTTTATACGTTTCTAGATCTTACACGTATACGTATCTATTTTTTTATATGTTTGGGACTTTTTGTGGATTCTGTGGATCTGTGTAAAAGAGTAAAAGACAGTTTTCTTAAACGATGACATGTTTAGTTCTACTGCACACGTGACTTAAATAGCATACAAGTTTTCAAACGTTACAGTATGCAACAGAAGTTACATACTATCTGTTATAAATCCTGTTCAGTCAGCTAATATTCAAAGCAGACTGGATTCACAGTTTCACTCTAGATTGTAGGCATTGTGAAAGGAAAGACATGTGATATGAATCAGGCCAGCAATCAGAAGTGCGGCTATGCTGAATGATGTAATGACAACCAGAATGCTTATGGTATTCAGTATGTTACTGTATTTGTAAAGAAACGACTTGAAACAGATTTACAGCATTTCTTTAACCTTTAAAACCCTAAGAGAATTTGGGGAATTTTTCTCTGCCTTTGTTTTTAGGCTTTTTCTAGTGTGTGAGTAGAAGTAAGCCATACATGCTTTATGTTGTGTTCAGGATGTCATGCCCTACTCAGAAAACTGACCTTTAGCTTTATGTAGTATAAAAGTGTTGAAAATGTAGACATAACTACTAGAAATTGTAAGAACTGTGTCTGTTCTATTGGCTTGCAGAGTTGTTATTATGCAAAGACATGAGATTAGTGCCAGGTGGAAACACGTCTTTATCCATTGGAATCAATCAGGATACAGAATAAAATAATTTGATAACAAATCATGACAATTTTTGACTCATTTTTGTCTTTTCTGCACAGGAGCGCCGCATCACAAGGTTAAAAAGTGTAATAATAATAATAATAATAATAATAATAATAATAATAATAATAATAAATTTATCATATAAAATACAGCAAAACATCAGAATAAATACATTTACAGCAGCTTTCCTATTATAGAGAATGTAAAGAAAAGGGTTTGGTGCACAACTGATTTGCCAATACGTTGCTAAGACAATAAGCTAGGCTAGTTAACCCTTTAAGCCCTGAGACAGATTTTACAGATTTTTGCTAAAAAAAAAAAAAAAAGTATATAAAATGTCTGTATCTCAGAAACCACAATGTCTATTTTTATGCTTTTGGTATCATTATAAAGGCAACACTTGTGAGATTACCAGAATCAGCATACATGTTACTGGTCTAGAATAAAAGATGCAACATAGAAGAACATGAAAAAAAAAATCATGTTCTCGCCAAAGTTCTAAAAGTCTTCCGATCGGTCAATGTTAAACAGACAGCAGAATCTCTCCTGATGATTATAGTCTAGGAACTGTGCATTATCCATTTCTTGGTCTATTAATTATAAATAAACCTCTAATCCAAAACTTCAACCTTATTTTTCAGTTAAGCAAGCTTGTTTGAAATGTAAGTAGATGAAAAATTGCAGTACAAGAGTTAGGTACAGCTTTCAGAAGTGAGCAGTAAATAATAGTATATACAGGAGTCATCTCATTCTCAGTCAATGTCTTGGATTCTAAGAGGAATTTTAGTCAACTGCATGTGGGGAGGACTACTGCTCCATCACTTATCTGCTTTTCAGCAGGTAAGAGCCTGCACAGATTTAATGATTGATGGGTGTTTGGTGTGCCTTTTGAGTAAGAAGCGGTAAAAAACAACTTGTGCCTTCCTGAACTCTTTATCGCTATTTTATTACCTCATTCTGTGGGTTCTAATGCAGAAAGGAAGCTAATTTAATTGCAACGACCAGCGATCCTAAGACAGACACCCACTGCTCTGACTTTTATTGCAGGGTCTGAGGAGGTATTTCTCCTTAAATCTTCAATGTGGATCGATCGGATCACAGAGCATGTTCGACAGTTGCTAGCGCTCTTGCAGATCAATTGAAGTGGCAGCGCCATGACCTATTGACTTTAACTTGTTGCAATAATTTTGATATTTTTTTTGGTCTTTATTCGTATACATTTAATTTATGGCTGTATTTTTTCTCAATCTCTAAAGAAAAAATATTGATTAAATTGACGATGATGAGGAGCCTACTGCATGCAGTGACCTAGGGCTGAATGATAAGCAACAGGCCTACAACAGTCAAAAAACATCAGGGCTTAGATGCAGTGGTGATATGTTTTCAGACACTCTAACTTTCAAAGTTGCTTTTATCAGTAGAGGTTTGAATCAGCCACTGGTCTCTTGCTGATTCGATCTGATGATGTATTATCAGAGAGTGATGGGGTCCCCCTCCCGAGTCTCTGTTCCTTTCTGTTTCTTCCTTATTGAGGGAGTTTTTTCTCAAGCACTGTCAGCCTCAGCCTTGGTTGTTACACAGTTTAGGCTGCTTATATGTGGTGCGTTTTGTGACAATGACTGTTGTTGGAAAGAGTTATATAAATAAATTTTAAATTGAATTGAATCCAGGTCAGCGATTCGATCTGATTCGATATTTTGACGTATCGCGATGTATCACGATGGTGTTTCATCATTTTTTGCGTATTGCTTCATATTGTTTTCGCCAAAAATAGAATTATAAGCAGAGATAAGCCCCTGTCTGGTCCCTAATTCAAATATAAACACACAGACGTTAGATTTGGAAAAGCGTAAGTAACTAAGGCCTTTTAGAAGGCCACTATAAATGTTACAATGGTATGTTACCATTTTACAGTTTACTCCTGTGTAGTATTCGACACTCGCCTGCAAGCTGTTTCAGAGGATTACACCAATATATAGTCATGCATAACTCATATACCATCAGGAGGATCAACAAAGCACGAAACGTAATGAATGATTATGCAGATACTATTAAAGTTTAATTTGGGCCATCGTCGTGTGTAATGATGGAAGCCATAACGGCCTGGTTTCAGCATCCCAATGATGTGTCTCAATGGCAGTCTGTGAATCGCATCTGTGTTTTATGTTGAATTGGGGACAGACAAGGGCAAGGGGAGCCATTGATTGCGGTTTATTAAACGTAAAGACCCAACTATTAAATTATAATTTATAAAGGCCTATAAACTATAATTTCAGATGACCCACCTGCCGCTTCCTCTTGGTTCATTATCTTGTATTTTCTAAGAACTGTGTTCAGAGCAAAAGCAGTCAATCACAAAGACCAGAGCCATCGCCAACAGGACTGTGAGGAGAAACAGCCAAAAACCCGCCTCAAACTGCCAAACCCTGCCCCCCAAATCCACAAACCCCGCCCCCAAACTACCAAAACCGCCTCTAAAACTGCTGAAAACTCCTGCCCCTCAAACTACTAAAAACCCGCCCCTTTCAAACTCATTGCCAGAGAGAAATCTCACTCGAAAGCAAAAAAGCCGCCATTAATTTACTTTATGCCAAGATATTTAATACATTGAGAGGAAAAAAAGATATTCAAGAGAGGAAAAAAATACAGTTTGTTAAATATTATATTATCCTTCATTATTTTGAAGCCGCTGCGGTGAGTGCCGCTGCCAGTGATGAGAGTTACTTTCAACGAGCAGCGCTGTACTCACATCAGGCAGCCACAGTCATCATCAAACCCGCTTTTTAACCAGAATTTATGCCGCCGCCAGAAATCATCAAACAACATTGCCACGATATAATCGATTATGTCCTGCTACCGTATCGATGGTGAATTTCCGTCTGCTATTTCGTATCGCGATGCATCGATTATAAGATTCATTCTTAACACCCCTACTTATCAGGATAAGTGTATCGTTGGGTAGCCAAGTAATTTGTTTCACAACAGATATTTTGTGCATGGGCCAAACACTGCCTTTTATAAAGATAACTCCATATTCAATCACCAAGTGTAGAATTGTAACAAATGGCATCTGACAGGTTACCGCGGATGCACACGCCAGTGCATCTCAGCATGCCCACGTAGGCACATAGATGTGAGTCGGAGGATGGCATTTTTCTGTGTGGCTTGTGAAAATAAGTAACTCACTGTATTACGTATCAGTTGTTTAATCATCAGTAGCTTTCTGAAAAGCTACTATTTTAAAATTGGTGACTCATGGAAATAGGAAACTGTGCCAGTGATGAGAGATGTTCATGTCATTTTTCCAAGTTCGAGTCAAGTCTGCAGTGTAAAATACAGGCTATAAGCAGACTCAAGTCTTAAATTCCAAGGGAGTTGGTATCGTATCGGTTAGGGAATTGGCCCCATGATTGGAAGTTTACAGGACTAGTTCCAGACTAGTAAGGATACCACTGAGGTACCCATGAGCTAGGTACCGGCCCTTAAGCACTGCTCTCGGAGCACTACCAAAGCTGCCTACTGCTCCTTCAAAGATGGGTCAAATGCAGTGGTTAGATTTGATTGTGGTGCACTGTGTGCTGTGCTGTGGTGCGTCTGTTGTAACAAGACAAATAATGACTCATTTAAATTCACTTAAACGAAACTGCACATGTAATATTTATGCCAGGTACCGCAGCTATTGAAATGTAAATATATTAGTGCTGAACATGACTGAATTTTTAGGTCATTTGGATGAGGTATGAGGCAGTCAGTCTGACTCATGAAACACATATACTGCTGAGACACTCGTGGGTAATGCTGCATAATAGATGCACTCGCACTGTTAGAAGATCATGTTAGTGGTCTCCACCTCACCCACAAGTATGTCAATTTCTCTTTCAGAAAAGTTTCTTTTCTTGTACTTCCACTGTGACCACCCCTACTGGGAGCAGCTGAAAGAACAGCAGCATTTGTATACATCAGTATTCAGTTATTCCCAGGTGTTTCGCATTAGCAGTTTAAAGTTGGTTGAAAGTAGACATGTACCGGGCGGAATATAAGACTAATCCACGTGCACACAATTCAAGGTAGAGTGATTTATAAAGAGGACCTAGGACATATAAAGGCGCTATGAATGAACACATATGGAATTATGTAGTAAACAAAAAGTGTGAAATAACCCAAAACATGTTTTATATCTTAGATTTTGAAAATAACTACCCTTGCTTGGATCACTGCTTGCAGGCTAATTTTGGCATTCTTCGATGAGCTTCATGGAGGTAGCGTCACCTGAAAATGAGTTTTTCTCTTCCAAATGTCGTGAAGTGGAGTTCTCAGAGACGCGAGCACTTGTTGGGCTCTTTGCCTTTACTTCCAGGTCCATCTCATCCTGAACCATCTCCGACTGGTTTGGTCATGTGATCAAGCTAAATATCTGGTGCAGCACTCATCACTCTCTGGGTCAACAGCCTTACACAGTTCATTCATATAGTTTTGATGCCTTTGAGTGAGAATCTAAGAATGTAAATAGGAATGAAAAAGAAGAAAAATACTGAAAGGATAAAGTGTCCAAACTTTGATCAGTAGTATATATTATTCCCAACTTAACATAAACCAGAAATTAAACATCAACTACAAATTAAGTTAAAGCAGCTAAGACTATAAAAATGTGTGTGTACCATGCATTTATGTTCAGGACCTTTTGGCCTTTTTTTGTCCCTATAATCAGAAGTTAAGCGGACAAGGCTACACAAATGGAGAACTCTATTTAACAACAATGGTAGCATATCTGGAGCAGCAGCTGGAGAGGCTTAATTCAGGTTCAAATGCCATTGCTAATGCTAAGACATTTATTTCCTCTTAGTAACAACAAGCAAGCAAGTAGAAGTACTCAAGAAAGCACTTGAAGTGGGGAGGTTTGACTGCAGCCTATGAATACAGGCTCCCAATTGACCTATAACTAGTGGCATAATGAAGACATAGTACACCCTGAGGCCACATCTAGCTAAAGTAAATATTTAAATGTCTGAAGGCTCTTTTTTAATAGCAAATGCCTCCATAAAAATAGTTTATGCTTGCATAGGAAAAATAAACAGTCTATGACAGATAGGTTTCAGGGTAGAACATGGTCAGGGTTGCATGACAGGCTTGGGCAGTGCAGGTTATCTGGATCCATATATTCAGTAAATGGAGCATGCCTAAAGGTTTAAAATGGCACAGGAAATGCAGGAAGTGGGATGGATGGCTCCCTCACGTTTTCTCACATCTCCTAACGACAAATAGATGCGAACAGTCTTCAATCTAGCAACAGTTGCAGGAGTGTAGGGTGAAAGAAACGAGCGGCTCCTGAAATGCATTCAACCAGTCTTTGCGTACAACAGACGCTCCGCATCAGGATTGGCTTAGAGGGAGCCGGAAAGAAGACGCGGACAGGAGAAAAATAGAGACGTGTGCGGGATCCATTCATGGTCTGAGTGACAGCAATAGTAGCAACACTGAGCAAAAAATAAGCACCGAAATAGGGCGCGATCCAGCTAGTGGAATGACAGAAGCAATGAAATTCAATGCACAGGCCAGAAATTTGACAAGCGGGACTGACGTGTGAGTAGGGAGTTATGTCATGGCTACAGAGTTAAATTAAAAACACAGGATCAGATGGCTTCTTTAGCTGAAGGAGGGGACCCAAGATGGAAGCGTTGGCTATATGGCAACACCTCAGTCAGTAATATATGGCCTTTCAGATTTTTAAAAAAATTGGCTTGTTAGTGTAGGTTCAACGCTTAGACGAAATTATCTTTGACATTATCTAGACGAAGCTGATTGTTCACTGACTAATGTGTTCTTTAAATTCTGCGACTATATTCAAAACTAAGTGGTTTAACATTTCAGTGTATAAATGCTAAAAAAAGCAGGCAGAATTCCCCTAAGCCATGTTGCAGCTCAGTGCTGAACTCCCCAAGATGATTTGGCAAAAAATATCAGAAGAATTTATTGAATCAACATCAGGACGGTAGAGTGAACTTACTCCTGAGATAGCCACATTCCAGTCCTGGGCCTCACAAAAAATGATTCAAATGGTTTGCACAGACTGAAAGCTCGATGAGGGCAGCATGGTGGCGCAGGGTAGTGTTGCTGCCTCACAGGCTGGGGTTCTTTCCAAAGTGGAGCTCAGGCCTCCCCATGTTCATGGATTTGCCTGCCTCCTGCTAACCAAACGTGACAATATAGGTTAATTGGAAGTCTAAATTGGTCCCAGTATAAAAAGTGTGAGTAAAATTTGGCATGTTTACATGACCAGGTTGGTCTCACCTGTGTCAAGTTCCTGAGAGGCCTGGTGTCCTCCCATGACCCCAGCTGGGATTAAACGGTTCAGATAATGAACGAATGAATGAATGAAATGAGAACAAAAATCATGTCCAGGACTGAGTCGTGATGAACCTAGCCACACATCTGCTCGTATCCGGCCTGCCTAACTTCAATGAACTTCCGCCAAAACTGCCGTTTTTCGCTCGGTGGTTTGGAACATGAAAAGACTAGTGAAGGAGTGACGGATTGGAACAACCACGTCTAATCAAACTTGAGATGCCTGCTAACACAGCACACACCCCAGACTTTTGAAAGAGCCTGGCGGATACAATTGTGCTACGGAAGCCAGAGGACCCTGCGAATCAACACGCTCCAGGGCGTTATTCTCGGCGTGTTTACAGAAGTGGTTGTCTGGGAAGAGCTGAATGTTCGCCAGGTGTCTCTGACAATCCAGAGGAAGCCTAGAGCTCCCTCTCACAGCTAACGAGAAGAGATGAATGAACATCACAGCATTACGATGTCGATGTTCTCATTCACCGACGAAGCCTACAGGGTTTCTCCAAGGTCATGACAGCCTAGGGCTGCAGTTTGGAACCCTTCAACATTTACTTGGAGAAAAAACACTTAAGGGCAGTAAATCAAAGTTGTCGTGGGTATTTTAAAGACCCATTGAACTCATGGGCACATGGAAGAGCGCAATAATTTTGATTGCTGGATAAATTCAAGGCTGATAGGAAGTCACATCCGTTGGGAATGAAGAAGAGGTAAAGACTTGCATCGTTTGCTTAAATCTCTGCCTTGAGAAACGCAAAGTAAATGGGACAGCGTGAACTTTCCATCCAGTGACAGATGAACGCGATTTTTTCCTAGCTTTCATGAGGTGTTTCATGAATAAATTGCTGGAAGAAGTTTGGCTTCCAAAGAAAAATGGAGGAGCTTTTCGAGTTTAAAAAAAAAATGTTGAGATGTGAATTTCAGCCTAGGCCGGTGCTATAGAGCTATAAACCTTGATCAGAGTCTACTTAATGCCGTCAGTCACAGGTCTCTTCGTATACAGTATAGAAATGCTGAGTGTTCAAACACTTATGTTAAAATGCCAAAATGTGGCTGTAAAAATTGGATTTTCTGCCTCTTTGCTGAGTAAATTTGTCACGCAGGTCAGAAAAGTTTGGAAGTAGAAGAGACAATGTCCACACTTAGCACCACAAAATGTTAAAAAGAAAATTATTATGAGTAATCATAAAATGTACCAGAGGATTAAAAAATCATGTTAATTTGAAATACTGTCTCACTGACAAAATTAGTACAGCCAAAATATTCACATTAATTTACAGCATGTAAATCGTGTTTATGTTTTGCTTTTTTGTTTTGGGGTTTCTACCCATAGCTATCGGCCAATCACCAAGTTGTGCAGTATTTCAATCCAAAAAGTTAGTTACCACTGAGCCGCAGCTACAAGCATGTTGGGTTACAAATGGTGATAAAGCATTAAAACTAGAAGGCCTCTGCCATGACTCTCAAAAAAATGTGTTAATCAAAAAAAAAAGCAGAAACTAAACGAGGATCAGCACAGGAGATGCGTTTGAAAGACGGAGACGGCTGAAAGCAGAGAAGAAATTAAAGACATATGCCGAAGTGGCTAATTTTCCACTGGACAGGTAAGATTTGTATCAGCCTTAGACGTAAGAATGAATATTTCAAATATTTTCAACAGTTGAATAATGTTATTCATGTTGAATCATAGATTGTAGTCCATGTGCAGGTGGGTCATCAAACTGACTGAATTGTTTGAGATACAAAAACAGTGACTTGTGATGGCTAACGCCAGCATCATGTTGTTGAACAGTGGCAATATGCAAAAATATTACCGCCATTAATTCATGGCAGCAAATACTAAACCTAACATTAGACACTTGATTGCCAAATATGAGATCCATCAACCCATTCGGGTAAACTTCCGGAGTCTAGAGGAGGAGGAAACAACGCACTACAGTGTTTTGAATTTGACTGCAGCTCCAGCTTTGGCCACAATCTTACATATAGCTCCTTTAAAGTGGGAATGGCTGCATGCATTCTGCAGTAAATGTCAACACTGCGATTGTCATTGTGCATTTCCGTGGTTATAGTGTGATTCTGCTTAAAAAAGGAGAGTAGAAGTCCATTCATATCCCCATTGAAAGCAATCCAAAATGAATTCGCTCATCTGACTGAGTCTGTGCCACGAGCAACGCCTCGGACAGACTTCCACTTTCAGCCCCCACTGCCCGATGTACATACTTCTGATGTTATGCAACCTCTAACACTAAAATCCCTGAGCAGAAATGTTTGAAACGGTTCTACACCCACTCACAGCAAACCTTCAGTTTCCCAGTAACATTATGTCTGTGTTAGTCATTTTGAGGATTAATCTTATTATAAAATTATTGATTATTAATTTTAATCCTTTCTGCTAGTCTTTGTCAATTTTAGAATACTTGAATATACCTCTCAAACCCAAATAAAGAATCCATTTCAGAATAGATTTGTCTCATTTTAAATGAGTATTCAACTGACAACAATTCTTGCGTTTTGAATCTATGATTCAAAACTTCATAACAACTTTCTACGCTCAAAGATCAAGTGACTGGTTCTACATTCATCAACTACAATGACTAGTAGGTCTGGAATACAAACATTTTGTATATAAAGAGTCAACACACCATGTCTTAACACATCATATAGTCAAAAAGTCAAAGTAAACATTGTCATCTCTACTATATACATGTACATTACGGTTGGCGTCAAGACCACCTAAACTTAGACTCCAGGATAAGATTTTAAGACTGAGGGGGCCGAGACCAAGACAAGAATGAGACCAGTTGTCATTATGCAGATACATTTTATGTCTAATATTTCCATTTTGATTACTCTCTAACATTATAAAATGGAGAAAAAAATTCAGATCAATTAAAAATGAAGAAATATTAAAGTTTTGGGTCATTTTGAGCCAATTTGGACACATAAAATGAGCTGCTCTGGAAGGCAACTACATTTTTGTGCATGATGGCGTTCCACATGAGTCATGAAAATAACGTGTGTTTACATCATGTAATACATAATGCCTTTTTTATGGAATTTCAGTTTGCATGAATTACTCAGAAAATAATTTCGTATACAGAGGAATGAATATAATGTGGTAAGTTAAAGTCTCAGATTCTTGACGGTATGTGTAGTGGTTTCTGTGTTGTATGGATTCTGAGTTATTAAAACACTAAATTAAAAAACAAATACAAAATGCCTCAGTCTCAAAAAGAGTTTAATAATAATATTTCAGAGTTGTGGTTCCAGCTTGGTCTCAAAAATAAAGTCCTGAGTCCAATATGATAAGACTGAGTACAACACGGCTGAGCTTGTAGAGACAAGACTAGTCTTTAAAAAATGTTTAAAACTGCTTTAGGTTCAATCCAGGGCCGTAAAGTTACTCTCCTGGAGGTACTCATGAGTACATTCTACACTGCTCCCCAGAAAGAAGGCCCACTGCTCCTTTATGATGGTTAAATGAGGTCATGATTATTGTAATGCACTGTGCGCTGTGCTGCGTTCACAATGACAAATAATCACTCACTTTCACTTTCACTTACAACACTACTGTGAAGCCCATTATACATAGAAATATAACTGCAAACAGTGATTACGGGGGCCATGCAGTTTGCAGCTTTATCAGTTCTTGATGAATCATGACAGACGTTTTAAAATATGACATCGCCATCCTTTTATCTAGGGTGCCATGTTCAAAAAACCCCACAGGCAAATGCAAATAGTTTATTATAGCGCCACCAACTGGCAGAGTGGGTAAATTTCTTTGTCTGAGAGGAGGGTGCCAGACCTACCTGCCAAATTTCAAAGCTGTAGCCCACCCAGCCGGTTTCTATGACACCTGTGGCATCGGCGTTGCCGACTACATTTATTTGCATATTACAGCCAAATGAAGACCTAAATTAAAAATGAGCTCGATAATAATTAAAGAAGAATGTCTTGGGATTCAAATGATACCAGTATGCAGATTGGATAAAAATCCAGGTCTAGTTCACAGAAGAGATAGTTTTATATTATGCAAATTAGCGAGAAATCCAATATAGATGCGAGGGTCTATAAAGATTCGTCTTGACCCAAAGAGTAAGATGGTATATTTTTGAGAATCTGAGCTACGGTTCAGAAGTTATTAGGCAAAATACAAATTTTTTGGGAAAAACGCAAAATAGCTTATGTTGCATTTTTTTTGCCTGAGTAGTGGGTGGGGCAATCGGACCCATTCTGCCAAATTTCAAAGCTGTAGGATCTTACAGTTTTTTCCGCTACCCGTTTTAAGGCAGAAAAAAAAAATCAGCACGATTCCAATAGGTTTCCACGCAGTGTTTCACTGCATCGCCCTCTAAATATATATAAACTCTAAACACAAGGGTCAGTTATATGAACAATATCGGTGTTCTCCACCAGTTGTTTCTTCACCGGCAGCAGCCAATTAATACTGTCATTAACTAGCAATGCTATATGTCACGTTGTCAGAGCTCCACAAAATGTCACACTCTCACCTCCGTCTGGCTAATTAGGTTTCATACCAAGTAATTTCTCCAAAAAACCTTGGTAAAACATTGCAAAAGCTATAGAAGGAGTCAGTGACAAATTTTGTAGCTGTAAACTACTTTGTAACTGTATCCCATTTAGTGAAATTAGAAGGAGTTAATCTTCTTGTTTACGAACACAACTTTGGTGCCTTTCTCAAGGGGCACGAGGACATGTACACAGGCATAAATAAGAGAGAGAAAGACTATTATGGACACGTGTCGCACTTGTCTGCACCACACATCCCTGCTCTGTGCCTCCTCAGGCTTTTATTTTCCCCCAGTGTCTAGGGTTAGACATGTTATATAATACATTTTTACTAAGCGTACACATAATTTCTTAATGTATTTAATTCAAACACCTTTGACATCTACCACTTTATTGAAAGTGAGGATTATTATTTGTCATTGTCAATAATACCACAGCACACAGTGCACCACAACGAAAATATATCACTCATCCATGAAGGAGCAGCAGGCAGCTAACAAGCGCCCGGGGAGCAGTGCTTGGGGACGGTACCTTGCTCATGAGTACCTCAGTGGTAACTTTACAGCCCCGATTATACCTTCATAATGAAAAAAGTACTGATTTGACATGATCATGGAAAGAAGGACATATGTAATACAAAAATAATAGAATAGCGAAATATACAAAGTTGATAAAAAAAAAATTGATAGACTTGTAATACCGACACGTGTCTAGTGCAAGTTGAAGTGCCTGCATGTCAGTATTTATCAATCGCAGAGAGAAAATGTTGTAATTGGGTTAAAGCCCGGAAGATACAAATGTTTTAATGACTAGTGAATAGTTTCATTCTTCACATCATTTAACCCTTTTAGAATCATATAGTAGACAAATTCAAAAAATGACTGAGTTAAGCTTCTGTTAATCATTGATTTCTACTGATGTACATTAAACTATAAGGCCTTTAATCCTGAGCTTACCTGGGGTAAAACATAAATTTTGCAGCTTTCAATAACTCTGCATAGGAATAAGGCACAAACATGAGACACAAATTGCCAAAATCTCGAGAACTTAGCTGGTGTGCTTATTTGAGATGTGTTTTATGTAATAAAATATTCCACATGAATCTCTCTGTATTCCAAAATGAGTATATATTGTGCAAAAAGTTTTAGGCAGGGAATGTTAGAATAAAAGAATGCTTTCAAAATGAAGTGTTAATCATTTATTTTTGACAATCAACAACAAAATGTAGTGACGAACAAAAGAGAAATGATCAATATTTGGTGATCAGGTTTCAAATAGCATCAGAGAAAAATACACACAGTTTTGAAGGAACTCGGCTGGTAGGTTGTTGTTCCAAACATCTGGGAGAACTAACCAGATCTATAAATCCCATAATCCTACAAAATAATATAATGACTATAATCCCACAAAAATCCCTGACTTTGTGCAAGTGTACCTATAGAATTGATGCTGGTTTGAAGGCAAAAGGTAGTAACACCAAATATTGATTGCTTTCATTTTTAATCTTTTATTCATTTACTTTGAATCATTGTTTAATGAGATATAAAATAATCATTATTTATATTTCTGAAAGCATTTTTGTTTTATGCATTTTTTCACACCTGCCTAAAACCTTTGCACAGCACTGTATTTCATTATAATAAGATCTAGAATGCCCCAGCTTGCAAATATCATTGTGACAGACATTTTACCATATACATGTTTAAAATAACATTCAATTAAAACTATATTTCACGTAATTAAGGCTACAAAGTAAACAAAATCAATAGCGAAAACTAATTTTGCTCATTAAACAAGATGATAACAGGGTTAACATATAATTAAATATGTACATAAATGAATAACTCCGGCCTTTCTTAATAAAATCATGCATGCATGTGTAGCCTATGATATTCCAGTAATATAAACCAATAAATATAGGGATGAAAAAATGCTCAAATAACCAAGATCTCAAAATGTTAATGTAAAATTATCAGTCATTTTTGTCCCAATTGATTTAGGAAGTAAAGGCCTGTTTACATGTATGTAGATATTTTTATAAACATATATTGAACTCTGTGTCGTCACCCGCCATTGTTGTTGACCTGCAGCTGATTATTGTCATGGTTACCATTGTCACTTGTGCTAGGTAAGGAATTTAAGGTATTTGCTGTACGTGCAATGTACAGAATTAAAACATCGTCATCGTTTAATAAACTGTGTTCTACCTGTTTACACTGATCCACAGGAACTGCATTGGAAAGCAATCTTCACTCTGGAGGTAAGCGTTTAAAAAAACATGCATTTGAGGTATTAAAGCCTGCTTCCCAAGGAAACGAAGGTCCAAACCTATGAAAAATATATGTTCATATAAATATATCCATACACGTGTGAACAGGCCTTTATTGAATGCAAAATCCCCACTTTTCATTCATCGTTTCCTATTGAACACGTTTTGTGACTATTGTGCAGAGAAGCACCTTGATTGTAATTGCTGGTTGTTGTTGTGCTCTGCATCATGAATTCTCTGCTCTGTGTGTTTCCTGCAAATCATGATCTCCCCTCTCATTTAATTACTTGAAATCATTTAATAGATTTTTTGTGCCTTGTGTGCTTATCACATACACGTGCCGATGTGTAAGGGGCCTAGTTTGTGTACCAGTAGATATTGGGTCATTTATTGGATACAAGGTGTATTCTAATAAAGAGATTATAATCAGCATGGAGTTATGATATTAATTTGTGTATTTGTTATTTGCTTGCTGAACCTAGATCGACTGAATCCATTGCTTCTTGCTTTCAATCAATATGTATTGGACTAAAAAGCAGAATGACATGGGTATCCAAGAAGCAGTGAAATGGTGTTTATTAACAAACAAATCCTAAAGCGAAAAAAATAAATCCAAACAGAAAAAAGAAGCAAAAATATAAAAGTTACAAGTATGTACTTGAAATAAGCAAAACACTCCCAGTAATCAACTAAAAGCTCTGTTTTCACCATCCAAACAATATCGATCAACAGCCCCCACCTGACATCACTTATGGCTAAACATTGTTCTTACATTAAATAAATGATTGTAATGGTATGACGTGTACCTCGTAAAGACACTAGTTTTTACCGCTTTTGTGTTAAGTATGTTGAAAAAACTGTTATTTAATTATCAAAAGCAGCCCAGCATTAATCCTCTTTTGTGTCTGGGAGCATGAAGAGATGTGGTTTATGAGATCAAACGCCTGACTGTGGGGCATCTCATTGTCTGAATTATACAATCCACCCCACGGATCACAGAGGACGCAAACCCGCAGAGCCAGACTGAAGTCACAGCACGGGGTGACGAGAAGCTCACGTGGTGTGGGACGTGCGAATGAGATTAAAACTGAAGAACTCAAGCAGGATATCCAATGAGAGAAAAGCAGGCAGTAACAGTTCACAAGGAGCCTGAAATTAAAGACAGTCCACTTAAACGGACGAGGAAAACAAATTTAAGAGATAGCCTGACTCATGAGATAATGAGTCCGAGTAGAGTATTGAGTCACGGGATGCAGAGTCCGAGTTTAGTCAATATTTGGGTCCATGAGTCACAACTCAAATCTCCATCTGGGCTCTCACCTCTACAGTGACAAACTGAACCCATCAGACGAAGCTTTATTCAGACCAAATCAAGTCATTTCAGCCTTTCGACTGGACAGAAATGACGCTAACATGAAGCGACAAGGCTGTTCCCAAACACAAAGTGAAGTCAGGTGAATCCTTTCAGAATGAAATTGCTCGTACATGCAAAGACCATAAACAACTCACATCCCGGCCATTCTCGTCCACAGTTCTTGACACAATTTCCTCAGGAAAGCACTATGAAAGAGTAAGAGATGCAGTGTTTAATAAATGAACAGAGGAACCTGTTTGACGGTACTGACTTATTCATGGTTAGCTTTCTGAAAGTGAAACGTACCCCCGGCCGTGGCCTCGCGAGCCAGCGGAGAAATATGATGGCCAAATGCACACATCAAACCAACAGATGAAAAATAAATGCACTTCATGCCATGCCTGTTTGGATATGGATGTCTCTGCCAATGCCAATGTTAGTTGTCACCTGGTTGTGTGGTTTAATTATCACTCTGCAATTTAATAACAAATAATACAAGGTACATATGGGTAGCTACTGTGGAAATTAACACATTAATGATCTTACACAATGGCAGCTTATTCGAAGTACTGACTGGCTATTAGTATGTGAGGAAAAAGAACTACACAAACTGTAGTCTGTATATACAGTAAGTGAATAGTTCAATTTTTGTGTGCTTGGTTCAGTTGTAAAGATTGGATAAATCCGTATAATATCTAACCTATTTTCCGGTTTCATTTTGCAATCAAATCTCAATAATATTTTATTTTTAAAAGATTATATATATATATATATATATATATATATATATATATATATATATATGTATATATATACATATATATATATATATATATATATATTATATATATATAATTATTATTACAATCTTCAAAATCTGGTGATAATCACAGGTGTTATTTATGCTTTAATCATCAACAAATTAAAGATGACAGTACTTTATACACCAATAACCCATAACATGACATGACTGACTGGTGATTGTGAGCAGTTGGTTCCAATCCCTTTGAATTTGTAGATTTGTACACTTGCGTTTCTTCAACAAAACTTCATATAACCTTCATCTGTATACTTCAAATTATGAGTAGGTGGCTTACGCAACCTAAAGCAATGTAAATACTACGCAACTGTCATGCATGGTGCAAGCTGGATGCAACAACACATTCAATAAACTCCAATGTCTGATTATTTAAAAAAACAACAATGCATAATCAAAACACTGAGCTATGCCATGAACCATGAAAAGTAAGAGAGCAAGCACTCAGCACACTAATCTGAGAATAGCAACACTCACAGCTACTCCACAGGAAGACAGATGCAATCAGACAAATGGCAGAGGGAGCTTTAAATATCATCCAAACATCAATGTAGCACAAATCTAAGCGCGGAAATGAAAGATGAGACGTGCCGCCATCTGTTGGCCGATTGAGGGATTGCAGCAACAAATGTGACTGAATCTGAATCTGAATCTCAGATCCAAAAGCAAATGGAACGCACCAAAAGTGTGTATGTGTTCAAGAGAAAGAGAGGCACTCTACTTTAAACAGGCGGCATAAGGCTTCACGTTGCTTACACTGATTTCGTGTTGCGCTTGAGACAAACCAAATTAAAATATGATATTCTGGAACGTCCTTGTTCCTTTTCTGTGCACCCCTGATTTCAAGTAAGCAAAGTCTGTGCATGCCAAGAGCGAGCTCTTCATTGAACATTACTACCATCTTTTGAAGAATGGCTCTCCACATAGACGCAAAATCATTAAATACCAATGAATCCAACACTCTGTTTCTTCCAGATAAGAAGAACTGTGTGTTCTTAGATCCTTATTTGAATAACTGAACCAGAGAGAGCCTTGAAAGATATTTTCCTTTTAGTTAAACATTTTGTGCACATTGGCATTGTACGCCATTGTGGAGCATTTTAACAGCGTTTCACGGTAGGTGTAAGTAGGGTGGGACTAAAACGCAGCCTGTTATGTAGAGTGGTTATGTCTAGCATTAGTTCTGCCCAGATCTACTGCTCTGGTATATGCTAAGTGCAAAGCGGTTCCTAATATCTCCATTCCCTAACTTCTCACAATTCTAATGCTTAAATGAAATTATAGTATTTTCACCTTCAGCTAAATAAAAACCCAACAGTATTAAATAGAAGCAAAAGATGATGTTTCAAAAAGCCTCAACGTAATGGATGATGACTAGCCATTGGTTTGGTTCTTCAGCGGGAGCCTGCACCCAACAGAGGTGCTAAATCAAGGAAAAATCCCAGCTCGGGAAAGAGCAACTCCAAAATTCATCATTTCTGAGTATTCTATATTTATGTATGTGTGTGTGACAGCAGACACCAGGAGCAAAACAGCAATTTAGCTTTAATTCCACGTGTTGCACCTTTAAATTTTCATGGAATGAAGAAACCTCTGAATCTTGACTAATGCATCTGCATCCCATTAGTGCTCCCTTCATGCAATTATCCCTTCAGTCACAGCAACATCTACTCCACCTGCAGATTTAGATGAAACACAATACAGAATATACTTTCACTTCTCACAATTCTAATGTTTAATGAAATGATAGTATTTTCACTTTCAGCTACATAAAAACCCAACAGTATTAAATACAAGCAAAAGATGATGTTTCAAAAAGCCTCAACGTAATGGATGATGACTAGCCGTTGGTTTGGTTCTTCAGCGGGAGCCCGCACCCAACAGAGGTGCTAAATCAAGGAAAAATCCCAGCTCTGTGTTAGATACGCTATTAAGTGAGCAAGGTTGGAGGATTGAAATCCCTCCCTGGAGAAAGGCTTTAGGCTAGACTCCCCAGCCAGAACTGAACAGGGGACAGAAATGTAGCACATGGACAAGAACAAAGCAAGTGCCACAGAGTCGAATGCCATCAAAGGCAAGACTTGTGAAATCCTTTCACAGGGATGAAAGACTTCCTTCTATGACGGTTCTATAAGAAACGGTAACCTAGGAGGCAAAAATATGACTCATGTAACCTGGCGCTTCATGGCCTTTATAATAAGATAAAGCTGAATAAAGAAAGGAGACTTAATAAAAGTGGGAGAAATGTAATGAATAATGGCTTAATGTTGCTGTGTTGTTCTCATTAACGCCTCTGACGTTAACTGTAACTTTAACATCAATAATTCTAAGAAGGAAAATTGCATGCTGAAGTAATTGGGAGCTCATGAATCCAGACAGCCAACACGAAGCCACGCTTAGTCAGTCTGCCCTAGAGACGTCAAACGCGAATGGAGATATGCTCATTAGACTGACCCGTCGTCCAATGTCCTGGTGATTAAATTATCTATGGGTTCTCAGCACCTGTCAGACAAAGTTCATCTCACTAAGCTGGAGAGGCAACAACACCCTGGGAAAGGTTTCTGAAGGAGCATATTTCTGTCAGGAACTATAACAGCGAAGGTAAAGAAACATGGCGTTACTTTCATTTAGAGGGCATTTTTGTCAGCTTTTGTACTCTTTTATTTCCACATGTTTTTCAAGGCCAAGACTTGGTGAATTTAAACTCTGGAGTAATTTTTAATAATAGATATAGGCATAAATTCCCTTCAAAAAGAGAACCCACATCCACCCAGATAAGGATCCATAACAATAAAATTATGCTATTACAAAATGTAATGAAACTGTTGTAATAAACTTAGAGTTGGGGTCAAGACCACCTAAACTGAGACTGAGACAAGACCAAGATCGGACCAATGCACGTTTTACACCACATGACAAATAAGTGGAAGATGCAAAGCCTAGGAAACATTAAAAATGTTTAGTCAATATTTCTCTCTAACATAATGAAGAAATCACTTCACTGGAAGCAGTTATCAACACTGATCACATCATATGTTAAACTCAACAAACCACAGTGAACACTCCTCAAGACCAAACTCACTGTGTTATTGACCTGCAGAGTTGTTGTTATTATGCAGAGACGTTCTATGGCTTAGTGCTGTGAAGAACAATAAGGTTAGTGCAGGTGGAAACACTTCTTTATCCATTTGGTATCTATCTGGATACAGAATAAAATTATTTGATAAAAATGATAAAAAAAATTCTATATTTATTTTTCCATATTGATTACTCTCTAACATTATAAAATGGGGAAAAATCTGATCAACTGAAAATAAGGAAATGTTTTGGGTAATTATGAGCCGATTTAAACTCATTTTGGCCTAAAATGTGTTTGCATCATGAATAATGTAATTAATGCGTTTTTACACAATTACTTCAGTTTTTGTGTACGGAATTACTCCGAAATAATTTCACATATAGAGGAATGAATATAATAATATAATATACTAACCCTAGTAAGTTGAAAGGCTTGAGATTCTGAGGGTATGTGTGTGGTTTGTGTAAGTTAAAGGGATACTGAGTTATTAAAATACTAATTAATAAAGAACACAAAATGTCTGTGTCGGTCTCAAAAAGTTTCAGTAGTAATATTTTCAGAGTTGTGGTCTCGGCTGGTCTCCAAATAGAATCCTGAGCTCATGACAAGACCAAGTACAAATACGGTCGAGTCCAAGACAAGACCGAGACCTTCAAAAACTGCTCTTGAGAGCAGACTCGAGTACTACAACACTAAATAAACTCATTTTTCATGTGTAACTACATAATAATAAAACAATATCATTACAACCTTAAGATCTCAACATAGATTTTTTAGTAATTACTATACAATTTTAAAATAAATATTTTTAAAAGCTTTCTCAGTCTCAAATCCACTCAGGCCTCCACATGATCACTGTCCCAAACATTTCCATGTCCAATATCCTGTAACCTAATGATGTCTGCGCAACAAGACCTCTGATTTGATTGTGGACCCTTTAGATGCGGTTGCGATTGAGTTATAGCGTATGATCGTCTGCATTCTGAGCTTTGACTGACTGGAATGAGACGGTTATTTTAGTCACTTTCCCATGACAATACTTGGTAAGTTTTTGGCAAAACAGCAGGGAACATAAAAGAAACAAAATAAATGTTGAAATGAATTGAGTGACTGAAGTAGACAATAATTCATTTGGAAGGAAAATATTATTCCTTTTGAATTTGAAAACTTCAGTTCAATTCAATTCAATTTTATTTATATAGCGCTCTTAACGACAGTCATTGTCACAAAGAGCTTTACGTATAACCGGCCCAAACCCCCCAACAAGCAAGCCTGAGGCGACAGTGGCAGGGAAAAACTCCCTCTAATAGGAAGAAACCTTGAGAGGAACCAAGTCTCGGAAGTGGACCCCGTCCTCCTCTGGGTGACCAGGTGTGTGAACAGTTAATACACAAGTTAACATTAGTTCAAGATTAATCATTACTTAATCATTTTTAAAGAAGTGAAAATGTAAAAATAGAAGTATGTTTTTAAATTTTGAATGAGATGTCCTTATTCTTTTCTAGAACTTGTAAAGTGCTAGACATTGCAATCAAAGTTAACATGATGACCAGGTTGATAAGGGCAGCACTGAATGATGGGCCACTAATGCACATTTCCACCCCTGCTCCCAGGTGGAGATTTTTTCCCTCCAGCTCAACCCTAATTTTCTTTAATTTCTTCCTTTTAGTCAAATTGGTTGAAATATTATTGGTAAAAATGCTGTGTAATGTGTCTGGCTTTTAGAACAGATGGTACAGGTGTACTGGAAAGAGCAACTCGAAAATTCATCATTTCTGAGTATTTTATATTTATGCATGTGAGTGTGACAGCAGATGCCAGGAGCAAAACAGCAATTTACCTTTAATTCCACGTGTTGCACCTTTAAATTTTCATGGAATGAAGAAACCTCTGAATCTTGACTAATGCATCTGCATCCCATTAGTGCTCCCTTCGTGCAGTTATCCCTGCAGTCAGAACAGCATCTACTCCACCTGCAGATTTTGATGAAACACAATACAGAATATACTTTCAAATGGAAAGATTGTAACCTGTATGTGTTGTATTGATTCTTCAATAATAATTTGTTGGATTTTAAAAGCAATGTTCCATTTACAAGGCACAAGTCATTTCCAACAAAGGTTTTTATTAACTTATATAGCATATAAGGCTGTTCTACAAACTACACAAGAACAAGCGTTAGCCATTTGACTAACAAATACATCTGAATAGCCAGAGGAGAACAGCCCGGGAAGTATTAAAGAGCAAAAGAGTGACATTATTTGAGTTTTTATCGGACCAATATCCAATCTATGTATAGTATTGGTAACATCTTTACTACCAACTGCCCCACACCACAACTTTGGACCAAGGACCAGCACGCAAATGTTAAATTGATCACTCAACACAACAGTGAGAATGGCACAAGTGAAGCATGCCTGCATATCAATATAAACATATTGATCACTTATAAACATATAAATTGCAATATTGATATTATATAAACTTTCACAGCGTTTTTATCTAATGAAAGGGATCATGGGATTTCAGTCGCCATTATGGATGTTGAATTGAAATTATGTTTAATAAGGTGCCTTGGAAGAGAGCTACCCGTCTACCGTTTGATGCCTTCTGAAGGGAACTCAATTTTCTCATTTTCAAGCTTGTCACACTTGAAAATGCTGTACTTAGGCAGCTGCCGTCACAATACAGCACACAAACAGACTCATACTGGCACAATACACTTAAGAATGTCATTATCATGTCAGTGTTAGAGACGGGATGTAATGGAATATTGTGGTTTATGTCACATTTTTATAACACAACTAGAAAACTAATAACAACTGATAATTTGTGTTTATTAATATAAATATATAATACACTGAAAAAAAAGATTCATTGGATTTACTTGATTGAATAATGGACGTTGGTTCCACACGAATCATTTGAGTTAGGCTGTCATTATTCCTTTGCGTTATTTGATGCGTTTTGTTTTGATTTAACACGGTAAAATCACATTTTCAGTGGAAACGTTAAAATATTAAGTCGAATCCATGTGATTCATTTTAGTTAACTTAATAAAGGCACATTCCCTTTTTTTCAATGTATAATATTGGGGGCAGTTGGTGGCATAACGGTAGGGTGTTCGCCCCGTGATCTGAAGGTCGCAGGTTTGAATCCAGAGCCGGTAAAGGTACTCATGAGCAAGGTACCTCCCCAAGTACTGCTGCCTGGGCACTGCCCTTGTTAGCTGCCCCCTGCTCCTTCACGGATGGGTCACATTTGGTTGTGGTGCACTGTGTGCTGTGCTGTGGTGTGTTCACAATGACAATCACTCACTTTCACTTAAATTTCCATATAACAGTGAGAACCGCAGCTACTTTGTTATCTGCTAGGAGAAACTAGCACTGTTTAGCAGCAAGTTTGCATTCTATCTAGCTGTGCCTTTTATAAAGCATGTGACATTTATTGATGTACAATAACAGCATTTCTGTTGACTTCTGTTGATAGACAATGCCAGTTTGCATTTGAACATGCTAACTTCAGTTGAAAATTGCCCATTGAAACTAGTTACATTCTTTATAACGTTCGGGTTCACAACCATTGAAACAGAGGACGCAGATGCAGGAATCATTGTTCACGCTTACATTCTTTAATGCTTTTCACACAAACTTAAACACACACACAACTCAGACATGGGCTCATGCTGGTTTAGCTCAGTCGTTCTGCTGTTCGTAAATGGATAGCCACACGAAAGCAAAACTAAACTACCAGCGAGTTGACAGAACTTCCTGTTGGGCACTTCCTCTATAAAGTTCCAGAATAACAATGGAGCGAGCCCACCAGCTGTGGTCGCTTGCTCTCTAGAAGTGTACCACATAAACAAAGCATAAGGGATAGTGTGAGGGTGACTGGACGCTAACCTCCAGGTCTAGCCGGATAAAATAACCAGAAACCCAGCTGTGAAGGATCACCTCGTAACGAGTAAGCGAATCAGAATCGAGGGTGACGTATAACTATGACATCATCTGTAACTAAGGCTGGAAAAAACAAAAAAGACACAGGTGACAGTCATTAGCCTGAAATTCCAAACCAACAAGCAAGAAAGGTGGAAAGCAAACTCAGGTTAGAATTCTGGCAATCTGGATCGGAGTGGGAGGGGCTGAGGCAGCACAGATGTTACAGTGATGTATATTGAGAAATGCAACATAAATGAATACTGTGTACATCAACTGGAGTTTTATGGTCAGAAATTGACCAGTGGTGAGTAAGTTAAAGGGCGGCTGCTGGGGGTTGTGCAAGTCAACAGGAAGGTTAAAGTCTGTTAGTGATCACCTTAAAAATGCGCCAATAATGAAGACACAAGACATATGTTCTTAATAAAGTGGTCACTGTAAGTGTAGGTACCAATGTGTATGTTAAACAAGAAGTAATGACTTCGTATCTCGATAATACTTAGTATCTCACAATAATAACTAAATATCTTGAAATTGTGACTTAATATTTCAAAATAATGACTTAATATCTCATAATAATGACATAAAATCTCAAAATTTCAAAAATCTCAAAATTCCAACTTAGTTATCAAAAAATATTGAGGAACTCACAGTCACATGCATTAAGCAGCTTTCCCAGACCTGTTGTTTTTGTTGCACATGATTTTGAGATAACTAAGTTGAAATTTCGAGATACTGAGTCATTATTTTGAGAAGTTAAAGACAGCTGCTGGGGACCGTGCAAGTCAAAAGAGGGGTTAAAGTCTCACTGATCACCTTAAAAGTGCGCCAATAATGAAGACACAAGACATATGTTCTTAATAAAGTGGTCACTGTAAGTGTAGGCACCAATATGTATGTTAAACAAGAAGTTACAAAGTTTTATGTGAAAAAATCACCTACCAACTTTTCTTCATCCAAACAAATTACTGAGGTGGAAAATATTACAATTACTGTTTAGTCACGGCAGAATCCCGTCTCAAGTATTAATTGCTTCCTTTAACTTGTTTGCGAGCTCATCTCCAGCAACACAATGGTTTCATGAATGAATTTGCATTTTGAGGATACACTCTTTAGTGATGTTTTAATTAACTTTTGTGATGTTGATTAGTATTTATGGAGCTTAGGGAAGTAATCGAGTTGAATTAAGTTTAAGTAGGAAGGGCCACTCCTACAATTCTCCTCTAGACAGGCAAGAGACACAACCTGATTTTCAAGCGGCATTATATAAAGTAATCAGTGCAATTAACAAAGGCCTTGGTACTATTTAAGAAAGTTATTAATTTGCATTTGCAACTCTAGTTCCATACTCTAGAAACTCCAGCTGATTACTCCAATCAAAAAGTCATTGTTTTTAACCTTTACACCTTTTAAAAAGAGTTGGGACAGAAGCAGAACAGAGAGTATGCATTTGAAGAAGTAGTGAGTAGACGGACTATGAAACTTTTCATCAGCAGGCAGAAAAAACCCTTTCCTATTTTCTGCCTTCATTTCTCCCAAAGCTTGCGGTGGAGTTTAATTTGCTCAGCCCCGAAAAGTGTGTCCATCCAATTCAGAAAACGTTTCACAGAAATGGAATTTGGCTGATGACTTCAGAGAAAGTTGCCTTCGAGGTAACGCTCAACACGTTATTATTATGTACGGTCAGGACGCCTGTAATTACTGCGTAAAACCTGAATTTGAAATTATTTCAAACGGTGAATGAAGACCAGAAGATGACGGGAAACTGCAAGGAAGACAGGATTAACTTTAATCGACACGTTAGAGGCCTAAATTGGACCAAATCATCAATCGTGAGTGACGATTGTGACTTTCAGGTTGCAAGCAAACAGTGTGACTGTGCTTGAATGAAAGCATTATAATTCATTAACATTTTTAAGCATGGACTTTCAAAGTTCAAAAGAAATTCACAATGCTTTATTCCGCAAAATGGAAACCAACAAAAACTTGGTCAAACACAAATTCAAAAACCACAGCTCAAATGCAAAAAACTCAATGCGAATGCAAAAGCTGTGACACAAATTCAAAAACCACAGCACAAAAACAAAACCACAAAACGAAATGCCAAAGCCACAACAAGAGTACAAAACCAAAAACATGTCATGAATCCTCCTGTCTGTCTGCAATAAAAATCCCCGGCGCTGATACTGTCGACAGACTGCTGCTCACTTCTGTTTTTCAGTTTTTGCTTGTTTAGTTGCTTTTGTATTTTGTAGAACAATCTGGGCCACTGTACTGATCTGATCCAAATGCAAGATCTGGAATTTACTCAAGCAGCAACAAAGCCTGCACAATACATTATGTTAGCATCAGCAGCATGACGTGAGCACTATAGCAATAGCAGGATGTGCAGCATCAAGTACGGCTAACTAATTCAAACACGTCGTGCTACAGCTTGCTTACAGCTTAATGCTGGATATAACATGAAACCTCGCTCCGTTCTCATTTTCCATAAGAAATCTACGAGAGGAGGCTGCCTGGTTTAATAGAATTTACTGTGGTGCACGGGTTCTTGGTGACGTTCAAGGGATGATGGTTTACAATCATTTATGTTGCAGCATAAAATCACAGAAAATAAAATTGCAATGTCAATTTTTGCCAGTATTGTGCAGCACATGACATGACATAACATGATAATATTTAAAACGAGAGGATAGTGACTTTGATTGGCAAGTGGAATCAAAGTCATTTCCCCTCTGCTCTTAACATTTTTACGTTCTCTGAAGGTAAAAGGCTTTGACTGGCAAGAGATGAGGGACTGGAAGTGTGATCAAGCCAGGTGGAAACAGCTTAAACTGTTGGCTAATGTGGCAGGACACCGGAGGGGGATCTTGTCTTCGACATATGTACAAATAATGTTGTGACATCTCGAGCAAGCTGGTGTGTATAATGGGTTCAGAATCTCCATGGTTGGCTGGGGATCCACTCCTCCTGGAGTTCCGCGCAACTACAGCATACTGAAAAGGTCAAACCTTTATTTTCATTAATCTCAGAGACACTTGCACCTTTACACTCCACTTTTAAGTAGACAGAAAAATAAAATGTGTATAAAATGACAATTCATTAATAATTTCTATGTGATATTAATCTAACACAGACTTTCTCCCAGAATAAAGTTCTACATGATGAAATTTCTGTCTAAGTGAAATATCCTTACGGCTGAGCATTATTATGTTTACCTACAATTGACCAGCACAACTAGTTAGCGGTTAAACAGAAAATATTATTTGAAAAGCAGTTTACATAAGAAATTTAACTTTTAATTACCGATTCATGTAATATTCAATTTGTCTGATAATTGATTATGACTTGAGTTTTTAATTTGAGCATATAGCTATTTATCTAAAAGGCAGATAGACAGGCAGATCATACAATCATTTATTTTCCGAACCACTTAATCTCAACCGGGGTCGCGGGGTTCGGGGGCGGCAAATATTTCTTATCATATAGTAAATGTGATATATCAACTTTCTATAAATGGAATGAACACAACTAGATAAATGGATAGACTGACATGAAGAAAGCCAGACAGACAGATTTAAAAAAAATATTTATACGGCTCTCTTTTCATGAACTTCTACGGCACAGTGGTTAGCGCTGCCGCCGCACAGTGAGAAGTTGCTGGGTTTTGATACCCGGGTTGGCCGTAGGGTCTTTCTGTGTGGAGTTTGCATGCTCTCCCTGTGTTCATGTGGGTTTTCTCCGCATGCTCCAGTCCAAAAGCACGCACATTGTGTGAGTGTGTGTGCCCTGCAGTGTGTTGGCGCCTGCGCAGAGTTGGTCCCCGCCTTGCGCCCACAGTTCCCAGGACAGGCTCCGGCCCCCACCCCTGCGACCCCGATAGGGATTAAGCACATCGGAATGCAACACTCGTCATGATGTTGTTTCTGTTGCTTCTGAAACGCAGCTCTATCTTTTCTTAAGCTCATAGTCTTCTACTGTCTACGCTCAAATATTTGTTGAAAACCGTATGAAGCGTATTACGCGCGGCAGCTATGACATCACTGTCCATTCCCTCCTCTTTATACTTCCCGCCCAGTGCCATTTTTTATCCAGACAGACACTCCACAGACACACACTATAACTCAGACAGACGGAGGAGGTCACAGCACCCCTGGAGCATATAGGGGTCAAGTACCTTATTCAGTGAGACAGGTCGTAGGAGATGGAGTGGCTTTCTCTCCCCTCATGCCTCTGCTCACTTAGAAGGTCGTGTAAGGACTCAGTTCTGGTGTTACACTTCAGGTGTTAGGAACATTATTCACACTGCTGCCAACACGTATCATTGTCAGCCCATACTGTAGCACCCATACATTCCAAATACGAATATGCCATTTTGACTGTCTTGACAAAGGTTTCTTTACCTTAATTATAATGATCTTTGCTCATTAGGGATAAGGTTTAAACTTCTAGTTCTTCTACATTTCCTTTGCAAGGTCTAGCTACTGATAGCTCAAAAATTTAGTAAGAAATGTAAGTAAAATCAAGTAAAGTGTTTCACAGCATTTTGTTTTTGTGTTACACTTGTTTGCTTTTGTTAATGTAATTGTACACCTGGTTGTGAATTAATGTTTTAATAACTTAATAAATCCCTTTAACTTGCAGAAACCACTCACATACCGTCGGAATCACAAGACTTTCAACTTACATAATATTATATTCATAATGTAAATGTATTTCTGAGTAATTCCATTCACAAAACTTGAAGTAATTGCGTAAATAGGCATTAATTACATTATTCGCGATATAAACACACGCTTTAGCTCTTGTGAGCCTCATATGGAACACCATCATGCGCAAAAATGTAGTTCTCTTCCAGAGAGGCCAAAAGCAGCTCATTTTATAGACCAGAATTAGGCCAAATTGGCTCAGAATTACCCAAAACTTTAGCATTTCTTCATTTCCAATTGATCTGATTTTTTCCCATTTTATAATGTTAGAGAGTAATCAATAAGGAAAAAAATTTATTTTTTTTATCAAATAATTTTATTCTGTATCCAGATAGACACCAAATGGATAAAGAAGTGTGTTCACTGTGGTTTGTTGAGTTTAACATATGATGTGATCAGTGTTGATAACTGCTTCCAGTTGAAGTGATTTCCTCATTATAGATATGGAAGAGAGAAATATGAATAAACATCTTTAATGTTGCTTAGGCTTTGCGTCTTCCACTGATTTGTCATGTGGTATAAAACGTGCATTGGTCCAGTCTCAGTCTTGACCCTTCATCGTCTTGGTCTTGTCTCAGTCTCGGTTTAGGTGGTCTAATCCCAAACTCTATAACCAGGAAAAACAATTATTAGTCCCAGTTCATGGAATAACACACAAAAGCCTCTATGGTGTGGTGCAGCTAGTGTAATTTGCCAGTTTTTTCTAGCTAGTTTCTTCATTATAATTTCCACTAGCAAATTAATGCTAAAATGACTTTCAAGGGTATAGCAGAAAATAGCCTTCACCCAGTCCTGCATCTGTCTTCTCACAGCCAAGCCACATCTGTTTGGATCAATACCATCCCTCACTTCCCGAGGTACACAGAGGCATTAACATCTGTTAGGCTTTGGCAGATGTCAGACCTTGCTTCCTCTCTCACACTTAACGACTCAGGCATGCTTTAAACGGCTGCTTTCTTATAGACACATCCCTACGCTGACCAAACACATTTCACATTCGAGCGGGCAGCACGGCGTCCTCTCAAACACCCTCTGAATTTACCTTAGGCCCTCATAAACGTCTCATTCTGAAACGGCGAAGGCAGTCGGCTGCCAATTACACATATGCTACTGCACCAGGATGGTAGGCGGCATTTTGATGGCACGCACTAATGGGCTGAAAGGTGGCAGTCTCACATGGTAGTGGAAGCTTAAAGCACTTTTCGCACAGATTTGAGACAGGGAGTGCTAGCAGCACAAGCTCCCAAAACAGTTAAGAAGTGAGGGGCTTCACATTTGGCACGCAGCACGAGAGGCATTTAGCAGTTAGGATGGTGAGAGCTTGCCTTTTCGGGTCGGCACCGTCTCAAAACGTGAGCTCTTGATATGTCCGTCCGACCCTCCGGTGCGTATACAAGGCTATCGGTAAACAAGACTCTCCAGGACGAGTCGCCTGGCAACAATTCGCCCAACCTGAGACGGCGAGTGATTGGATTGACAGTGGAGCAGCTTCGTTCAGCGGGTGGGAGGTGAGGGGGCTGTTTAGTATGCCAGCCCTCTGCTCCCTCTAAATGTCCCCAGTCCTTCATCAGCCTGAGTGACATAAGCTGGGTGCCTAGACCTGACTCAGTCTGCCACTCTCTCTCTCAGTCTCACTCTTTCACACTCTTGCTCTCTTTCTTCTAGTATCTCTCAGACTTTTCTCTGTCTATCCCTTTGACTGTTTGTATATCTGTCTCTCTCTGTGTATATGTGAGTATCATTACTGCCCTCTGTGTGTGTGTACGTGTGTGTGCCTGTAAAAGAGAGTAAGAACTGGTAGAAAGTGGATGGGATACCAATGCGATAAATGGCTGGATCGGGTATCGGTGGCTTTGGGACGATCTGTAATGTGTGCATGTTCAATGTGTTCTGCATGGGAGGTGTTGCTGTGGTAAAGCTGGTTTATTGTTCAACATTCACACTAAGTCCTACATATTGATACACACTACAAGCCCAAAAGCACATCACACCATTATACTGTTTAATTTCCTTAACAACACCAGCTCTCACTCACAATCTCTGTGTTCCTGATGCTATTAGCGCCGCAGGATTAGGGAGCGTCACTAAATTACACAAGTGTGTTTAAAGGAATCATGCTTGAGATGTTATTTTAATAATAAATCATTTAGCATATACATATGGGTGCATAATTATTACATTGTATTAGCTGGAAAACAGTATTTAAGTCAAGTATTTCCTTAAGCAGAACAGAATAATCTCAGTCATGGATTGAGACATTTTTTAAGTATTATTTTCTGTTTAAAAAATAACCAGATACTGTATCAGATTTGTATCGTATTGGCAGGTATCATAATTTACAATATCGGTATCTGACATAAAGTGGTATTGGGGCATGTCCAGTACAAAGTACAAATTATCTCTCCCTATCCACGTATGTTTGTAGACATGTACTGATGTATGTATATATATGCATTGATGTATTTATACCTTAATGAATGAATGTAAGTATGCATGTATGTATTCATGTATGTATATTTATGTATGTATTAGTGTATGTATGTATGTATGTATGTATTAGTGTATATATGCATGTATGTATGTATGTATGTATGCATGCATATGTGCATATTAATGTATATGCTTGTATGTAAGTACAGTATCAGTGGTCTAGCAGCTCTGAAACCAAACCAAAATACAAACGGCAACTTCTCAGACTCCAACCAGTTGCCACCAATGTGTCATTTATAATTCACACCCATATACACACTTAATTAGGATTATTAGGTCAACAATTCAATTCAATACATACATTTTTCTACATTACTTCACATTCCACGCAGACTGGACAGCCATAGTTACTACCGGGATTTTCTTTATAACTAGAATTCATATATAATTATATAATTCAGGGGTTTCAACTGCTTCTGTCACAGGGACCACCACTCAGAATAATCAGTTGGATTTGTGAGAAGGAGTATTTTTTGTATTACTTTTAAGTTATTTGCATTAATTTAATTATTCATAAAGATGCCCAAATCATCTAGAAAGTTTTGAAAAATGAAAAAACAAATAATTTTTAAAAAGTGATTTCAGTAGTGAAACTAAATTACATGTCACGGACCACCTCCAATTCCACTGCGGACCGGTAGGGGGCAGCGGGCCGCTGGTAGAAAACCTTTGTAATAATTAATTATGGTCTGCCACTGCATCAATGCAGAATTGTCCACGTCTGCATCACGATGCACCAATTATGCGATTAATTTCATCATCCCTACTGATTGGTGCATTTTCCTCCATTTTTGGAGCCATGGTTTGAACCAAACCATGGACTTTGAATATTGTTATACCTCTACTGCGTATTTATGTACACCTGTATGTATGAAAGAATGTGTGTGCATCACAGACAGACATATATCTCTCACACATACACACAAACACACACACACAAGCACACTCATTCTTCGTTATTAAGTTGTTGTCCCGAGCTGCCAGATGACAGTAGATTGCCTTACAGATCCTGGACGTCATTATCCTATAGCAAGGGGAAAAATCATTACGCTGGAAGCAAATAGCAGAGCTGGACGCCGCTTCCCTGTGAGTTTAATGGAGCGCTCCTGCCTGGCTTATTTCATTGACCACCAAATGTTCTTTTTGGTAAATGGACCTCCTGCTTGGTGGTTTGTTACATTGCTTGTCATCTGTGCAGGTATTCAGGCTGGAATGGTTAATGTACGCGCTCCATGAAAACAGCAGAGATTCAGGCAGTCTAAATATTCCTGTATAGCTTGTGTGTGAGTGTGTGCATATAGTATGTTTTTGTGTGAGTGTCTATAAGCAGTGAAGAAGAACAGAAAAGCAACAGCGACATCAAAGCATTATTACCTATGCTCCAAGGAATCCATGACACATATGAACATGTAAACACATACACATGCAAGCGAAGACACACAACCACACATACAGCGAGAGACCTACACAGTCACAGAAACAGCTTTCCACCTCTTCATGCAAACATGACTGACACGGTCTCTTCACGGACCCTCCCCTTCACTTCTTCCCAGATTGATGCCGATGGATGAAGCGTGCCCCCCTCTCTCTCTCTCGCTCTCTGCAATTCTCTCTCTCTCTCTCTCTCTCCCTCTCTTGCTATTCCCCCTCCTCCCGTTCCTGCCTATCTCTCTCCCTCCCTCTCCTTCGCTCTTCCCGACTCGGCGATGCAGCCACACTCGCCGGATCTCGTTTAGAGGGAGGAACAGGAGACTCGTGCAAGCAGCTGCTGGAGGAAAAACCAAGGGACAAAGTTGCAGCCACCGGCTCAGCGCAGGCGTCTGCCGGAGATGTAGGAGGTCCAACCCGCTGCGTTTCCACGTCCTGCAAGCCAGAGTGTCTGCAGGGGCCAGCTGGAATGACCTGGGTAAAAGGCAGTTTGCTGGAAAACCCTCCGTGGGCTGCTCTCTAGGGGCTGTCTGTGATCCTCCTCCTCCCTCCCCTTCCCTGACTTGCCCGGCCGCCTCTCCGCTAACCGCACAACGACTTGCCCAAATAGGAGGGCATGATTGCCTGGGCTATCATCGGCCGATGGATAGAGAAGTGACAGCACATCCAGGTAAGACCTTGCTGCTTTCTGACAAATCAACAGCTATTACATGGGGAGAGTGGGTAAGCTACTGTTGCAATGTGTTTTCAGTTGCCAGAATTCAGAATTTTATGTGGAATTCTTATTCCACATAAAAAGGATGGTCCAATACGATAAGCAGGCTGACTACTGTTTTGACAAGCTTCGAGAGATATTCGTTTGGAATTCTGTTAGGATTCCTGCACAGGGGGGTGCATGAAGTCCCTGCATGATAAAAGAAACCATGCTACCTAATTAAGAGAGCTGAGATACCTTGCCAAACAAACTGCATCTCCAAACTACCAGCAGAAAACAGTTGGCATCCTCATGAAGGGCTTTCTCCTCTTGCATTTTTTATTGTCCATTAATGCTGCTTGGAATGTGAAAAGGAAAAGCAGTACCAAATAGAAAGCAGTTTGGGGTTTAAAGTTGGGAGCAGGTTATGAAATTTTCGGGGAAGCGTTGAGGAGGAAGGTGGGAGGAAGTGGAAAAGAGAGTCTGATGGAGAGCGAGGGCTGAGCTACAGGTTCAGTTTCAGGGAAAGAAAAAATAATTGAGGCAGACACTCAGGCAATGTATTGCAACAGACTGCAACCAATTTTTTATCACACTGGTTTAGTTAAGTACACAGAAATTGGGACTGTGCACGTTCATGCATTACACATGTGATGGACGGCAGGGTCTACTGCTATTAGGCAAATTCTGCTGTAGTCCATGTCTAGTATAGATTAATGATGCTCTTAGTGGAGGGGTGAAGTGCTTGGCTGTTTGTTGATGGAATGCAAAGCGTAGGAGGTATGATTAAGCACTCAGTTGATTCAGCCCTTTTCTACCGAACACTTTTGATGTAGATTTGGAGTTTGCTGTGAATTTTGCATCTGTTCTCCACTTAAATCTTACCTCAAAGTTGAGGTCTTCATTCATTGCTTTTTCCTTCACATAACAACACAAACTAATTCAGATTTATGAAACTTGTCGGAGCTTCTGGATGAATGGTATAGCCAGACGGAGGGTGTACCGGTTACCAGAATTGATGGCACTCAGCTAAGTAGATATTGGTCCCCATGTGCCTCCAAGCCTGTTTTCCAATCTAAACCAACATTATCATCCATCGTCATAATAAAGTTATGCTCTTGTAAAGACAGATGTCAGAAGTAGCAAAAGGCAGTACTGAATGTGTTGATGTGTTTGAAGCTGGGTGGATGTATTTGTCCAGAGGTGGAAGGGAGCCTGCCAGAGATAAGCTGTCCGCTATCATTGGCCAGATCATACATCACTCAGGCCTGGAGCGGTGCCCATCCACGTTACCTGTTTTGAAGGGGGACACATTGCCTCTAAGACCCAGGCTGTAGCCACGGCAAGATGCCCATTACTGAGATGAATACATGCTAGAGGATTCTAGCAAGCCATCAGCCTCCAAACCCACACATCCATGTCCTGCCGCACTCCGACAAGACCGATGGAGGGAACACATTGCGCTTGGCTCTCCAGCATTAAAAACACTGCTTCCTATCTCATCAAGAGATGGGGCCCAAGAGAGATAGTTATCATCCCACACGCACTCCCCGTGCCGATTGGGTGCCACATGGCCTAAGGGAGGTCAGAGGCTAGGCTAAAGATAGAAACATGACTCCAGCTTTTCATTCAGATATGCCAAAGGAGGAATAATGAGTGCATGAAAATGCTGATTTGTTTTCTGCCTCCACTTCTTCGATCTGGGCAGAAGATTTATTATGTTGCAACTGATATTAAACATTCTTACTTCTACCACTTCATAGAAACAGCAGATTTTTACTGACTAGAGTGTGCCCACGTTACCAAACCCAACCAATAAGCAAAAAAGAACAGATACAAACTGAACCATACAATCAGCACCTCAGCATTCCTAAATTGTGATGAAATGCAGATTAAACATTGATTCATGTGGGGGGGGGACCAGAGCCTATCCCGGGAACTAAGGGTGTAAGGCGGGGACCAACCCTGGGCAGGCGCCAACACAGGGCACACAGACTCACACAATCACACTCTTATTCACACCTTACGGGGCCAATTTATAGTCACCAATAAACCTGCAGTGCATGCTTTTGGACTGTGAGAAGAAACTGGAGCACCTGGCAGAAACCCACGTGAACACAGGGAGAGCATGCAAACTCCAAACAGAAAGGCCCTACGGCCAACCTTGGGATCAAACCCAGGACCTTCTCACTGTATATTGTCAATTCACTCAACACTGAGAATAAGTGACTCTGCACGCAAATACACGCAAACATTCAAACCTTTCTGCAGCAGACCAGAATAAGACAGTCATATCAATAAGATGCAGGCCATACTCACGGTGCAACGTCATTGTGCCAGACCAGGCTGATTTAAATGCAGCAGAATCGGTTGGCAGGGGCATGCAGCACTGCAGTGGCATACAAGAACCTATTACAAGAACACTGCCCGCACTAGATAAAACTCACCGATTAAGCCAATTATGGCACAGGGCATTCAAACGAGCCAAATGAGTCTGCCTTCTTCGCTTCTCCAGGACACTTCAGCATGGTGGTTAACCCGCCGCCGTGCTTCAGCACTCCGTTCCACATCACTGCCTCTAATCAGAAGCACAGCAGACCTGCCGCCTTCCCTTAGTCTGACTCTAACAGACGGAAAATGATTCTCAAAGCTTTCAGGCCTGTTAGTAGAATGTTGCATATTTCTGTGGTATTTCATCGACTTTGTAAAGAGGACACTCTTCTCTTCTGCCAAGCTGGAAACTGGCCACACAAATGGGTATCTTGAGACATTACAGGTCAGGGGAGGAAAAGTACTTGGAGACTTGGTTTGAACATGGCTACAGAACCCATTGCCAGAACTTAAATGATACACCAAATCAAATCAGGCTAAAATTTTTGAGTGTCAGGGCTTCTGTGATTGGGCAGTTGGTGGCATAATGGTAGGATGTTCTTCCCATGATCAGAAGGTCACAGGTTTAACTCCAGGACAGGTAAAGCTACCACCACGGTACTCATGAGCAAGGTACCATCCCCAAGCACTGCTCCTGGGCCCATGTTAGCTGCCCACTACTCCTTCACTGAGGGGTCAAATGCAGAGGGCACAGTTTGTTGTCGTGTACTATGCACTGAGGTGTGTTCACAATGACAATCACTTACTCATAACCACTCACTGATTGTGTTCAGCTGTTTGTTATGTACTTGTATGGACAGAATAAATCAAAAAGTTAGATATTACACAGTATAAGTTATAGCAAATGTTTTCACAGCAGACATTGAGACATATGGACGTTAGCTAATAACAACTAAGCTGACTTCCCTTGCTAAACTTCACCATGGATCCTGTCGTCCCTCATTAATTTACATTTATGCAATGTAGCAGATGCTTGGGAACTACGTACTCTAATTACAGATACAGACTGTGAAGCAACTTGAGATTAAGAGCCTTACTGTATGGTCCCAGGATTGGAACCCCCAGTCTCATCGTTAAGAGCATCATGTTTGTCAAACACTAATTTATTTTGGAGTATAGACTTTCCAACCTAGACATTTTTGGTGGGTTTTGTCTGCAGCAGCAATTCCAGCAACATGCATAACCCCGCCCTTGAGAAATGATAGTGTATTTACTCACTCGTACCAACTGAACACACACTACCACTCCAGCACTACATCACTGTCACTGTAAGAACAGCCCACCACTGATAAAACGGCGTCATTCGCGGTTCTGTGGTCAGGAACTGGTCAGTAGTTAATAGGGTAGCGTGGGACTGACACAATAGATTGGTTAGTTTGTAACTGTGCTTCTTGCTTGTACGAAAATCCTCAAGGGGCCGGTCGTCTAGATTCACTACGTCAAGGTAATGAACAGGGCTTGCTGCCTTGGGATAGGAGAGCGTGTTTTTATTGTCAGAAAGTTGGTCATGTAATTGTAGACTGTGTAGCCTCCAAGAATGGGCGTTAGTGCGCTGTTGAGTCTAATAGTAGATTAGGAATTACTATAGTAAACAGAGGTGGTCAAAGGAGCTAACTTCATTACTTAAGTGAAAGTACAGATACCACTAGTCAAATGTTACTCCGATACAAGTAAAAGTCATACAACTTTATTTAAGTTACACTACTAAAATACTTGTTTAAAAACATATTTAAGTATTAAAAGTACAGCTTCTTTCTCCGCATTGTTGCGTTATAAACTTACAATACCTAATGCCTCTGACTAGCTTGTAGAAGTTGTAAAATAAGGATCTGGAATGAAACACTGACAAAGAAAAACAGTCATTAGTTTATTTTATTAATTAATTGTATTACTTCACACCCCCACAAAACAGCATGGTAGTGTTCTGAACACAGCTCTGGCAGCGTGTGCGCACATACATATATGTATGTTAATCAGGAGGATGGTGCAATAGCTGTAAATGCAGCTCACAACATAAAATCAACATTCCAACCTGCTTAAAACCCAGCTCTACACCTCTAGCTTTATGACTTTCCAACGGCAACAATGTTTTAATCAAGACAGTAAACAGCAGTCTGAACTTGATTTTATAGCTACAGTCTACAGGCGTGATGTAACTCTACTGATTACTGATAGACTGTCACCTGCCAAACAACCAATCACCTTTTGGAAAAGGAGGAATAACATCCACTTTATCCACAGATTTGAGAATAAGAAGTAACGAGAACCTTGATGGAAATGTAGTGAAGTGAAAGTCATAAGTTTTCCAAAAAATACTACTCAAGTGAAGTACAAATACTCAAAAACTCTATTTAAGTACAGTACTCAAGTAAATGTACTTCGTTGCTGTCCACCTCTGATAGGAAATACCCTGGATTGGAACTTGTTTAATAAACACTACCTTGGTCAGAGGAAATGCTAGTGTTGGAAATGTTGAAAAGAAATATAGAAACGTGTTAGCTGACCATCACTGCATAAAATGTACTTGCGTAGACTGAGCGTGTAACTGGTACGGTGAAAGTGCATTATTGTGGTGCACTGTGTGCCGTGCTGTGTTCACGATGACAAATAATCACTCACTCACACTGTATACTAAGTGGTTGTAGGTCCAAATCCAGCACTAAAACTATTAATTCACTGAGCAAGTCCAATTTGCTGAAGGAGACTGGCCCCAAGTTTGGGAATGTAAGTGGTTCTGGATAAGAGCATGTGATAAATGCTGTAAACGTGAGTAAGTCTATAAATGCGAAATTGTGACTGTGGACTCTAGTGGTGCGTGTACTCCAGCATGTGTGTACTGTTGCATGTTCTAGGCAGTTTGCCACCACTTGTCATGTTGATATGGATCACACAAAGCCGCCGCTTCAGTGTTGTGAAATCTCAGCGGTGTCCATCTAGTCCTCGGGCTATCACCATGTCCACGGACTGTCCACGGCCTTGACTACATTGCACTGTTCTTTTTTTCACTTTCCTTTTCTTTTTTTTAAAAACTGATTTCCATTTAGTTCCCATGGAAACCCTTTGTAACTCATTGCAGGATAGATGAAAACCCAGATATGGCGCTCCGAGATAAATCTGAGGATGAGAGTCCACCTACTCAACGCTGGAACACTACAGCTCTCACCACAGGCGAAGAGCAGCCCCTCGCAGCGCGTCACCACATGTTCCGTTCCCCTGCTCCCTTGCACAGGCTTACTCGCTCTAATCCACACTCTCTGCCTCTCTTCCACTACCACCCGGATCTCTGTATCTCTGCCATGAAGTTCACCTCTTCCTGGGGGCTACAGCTCTCATGGTGAGAATATGCACAACTACAGAGAAACGAACAGCATCGTCTATAGCCTATAAATAATGCTCTGTAAATATTTATTTCTGCGTATGCAAATATCACTTATTTAAACACATCTATTTAAAAGATTCCTCTGCAGGTGAAAAGCCTGGTGGCTATTAAGGAGGATAATTATTGAACTCAATGTCTATACATAAAATGAAACAGCATGATAATGGTATTAAGCAGACTTTGGATTCTGCTATAATCACCTTATTAGCACTAATATGATGGTTGTGTAATCCAAATGTATGTATTTTTCCAACATCCAAAACCTACTTCTCAGTTTCGCTAGGCAACAGTAAGGGTAAGAGGTTTGACGAAACGTGTAAAGGTTTGTAGACTAGTTTTCTTCCACTAGACCATCCACCGGATACTCGATAATGAACCAGGAAGTCAGTGTTTCAAACTCCATCACTACTGATATTGAGCCCCTAAGCAAGACCCTTAACTAGTGTAGTCTCGAGACCAGTTTTTAAAAGCCTAAGGTCTCGTCTCAGACTCGCCCGTATTTCTATTCGGTCATGTCATGAACTTGGGATTTTATTTGGAGAACAGCCGAGACCACAACTCTGAGAATATTACTATTAAAACTCTTAGAGACCGATGCAGGCATTTTGCGTTGTTTCTTAATTAGTGTTTTAATAACTCAGAATCGCTTTAACTTACAGAAACCACACACATACCACACACATCGGAATCACCATACTTTGGTGGATACCAAATGGATAAAGAAGTGTTTCCACCTGCACTAACCTTATTTTTCTTCACAGCACTAAGCCATAGAATGTCTCTGCATAATAACAACTCTGCAGCCAATTAAACAGTGAGTTTGGTCTTGAGGAGTGTTCACTGTGGTTTGTTGAGTTTAACATATGATGTGATCAGTTATATAACTGCTTCCAGTGAAGTGATTTCCTCATTATATATACAGTACTGTGCAAAAGTTTTAGGCAGGTGTGAAAAAATGCTGTAAACAAAAAATGCTCTCAAAAATGGAAGTGTTAATCATTTACTTTCATCAATCAACAAAATGCAGTGAATGAACAAAAAAGAAATCTGAATCAAATCAATATTTGGTGTGACCACCCTTTGCCTTCAAAACAGCATCAGTTCTTCTAGGTACACTTGCACACAGTTTTTGAAGGAACTCGGCTGGTAGGTTGTTCCAAACATCTTGGTGTTTCAACCTACGTGTGACATTGATGATCATTAGCACCTGTTTGGTATAATTGTTTGATCATACACCTGACTATAATCCTACAAAACCCCTGACTTTGTGCAAGTGTACCTATAAGAATTGATGCTGGTTTGAAGGCAAAAGGTAGTAACACCAAATATTGATTTGATTTAGATTTTTCTTTTGTTCGCTCACTTTGCATTTTGTAAATTGATAAAAATAAACAATCATTATTTTTATTTCTGAAAGCATTCTTTGTTTACAGCATTTTTTCACACCTGCCTAAAACTTTTGCAAAGTACTGTATGTAAGAGAGAAATATTGAATAAACATCTTTACTGTTGCTTAGGCTTTGCATCTTATTTGACTTATTTGTCATGTGGTGTAAAACGTGCATTGATCCGGTCTCAGTCTCGGCCTTTCAGAGTCTTGGTCTATTCTCGGTTTAGGTGGTCTACCCTTAACCCCAATCTGCTCCAGTACGGCTGTCCCTCTAAGTAAGAGATGCAAGTTGCTTTGGATAAAGAGTGTCAGATAAAAGCCTTAAATGTAAATGTTCAGCTCTGTGTGAGGTTGGAAAACAAGCTAAGAGAAAACCCGAAAGTGTAACCAAGTGGTAACCATGCAGTGGAAGCACTCAAGATTGCACTCCAACCCAAAGTGCGCTTGAAGGGAACTCGAGGGCTCAATAATAAAGCTTTCTTTTGAAGTTAGCATTCCTGAAGACCTGAGGAACCGACTGCTTATAGCCTGGCTTAGAAGAGAGCCGGTGTCAAGCGTCCATTCAGACCTTGTTTGGTGCTTAATAGCGGGAAGGTGCAACCCGGAGAGAATGGCGTCTCTCGACTAACAGAGATGTGCAAAAAATATTGCCAAGAGCCATAAAGCTAATTAGACTATTAACTATGGCGCCCTTAACGACCCCCGTCTCAATCACCATCGCTCTTAGCCTCAGACTGTTCAGAGTACAGCCCCTGAGGCACAATGACTCACCTCCGCTCACTTTCATGTACAGTTGGAGTGTTTTTGTGTGTGTGTGTGTGTGCGGATTAGCTTGGTACAACAAATTTAATAATCTCAACACACACCGCTCCCACTAATCCAGAGCATGACGGAACGTTAATCACCTGTGAATAAGCCCGTGAAACCATATGCTATGGGGGTTGTGCAAGAAAGTTGGAAATGACGCTGCGGAAATGTGGCGTTCCCAATGGGCAACGCAAAACATCACACAGCGCCAAAACACATAAAAGGGCAAAACGAAACACAAAGAGCGGAAAGAGGACGAGTGAACGAGGCTCCTCTGGGCTACGGAGCTGTAGCCTGGATGTAGTGAAATCCAGCATCAGCTAAATCATTAATCAGTTCCATACAAAATAAAAAAGGGAAGGAAAAAAACGATGTGCAAGAAACATATAGACATATTTATTTAATATTTCAGCAGAGTTTAATGGATTTCTTCTTTCACCACCCCACTATCGGAGTTCCAGTCCTGGCCATCTATACTCCACTGGATTTTTGGCATTTTTTTGAGGGCACACCTTGTAAAACTCAGAATTGCATGAATCCGGCAAATGGCCAAAAATGCTGGTAGAGAATTCAGTTCTTTGCAGGAATTTCTGAAACGCCTATAGAAAAGCCAAGCTATTGATTTATCTTGAGAATTTTTTTAAAAAAAGCAAGCTAGAGCCGCCTCTGAGGCAGAGCTTTTAGCAGTGCACTCCTCATTAACAGGCATTTTAAGAAGCGTCCCTCGCAGGGTTGAAAGAGTGAAAAGATGAACAATTAAATTCACAACTAAAAACCAGCGAAAACTCAACCATGGCTGTGTACCTGGAAATTGTGCGTAGCACCACCAGGGAGGTCGGAACAGCAGATTGACAAAAACAACGTTTGTGCAGAGATAACGCTGAGGAGGGAAGAGTGAAAAGAGAAGAAGAGTGCTTTCTAATTACACTTCCTCAAAGCTGCATGATGATAAAATTATATAATTTAACTTGAACACTGTTTTTGTACTTCACGTTCATTTTTTTTTTAAATCATTTTTGAAGGCGAAAATATATTTTTCCCCTTATGATCAGAGCCTCCCTTCCCAGAGCTTACTTTTCATATTTTGCTTGCGCTGTGTTGTCTTTCTGTCGTGTAATTCTGGCTTAAGTACTCACATTAAATGTTGTTTCTTAAGTGAGATGTAAAATAGTAAAAAATATTTGAAAGTGGGCATTGTGGTAGAATATTGCTTACACATCAAGAGATCGTAGGAAGTGTTGGGGAAGCTGCTATTAGTGCCGCGGCTCTCATATGGAACGCCCTCATGGCAAAAATGTACTTCTCGCCCAGAAATGAGTCCAAATGCTCAAAAATTGCCAGAACGCCAGTATTTCTTAATTTTCCATTAATAAGATTTTTTTCCCATTCTATACTGTAATGTTAGCGAGTAAAAAATAAATATAGAAAAATGCATGATTTATTATCAAATAATTTTATTCTATATCCAGATGGATTCCAAATAGATAAAGAAGTGTTTCCACCTGCACTAACCCTATTGTTCTTCTTAAACTAAACCATAGAATGTCTCTGCAGAATAACAACTCTGAATATCAATATCAATGTGTTGATGTTCACAGTCTTGTGCAGACATCATTTTGGGGAAAATAAAATGGTTGCTTTTGGTGCATAAGACTGTGTACAACTACTTTTTTCACATCCAAAAAACTACTCAGGAATCGATAAGAGAATTGATAAGAAACTGGATTAATATGCAGAATCCACAATAGCATTGGTATTGATCAAATCTTATCAACTCCCACCTCTAATTCCAAACCAGCACTTTACCAGAACGACCACAATTTGTATTTGTGATTTAAATAAAAGAGAGAGAGAGAGAGAGAGAGAGAGAGAGATCGTTTCTCCAGTCCATTGAAGCCACTGCCATTGGAGAGCTCTGGCCGTGCAGTACGACTGCCTATAAATCGTGGCCGGAATGATTTTCGTTGTCTGAACACTTACAGTGCCGCTCACGTACCACTTTGGTGTTTTGGAGCCAGCGAGCTTCACAACGTTGGACCCCTTCATCTAGCTGAGTACAGCAATTATACTAATGACATTTCCAAATATACCATTGCCAAACAGATGCTTCATATAAGCACATAACGCGTGGTGGCGACGGCTTTTATCTACGTGAAATACGGCATCGGATCACTTACATAGCGGAAATGTAATTAGTCGATTCCTGAAGCGCCGCTACAATTTATTCACCGTCACGTCTGTGATTTGTTTACCTATAAAGGCGGTTAGGCCATCTCTAAAATGTTTTGATGAAAATTAAAAAGGAGTAAATTTTGGAGGAAACATGAAAAGTCCTAAAAGGCCAGTCACATTGCTTAGAAGAATTAAAATAAAAAAATCTGAAAGCATGTGTATTTTCAGTATTCATTTACAAATGGCAAAATGAAATAATGGAGCTCTCACTATGTCCGTGCAGTTCTGTAACCAAGTCATAGTTTTGAATCTTGTTCATCTATATTTTTTACACATTTTGGCACAGTCTTTGGCACCATTCATTTACGTTCGTTCAATAGAAACCACAGTGGAATACAAGTGCGTGTTTTCAGTTTTATTTGAGTTCAAAATGGTAAATAAAAAAACTAGCGGTGTGCAAAAGAATTGAACTGAATCTAACTGAATCACGATTCTTTCTCTGACGACTCAAAATTGATTCATTCGTTCCAAAAAATTGATTCATAACCCAAAACTACATATGATTCAGTGTGATTTTTTGTTTCTCTGCCACAGTCAAAACAAATTCATCTATGCATTGAATCATTTCTGAGTCATGAATTGATTTTTGAATCAAATTATGAGCCCAAGAATCAGAATCGAATCGCGAGACACCTTTTTCCATTTTGCTTTGGAAATGAATACTGAAAAATGTGTTTTTTTTGTTTTTAGTTTATGATTTTAATTTTAAAGAACAAATGAATAAAACACACTGATTCATCTAGCCGAATAAACCGCCGACGTGAGCTCACACCTTGATGTATGCTTGTTTTTCGGTCACGAACGCCGCCCGCACGCTCAACAATTTGTTTCCCATCTTATCGCAGCCGCCGTCTCGGATCTCCGATGATCCCCGATGCGACTCCGCTCCCTCAGCGCCATCCATCCAAACGCTTCAGTTTTAAGAGTTTTCCTGTGCGCTAGTCTGCAAGTCTCGCCTGCCGCCGCGCACCGCCATCTGTCACCGCGTTTACTCTGGGGCTTCCACCGAGGCTCTAGCTCCATTTACTTTTTGAGCTCTGCTAATGTCTGACAGCCCCGTCTGAGCTCCCTGCGACACCGTCGGACACAAGGCCCAGGCTTACTTTGAGCCGTTAGCAAATGCTAAGCAGGACGCTGCAAGATGTGGTCTAAGAGGCTGGGTGAAGGGAACACAGACACAACAGTATTTCTTTGAGCCGCCTCAGCTGCACGTACACACTTCCGAACCGCACTTCTTGGAAAATGTAATTGCGGTATGACTAAACGTTCTAAAGGTGGAAAAATACTTACTATATCCTGTTTGGTTTCACACTACAAAAGGGAGAGTAGAGTAGCTAAATTCTGATTCATAAATGTGGAAATTTGCTAGAACAATGAAATGTAATGCATATAAATCTTTAGATTTCCTGTTAAAGGTCCCATATTATGGATATACAGTATACTTTGGACATCCATTTGGGTCTGTACTGCCTCTACACACACTGTAAGTGTGAGGAACACGTTACAATGTTTACATGAAATAGGAACGAACGCGGAAGTGCCCAATGACACTCTTCATAACTTAACAACAAACGCTGAGGGAAATGCTGAGAAAGCACTCTGGAAGTGTGGCTTTGACTGCTCTCAGCACCAAAAAAAGCCATTTGGTGGACACAGGCCCTTATGCTATTGACTTTAAAAGGCATAAGTCTGAATAAAACGGAAAAAAGTTATTTTTTCCTTTATTATTTTAGAATTAGCGACGTGCATTTGAAAAAGACATATGAAAGTGAAAGTGAGTCATTGTGAACACAACACAGCACAACTCACAGTGCACCACAATAAAATGTGACATATGCATTTGACCCATCCCCAGTGCCTGGGGATGGTACCTTGTGGTACCTTTACCAGCCATGGGATTTGAATCGGTGGCCTTCTGATCATGGGGCGAACGCCCTAACCGTTATTGATTGATGATTGATTATTATTTTGTCATTGTGAACACACCACACCACAACGAAATATGACCTCTGCATTTGACCCATCCCTGAAGGAGCAGTGGGCAGTTACTAACAAGGGCAGCACCCGGGGAGCAGTGCTTGGGGAGGGTACCTTGCTCATGAGTACCTCAGTGGTAACTTTACCAGCCCTGGAATCGAACCTGTGACCTTCTGATCATGGGACGAACACACTACCATTACACCACCAACTGCCGTAATGCCACTGTTTTGCCATTATTCTACCAACTGCCCCAAGGCGAAATAACGTAAGGCGAGGTATTACTGTACATAGTTAACAACAAGTATATGCACAGTATTTCATACAGTATGACAAAACATTCTAATATACATTCTTGAGAACAACGCTGCTGTAAAAAATATAATCACACAGGCCATCACTTTTTAGGCCTCATTCACCAACGCTTCTGAAGAGGAAATTAGTTCTTTAAAGCTGCATGATTTAATCATACCTTTATATTATATATTTTATCTATACATCTATATAATCTATATAATTGCTTTAAAATGAAATGTAGAAAATATTGGTGAATGAGGTCCACCGCCTCTTGAACTCATTTAGCACTGCCACCTGAAGTGTGGAAACTGAAACATAAGTGCTTCTCTTTTTTAAAACTCAAGGCAGTGTCCCTTCAGCGGCAGATTTAAATCGGAGTGGTGCAGTTTTGTGTTTTTCATGGCTTTCAAGTTTGCTGGTAGGAGGTGGTGAGGAGCATTTGTTCAGGTTTTTAAAAGAAACCAAGAAACCCTCCTTTTGCTGGCTCCAGGAGGAAAAGCTGCTCTCAAGTAATAGATGCCCAGGTGACTTGTTTGTTGAGTAAGTGAGAGCGTGTGTGTGAGAGAGAAATAGAGAGAGAGCATCAGTATTTTCCCTTGAGGACACTGTATAAGTTGTACGGTACCGTTACCTTCTTCCAAAACGAATTCCAGCAAAGCACAGTTGAGTAAAGGTTCGAGAAAAGTTCAGCGGAATAACCAGTACAGCATACAGTTTATAACAAATATCCCAGAGAGAGAGAGAGAGAGAGAGAGAGAGAGAGAGACTATATAGTGGAACTACTCAATAGTCCCACTGAGCACCGGACGTTCACAAACGTTGTTTTTAGGGTGCGTTTCCCAAACACTAGGTTAGTTGCTATGTTAGTAACGTTGTTAGCTGCTATGCTTTTGGGAAACACGCCCCTGGTTGGCCCGTCATGGCCTTTACTTAGACTAAAATTATTTGTTGAAAATTGGGCGTTATCACTGGTGATTTTTCTTTTCTCTTTCATAATTCCTTACTTATTAGCATATAAACTCCTCCACATTCCACAAAACTCCAGATAATTCCTCTGACTTTATTTAATTTATCTGCTGGTATTTCTGTAGCTCCAGACGTAAAATCATCACGCCAGGTTGCCGACCAAAAGTTCTGCTCAAGTTTTTGGTGCTCGTGATCACTGTTCTGTGCGTTATTGAGCGAGTGAGTAATTAGTGTTCCTAAGTTGGCCATGTTTGTGTTAGTTAGTAGGTTGATGTTGTAAGATGGTCATTTATGTAAGTATACAGAGCAGCTTAAACGTTTTATTGCCGGTTTACAAATGTAATATATATAGTGTTTCTGTTTCTGTGCTTGTGCTGATTAGCCTGATTTTTTAATGTGATTTTCTCTTGGACTGTTTGTCATGTCTTGATACCACGTTCCCTCTATTTTTCTAGAGTTTTCCATGTCCCATGTTCCTTATTTGCTGAGTAAACTGTTCTTGCATACAGAAATGTATTGAAAAGCCAGTTGAAAGAAAATGGTTTTATTCCTGCACTCTGCCAAAATCTCTCAATCACCACATTCCTTCAGAAGCTACCACATGCTCTTAACCAATATTACTGACGTCTTGTGTTGAATATGTAGGAACATATTTAGATATTTACAGGGTCTACGCTCACCAACTTCAATTAAAGTGAATTAAAGTCAGTGTCATTGTGAACACAGCATAGCACACAGTGCACCATCACAAAATCTGACCACTGCATTTGATCCATCTGTGAAGTAGCAGAGGGCAGTTGACCTGCCACCTCCAGGAAGCAGAGTTTACGTACAGTAACTTGCTAATGAGTTACCTTTAAGGACTTGAACCGGCGAACCTCTGATCACAGGGTCAACTCTAACACTACCAGCTAGAATCGCAGAACATGCAACTGCACGCCTCTCCTAAAAATGGCATTTTTCTACAAAAACAGCAGCTCAAAATCATTTTTCTGCCAATCTTCTGAGCAACAACTTGCATTTCATGTCTTGAAACCCCAGAGATTAGCCGGTGCTGCTGTAAATTAGAAGTTTGAAGCGTGACTCATGTCATAATGTGCAAGATATGACATTAGCTAGTAAATGAGAGTGCAGCTATTTGAGAGACGCCTGACGGAAAAATAAAACCTTGACTGCCCACGTCTGAAAAGCTTTTAAAGCAGGGCTTGGGAACAGGATTACGCATATCAACAAATGCCTCTATAAAACCTTTGGAAATGTCAATGAATCACTCGGTACAAACTATGTGCAAGTGTAGCTTTGTGCTAATGATCATTTTAACTAAACTTGAGTCTTTTCTTATTTTTTTATATTATGCAGAAGAAGTCCATGTTGTTTTTTTATGTGGGAAATTGACTCTGTGATTATATAAGATTATATAAGATGTACTGTATAAATTTTTTAAAAATATGTAAAGTTCTCAGTAACCTTCACTATAAGGGCCCGTGTCCACCAAACACGTTTTTCCACTGACAGCGCTCAAAACCTCACTTCCAGAGCTTTCTTTCAGCGCTCGACACTTTCAACAAGCTGACCTACTGCTAGCTACTTACATTTACCAACACATGTCCAAGAGTACGATGAACATGGATGTTGTTAGGTGTATTTTCCCTGCTTCAAATATCATTTTGTGCCCCTAAAGTTAATATAACGGTTGTCAGTATGTTACATAACCTACAGTCCGTGCAGCCTTTGCTGGAAATCTGATTGTCAGTTGAGACTTTATTGGTAATATCACTGGACGATTGAGATAAAGTGAGACCCTCACAATTGAGACTTATTTTTAGCACCAAGTTTAATGGATTCTGAAGCAACTGTAAAGCAAGACTTTAGCACAGTGATAGTTCTGAGTCTGTTATTCTGCTTTATACAGAACCAGTATTCCATAGGCGTTAGAGGCATTTGTAATATGGGGGTTGGGACACATTTCCTGCATTCAGGTGCATTTTAACAGGTTGTTAGACAACTTCTTTTACCTAAACATGTAAACATTTGATTCAACTACAATATAAGATAATGAAGTTAATTTGACAATTTATCACCAACAATGGCTTTAGAGGTGCATTTTACTTTTATTTTATTTATTCTTTTCTGAGTTTTAGTCGTAACACATACCATTGTGCCAAGCAGTTGAATTTAACATCAATACAACGTGACCTTGGGCGAAGTTTGAGGCTATGTAAACAAAGAATAAGGTTTTAGCAAAAGCTGGACTTTGTAAGATGGCAATGGGGCTGACGTTACCTCGTCCAGCTTTGAGCAGCCTGCACTGACGCGTCACTTCGCTCGTTTATGCTTGAGCGCTGTGAGTTGTTGTAGGCAACCAAGAAAACCTGGAGTGATATGGGTATTGATCAAGTGGAATGGATTCTTTGGTGAAGCAATAGAAACAACGCTTGGTGGACTATTACTTTTATATAATTAATGTGGTGTGGTGTCCAAACTAAAAATTCTGATGTGTGGGTTTGGGGAGAGGGGGGTGGGAGTTGGGGCAGCACCCCCTCAATTACAATGGCCGTGATTCCTATGCTGTATTCTCAGTTTCCTTTCACTGTAAAATATTAAAAATCCAAATAGATTTAACACTGTAGCAAAACATTTGTCTCCTCAGGATAAGGTATGAGTGAGGTTTGCCTCATTGTTAACTTGATATTACCTTCATGTGATTTTCTTGATCTAATTTAGCTCTTGCCAACAGGCAGAGGTGCAGAAGCTCTACTTTAGTATGTGTATGTACAGCAAAAATATTCATGTTACACTGTAAATCTCATCATGGATCTTGGCGAGTTGCTGTAAAGTTTCAGCTGAAGTTCTGGGTGTTTTGCTATTAGGGCATCACATCACTTTGTAGTGAATCTAAAGCAGCCCAGCAGGATTTGAGGTGCGAGAGAAGTCGGCGTCTGACCCACAGCTCTCCTCTGGTATTTGAGAGCTCGGTGAGTCATAGCTGCATCTGGTCCTGGCTGGCCCGGGCTCGCTAATGGCATTTTATGAGAGCGCTGGCCTCGGCTCTGCAGAAACGGCCACGGGTCACATACACCGCTGAGCGTCACACAATTTTCATTACGATTAGCATGAATAATTCGTGGTTCCAAAATAGAAGGACTCAGAGAACAACACACCTAGAAGGCCGTCGGGATTTCAGGTTGGGCCTGAGAGATTGCAGAAGGAATTCAGACGCAATTTATCTTTAATAAACCAGAAAAGTGGGAAACAAGCGATGTTAATGAGCTATTATTACATAAACTGCAGGTGCTGGGTGTTCCATAAAAATATGAAGAGAGGGGATAAAAGAGATAAAGGAAAAACAGGGAAAAATTACATGCTTACTAACACTTCTAATGATTTCATGTTTTTAAAATGCGTTAATAACAATCCTTTATATGTACAGATATGTTCGAACTGCTATTTAAAATAAATTAAAATTTATCACTAATGTCTCTGATGTCTTAGGCGTGGTGGTGATAATAATAATAATAATAATAATAATAATAATAATAATAATAATAATGACAATAATAATAATAATAATAATAATAATAATAACAATAGTACTGATGCTGCTACATTTATCCTTATTGTACTCATTTTTGTAATATAAATAATTGTTTTTCATTGCTGTTATTAATGGTCTTTATTAGAGCCTAATTATAACAGGCACAATTAAAATAATTTTGCTTGCACAACTTGCTGATTTTAAACGTCACAACAGAAGCAATCTAGGATGCATGCTGTTCAAATTCCCACCGGCACATTAATGGAAAGTACAATTTACCAGACACTCCAGAATTTCACGATGTTGCGATCTTGCAAATTCAGCCAGTCCCTGCCAATTCATTACTACCATGCAATTTAGAACAATTACCACAACTTTTCCGCAATTTTTTATCAATCAATTCTGCGAAACGTTGAGCCATACGTCACTGAACTCACTTCCTTGTTGCGTTTAGAAGAAAGAAAGAAGAAAAACTCCTCACATTTACCTTCAAAAATAACTAAATGATTAATGGTTAATAAAGATAACAACAGTTTTGTTCTCTTCATTTTAATTCATTGTTAAAGAATCATTATGAAGGGGGACAAAATCACAAATTATTCCACAACTTTGACTTAGAAAAGCTGCTGCAAAACCAGGCAACAATCTCAAAAAAGGCCAGTGAAATCCTGGAGGGACTGATTTATGCTGGAATCCTGTACCAGCATTTGATCTGCTGTGGTAATGCAGTATTTCATACTGTTTATCTCTCCACAACATGTAATAACTCTAAACTGAGTCTAACCTTAACCTTGATCGTAATCCCATCACTAATCCTAATGATGAGTTTAAGATGCACAGTGTTGCTGGAAGAAAATGGCAAAAGAAGCAAAAGAGGTTGGTTGGTTAGGACTTAATTGATGTTGCTCAGCCGTAGTGTCTGCAAAGACTATAGGTCATTAAGTGTGGAGAGTATATGCAGAAACTATCGGTCATTAACTCATTGCGCAATTTTTTTTACAACAATAGAAAAATAGAGAATAGAAAGTTCTGCTCAGAATGAGAATATAAAATCACTGATGCTATATAATCTCTCCAGAAACACATCTGAGCTGGTGTTCGAAGCTTATTTAACTATCACATTGCCAAAATCATTGTGGTAATTGTGTAGACTTGATTTGAATGTAAATTGATTTAATTAATATGGATTTGGAACTCAGTATGACTGTAAGGCTGTGCGTTTCACTTTGTAAAGTAATTGCTTTTAATAATCTTAACTTATGACTAAAGCCCTTAATAAACTCCGCTCTCCAAAAGAGGTCATTTAGAAAGAAGGAAATGAGCAGGTATTTACTCAGTCCCATATTACATTTGATGCAAACCAAATCTAATACTGAATTCATGGAGAACCAGGGCAGGATGTGGTATCCATTAAGTCAAGCAAGTAATTAAACATTTAGCAACTAATTAACCAGTAATTAACACATTACTAAGGCTGCGGAGATCTCTAATGCATTTCAACCAGACCTTTGGGTTGTCTAATGCTGTCTTCCATTCGCCAATGGATCTGAGATTCGGTTGATGAAATTACGACACAGTAAAAACCATGTTGGATGTGTTCCATTTGCCACAGGAGAGTTGAACCTGGATAGAAGATTATTTTCCGTCTTGAGTTACTTATCCTGTTCACCTTTCTGTTCGGCTAACTAGGCTAGTCATTTGTTGCTAGCAACATCGACCAGCTAATTTAGCATCGCCACTTGATAAACGGCATAACGTGGTATTTCATGTATAACATGACCGTAGCAACGTGTTTATCGACTACAACAACACGGTATTATGTACACAGCTGACCAAGTTAGACACAAACAACACTAAAGAGCTAAAAAAAATTATTACAGTGATTACACGGAGCAGCCATCTTGGATTCTGAACTCGGCATCCTCTGTGCTGCCCTGAGATATTTGGTCGGATGTCTGAGAAACAGGGGCACACCATGCGCACTTCCGGCTTCAGCCCTCGGAAAATGAGTTGGAAACCGAGCACCAACGGCAGATGGAACGCCCCATTAGTAGATTTTGGGTTAGCATAAAAACTTGCTTGAAGGCACGGATGTGTCATAGGCTAGTGGAAGCAATAGCATCTTTGATTTGTCTGATTCCTACGACAGCAAGGCCAGCATGTGGCCAGGGGCCAATTTAGACCCTCACTTCTACACCCTAGAGCTGATTTATTGATGTACACTATGTTGTGTGCCATAGATTCAAGCAGTTGTTATGATTCTGTTTTCCCCCCACAGTGTGTACAATCTGTAGTGAAATGTAAACCTGGTGTGTTCTTAAAGGAGAACTTGGGTCAATTCCAACATTTAGTTCTATTGTTTGGTGTCACATAGTGCTCCTTCTAGTGTTGACACCCTGGCAACTGTAATGCTAGCCACTCGGGGCAGGTTTTAAACATAGTTTTAGCCTCTTAACATACTCAAAATGTCATTACAAGTGCTAGGCAACATGAAGCGCTTCCTTACAAGACAACACAGTGAATATATAACTGCAGTAGCTCTGAAAGAACAGTGTTGTATAAACCATGCTCTTAAAACAGTATAAAAGTGTTGATTCAGGCAGTCACATACCTTGGATTACTCCTGTCTCTTCCAGTAAAGTCACAACTTCACAACCAATGAATTGTGAAAAAATATTTTCTGATTAATGGAAAATGAAAAAATACTGAAGTTTTTTTTTTTTTGAGCATTTGGACTGATTTTGGCCTATAACTCATTTTTGACCCATTTCTGGGAGAGAAGTACATTTTTGTCATGAGGGCGTTCCATATGAGAGCCGCGGCACAATAGCGCTGTGGACGCGCGTCGGGAATAAATAAATATCAAGTAAATGTCTGTACTGTGAGTAGAACGCTGGTTGTTGTTATTTATCAGCTGAAATATAAGTTTTGTCTGTAATAAATGGGAAGATTCAACTGAACTGGAAGCTTTTAGTGAATGTTGGACTTCCCTGTGAGAGTCGTGAGCGCTAACAAACGCAGCATCTTTGTTTACATCGTGAAAAATATCATTTATGAGTCATGATTCCTTGTGATTGACAGTCAAGTTGCAGAGAGTGTCACGTAATGAACCGCGATGTAAAACTTAGGGAAAAGCGGAAAACGTGCTGGGAAATGACCGAATGGTTAAGAAGAATCAGTAACGTTGGAGGTGAACAATTCTGATGGAACTGATTAGAACTGGTTGATTCCCACACCTAAATACATACAGCATCAAATCTTAAAAGGAAGATTTTCACCAAATGCAAAGCATTATCACAATATGCTTGTTGGTCATGAAAATTAATCACTCAACGGTAAATGATTTATTACTATTTATTAATTTATTATCCATCATTTGCATTATAAATGGTCATCTTTTTCTTTATGTTTCAGAACAGCTTTAATACCTTATTAGCATGAATGATTACTCTTCTATGATAGCGTAAATGAAGGGCCCGGCGTGGAATATTTAAATAGTTACAAGCAAACGCTTAATTGTCCTAATATAGTGGATGTATTCATGAGGTCCAACAAAAGCGTCTCGGTTTCTTTTTGATGTTTATGAAAACATCCGTAAGCACTCGCGCATGCTTTGATATTCTTATTCAAATGCAAGGCTGGATGCCACGTCCAAATTCAGAGGTTGTGCCTGGCTGCTAAGGCTAATGAAAAACAAGCACACAGGAGATTATACAAATGTAGCATAATGAGCATTCTGACGCAGCAGTTTGATGCAATTAGAACAAAACGGCTCTTTGCAAGCTAATTCGCTTCATTACAATGATCCATGATAATGGCATAGGGCCGTGGCAGGTGCGAGTGTCCATCACACGCACTCACAATCGTATGCACACTTTGGCAAAAAGTCAAGCGAAAGAAGAGAGATGGATTTGAAACTAATAATTTGCAGAAGAAATAATTGGAAGGATTTTAGACGCTGGCTTTCTGCATGTGTTGACACATTTGGCATTTGCAGACCCATTCATTTGTGACACGCTGTCTGACTCCTTGATTAAAAACTCCCAGTTATAGTTTGTGTGTTTAATTCCACACTGTGGTACAGTACTTTTTATACAAATTTTGTGACCACCCTGTGTTTACCCATCTTTCAATGATATTACAAATAGTGATGTGTCGGTCGTGAACGAAATGGCTCTTAGAGCCTGCTCTTTGAAGTGAACGTTTAGTTTTTTTTCTCTCTATTTTATCCAGTTCAAGCTGCACCTTATTGGTCAGCTACAATGTAGAACGAATAGAAAGAATAAAAACTTTTTTTTATGTCATTTTTATTGATCATCGCAGTCCGCAGGGTGTTTTATTTAGGAAAAACACTTTCGTCAGCATCAATGTGATATACGGTATGTGATATGTGATTAATTTCAATAGAGTTAAATATATATATATATATATATATTTATAGATAGATAGATAGATAGATAGATAGATAGATAGATAGATAGATAGATATAGATATAGATATATATACAGCTTAGCTATGAAGTAACTTGCCTAGAGTGTAATATTTACCAAATATACAACCCAATTTGTGTTAGAGAAATAATGTATATATACACACTGTATATACCCCTGAAACATACACCAAGGCCCAAGGTTAACATGATTACAAGCGATTAGCCTGTGACTCTAAACATCAATGCCAGCTCCAACAGGGCCAATCAAGTTAATTGTTTCTGGAGCAGCGTAGTTTCATGAGGACCCAGGTAGCAATTCATACACACAATTTCCAGAAGCACTTCCTTTCACAAAATCAAGATCCGCAGCTGTTGAGACCTGCCGTGCTAGGTGGAGGAGGTTGTTGAGCACTCATTAGAATTTTTAATAGTGACACCGGCCTTGAAAAACGCTCCCAGCTTTGGAAGAAAGGAGAATTTTTCCCCCGAACAGTGTGTGTTGATATGGGAACTGACATACTGCATAAGTAATGCATTGTTCTTATGTGTTTGTTGTTTTCAGCCTACGACTGGATTTGAAAGCATCTCTCAGACTATATTTTATATCTTCACTTCTCTAAAAATAATGTTTTCTATGAGTATCAAATCAGAGACTACATCATCTGGAACCAGCTGGACCTCTTTAGGACTATATAGACTTGACCCAAATCCAAATTTAATATTGAACTAATTTTATCATAATGTTGTTGAGCGGATCTTAGCAATGACTCAGGATTCGAAAGCGGCCTTCGGACAATTTTTATATCTTCACTTCTTTAAAAACGATCAATTAACAATTAATCTTGAACTAATGTCTAATTGTGTATTAAATGTTCACGCACCCCAGTGGCCCAGAGGAGGATGGTGTCCCCTTCTGAGTCTCGAATTTTTCTTTGCCACTGTCGCTCAGGCTTGCTTGTTGGAGGTTTGGGCCGGTTATATGTAAAGCGCTTTGTGACAATGACAGTTGTTAAGAGCGCTATATAAATAAAATTGAATTGAACTTTACAAAAACTTTACATTTTATTGTTACTCTAAAATAAACAGCCTCGAGGGCCACAAAAGGAGGTGGGACTAAGACAAGACAGACACTTCACACTGGACAGAAAACAAACAAAACCAAATGGAAAAATGGGAGCATCTGGTGGCCGCCCAGGCAAAAGTCCAGGTGGCTCATGACATTCATGCTAAAAATGTACATAGTAAACTGTAAAAGTTGGCATAAAAATATATAGTCAAGTAAAGTACAGATAGCAGAAAATTCTACTTAACTAAGTATTTGTACTTTGTTACTTCTTATCTCTGCCTTTAATCAGTCATTTTTTGTCATTTACTTCAAAACACCACCACAGAAATGGAATATACAAACAGACAGATTATGTTTTAGTAACGCCTCTGCTGTCTTCATGAGGCTTTCTTGCCCCCAACATTTCACCGAAAACATCACAGACTTCTCAAACCCATGATATTTCACAAGGCTTCAGTACATAATACCACAGACTAACAGCTCAGTCTGTCCTCCCAAGCCAAATATTCCATTTCACCAAGTGGAAGGTGTCGCGGGTCGGCCGCTTTTCCCCACGCCAAACAAACGCCAACCGCCACGGACTGGCCGAATACGTTCAATAACTGCCAAATGCATAATTCATTCTGTATGAAACTTTGATCCATGCGCACGCCCCTCTGGTCCCCCGCCAACCCCATTACCTCCTTAAGCCCATTGTTCACTCGTTCCCCTTAGTGAGCGATCGAGCGCTAGCGAAGCAGCCCAGCCGTGGGTCTTTGAAAGACCTCTTGCTCACATAAAAAACTCAAGAGAAGGAGATGGAGGGGGAGGGTTGAACTGCAATCACGCACGTCCGTATCGCATTTAGTTATGCAACAGCAGGCCGCTGCTCACCTTGCGAAGTGTTTCGGGGCTCCTCTCAGAACGCCCACTCGCTAATTACATTATCTGCCATTAACGGACTTGTTCCATTGATGGGCGCCTGGCAAATTGAGATGCAAAAAAGAGAGGAGACTCATTGATTCAGTTTGCCAATTTTATGGCACCTAATTGATGGGGTTTATGTAACGTGAGGCCACAACTTGAAGCCCTTGTTGCGCGATTAATGCAAGTGTTGTAGAGAGCTGATTTGATGGCGGAGTAGATTCCACCAGGATCATTTTAGCGGCTAATAGCCTGCAGCAAAGCTGACCGCAAACATCCTTTTTTTACCCTTACTCTAAAAATTCTTACATACCCCGTTGGCGAAATGCAGCACGGAAGCAAAGCTGCGATCCTTAATTTCTCCCATTTAGCACAAAAGGACTTTGTGCTGAAGAGTCCTTAGGGATGGGAATAAAAAAAATCTGTCTTCAGTCTGGGTGAATGGGTGTTGCATGTGGTTAATGCTTACGGCTGGATTAGTAAAACACTGGAATTGTGATAGCAGGCTCCGGGGGTACTTTATGACTTCATGCCGCATTACGAAATTGTCCCTTAGCCAAGGAGTGAGTCCCATGGGATTATAGGCAAACGCTTTTCTTACAGAACAATACAGCTTCAAATCTGAAGGTCTTCTCAGAAGGCGTTTAGTGCCGCTTCCAAATCATTTAAAAGGGAGCCGGAGGGATGCAGAAACATCAGGAATAGAAGATGCCATGGACACTGACCAAAGCATCAGCAGTTTTTAAAGTTCTTTAACATTAGACATTGTAGTAAAGAAATGAAGCAGTAAAGTGAGATTCATTCATTCATTCATTATCCAAATCGCTTAATCCCTATCAGTGGTCGCGGAGGGGAACCTATCCTGGGAACTACGAGGCGGGGACCAACCCTGGGCAGGCTCCAACACACCGCAGGCCACACACACTCACTCTTGAATTCAGACCTTATGGTGCCAGTTTAGAGTCACCAATTAACATATGTTGCATGCTGGTCAACCTGGTGATTGAACCCAGGACCTTCTTACTGTGAGTCAGCAGCGCTAACCACCGCACCACCATGCCACCCTACAGAGTGTCACGCACACTGCGTAACTCGACCGGCACTAGGACCCGGGGGTGGTCAGGCGGGTTCAGGGAGTATAAAAGGAGTCATTTTCTTGCGGCGAATCGCTCAGTGTTTGAGTCAACCTGGCCCAACTCTGATTCATTTTGGCATCGACTGTGAGTACGCCAGTTATTTGGTTCATCTCCTTGATTGAGTGTGTGTCTTATAGAACGTGGTTTCTTGTGGGAAATCTTGCTCTTAGTGTAGAGAGTTCTTATATCAACTCATGTGGCCATCCTACCTACTTGCGCTTCAATTTGCATTTGGGTTAACCGCCATGCCACACAGGCTAATGGCTAATGGCTAGCGGCTAACTGTAAGCATTTCTGCCAAATCCTAACCAGATCACTGACACAGAGAGATGAAATATAGTTTTTAAAGCAGGTATTTGGATGTTCATTTTTGTGTTACTGGCAAATAATTGTGCAATAAATTATGCAATTCATTACAATGCTTCAGCATCATTATAACTTAAGCTGTTTACACATATGTGGATATTTTTATAAATGCATATATCTTTATACGCTTGGGCCTTTTGTTTACACATATCCACAGAATCCAGCATTTTGAAAAATCTTCCCTTTGGAGTATAAAGATACACATTTGAGGTGGCTAAAACCCTGTTTACATGTAGACAAATGACTCAAATGTATTAAAAATATGCTTTTATATAAATATCTGCATATGTGTAAACAGGCTCTTAATGTATAATAAAATGTCACTTTATCAGAAACATCTACCATTGTTAGTGGACAACTGCAGGATATAATCCATCTGCACTTAGAACATTCTAACTGCCTACCTGCTGGACATCAATAATCAGAATTAGAGTCCCGATGCTACCATACAATCGACTGAGGACTTGATGCCAACTCTCAGTCCAGGACTGAAAAGCCAATTATCTGTTGCTAATGGTCCCCTAATTGGAAAACTGCATATAAGGTCATAATATGTTTCATATCCATATGATTTAACAGACAGAGCTGTAAATTCCCAGAGGAAACTATACGATCTCCTATGGAGAGCACTGAAGATAGAAACGTCTAGTCCACATCATGCAACATGGTCTCTGAATGTTTCTTCCTAACGTGGAAGAGAATTCATGAGAATCTAAAGGAACAGAGATAACACTGTATTTGACAGTGTTATATCTACAGGACTTCTGAACTTCCAGCTTGACTTGTTTGTGGGAGTGTGTGCCTCTGTCAGGACTCCAGCTCAAGGGAAGTGCTTTATTCCCAAACCCAAGCAGACAGCTGAGCAGGTTGGCGCAGGTCACCCCCAGCATCACCTAGCTCTTCCAGGCTGGGGCACACATCACAAACGCTCCAATTTTAGATGTGTCACTGTCAATGTGGACAGCTTCAAAATAAATAAATAAATTAATAAATCTTACTGTCTGATAAACGACTAGCCTTTTCCTCCTCAGTGCTGAAATTCTGCCTGGGAAACAGTTCTAATGTAAAAGTATGTTTATGATGTTAGTCTGAGCAAAATACTTGTCCTAATTACATCTAACTGATAATATTGTTGATGGCAGAGTTGGATATAGGACATGGCCAGTGTTGAAGCCCCATGGTTCCACGCCATATATGCTAATAAGTCACCAATTTGCATTTAAATTTTTGCCATTTAGCAAACCCCCTTATCCAGAGTGACTTATTTCTCATGCCAGGAACAACCATTGCAGCCCTGAGCAAGTCCCTTAACCCCAAGTGTCTCCAGTGAGACCATTCCTGTAAGGAATAAGGATATGGAAGTTGCTAGGTGTTTAGCGATAAATCAGTCCACATCAATACATTGTTTCAGCAGTTGGTAGCGTAACGGTTAGAGCGTTTGCCCTGTGATTGGAAGGTTGCCGGGTTGAAATCCCAGGATTGTGATAGGATAGTCAAATCCCATTGTGATATTTGTGGAAACTCGTGTTAGCTAGCTGAAATAAACATTGCTTCCTGGAAATTAGCATTACCTATAAACCTAGCGAAGTAGAATGTTCTTTGTTCTAGATTGGTCTTGTAAAAATAATTCTTTTACCTCATTAAATGATCATGGCTGGCGTTAGCAGTCTTATTTCTTGTCAAAACGTCCTTCCTACAAAATCTATAAAATTTGTTCTGACTTTTAAATCCTGTGGAAAATTTTACCTGGCACTGTTCCGATAAAGCATCTGGTAAATGTCTAGGTCGTCTCTGAAGATATTATTCTGTTTTTATCGGGCTGTATGCGGAATTCTCACTGTGTGTGCTAATTAAATATCTGCAATCATGTCAGGAAGCACAACATCAAGGGAATTCTTTTCCGGTCTAATTTCATTAGAACATTTCAAATCCATGGGTCGGATTTCTAAGATCGATCGCCCAATAAACCAGGCTCACCAGTTAATCAAAATGCTATTTCTGGCTCGGCACAGCGTAGTCTACTACAATTCCCATCAAAAATACCCCCATTCTCGACATCTTATTTGTTTTCGGATTTCGGAAGTCTCCTTCGCGTTGCTGCAAGATGAGACGGGTGAGACATCTGGTGACAAAGAAGCTGTTCTGAGGAGGCGAAACTTCACAGGCGTGTTTAATCTCCATCTTCCCCGCCCCCATTAGCTCTGGCAGCTGTTCGCGGCTGCTACCTTGTTGTGGGTCGCAGTCCCCCCTGCCCCTGGTTCTTACGTCAGTCCACTTGACACCGACTGGGCTAGCGCTGCCAAACCCAGCCACCAACTGCTCCTCATTTACCGCAGGGTGACAGCTATAGCCACAGGTTAACCTGTTTCTCAAAGTTTTAGAGACTTTGAGAAACAATGCCAGAATAACTTCAGAACAAGGTCACAGAAACCAAAAACTTTATACCAATTCATCAGATTTCTTTGACATGAGCCAACCAATAGCCAGGGACGGACTGGGACTAAATAAACGGTCCTGGACTTTCTCCCAAATAGGCCTACAAACTGGACTTTTAGGCATCCTTATGGATTTTAAACTTAACAAAAAATGACTTTGGCCTATAACTCATTTTTGACTCATTTCTGGGAGAGGATTTTTGCCATCAGCGCGTTCCATATGAGAGCCGCAGCACAACAGGGAATAATAGGGAATAAATAAATATGTGACTCCGCATGGCAAAACCAGTCGCTTGTCGCAAATTTTCAAAAAATCAGAAAACATATGACTGAGATATCAACATTCAAAGGAGTCGGGTTTCTCCTGTCACGCCAAGTGAGAAACGGAGAAATCTGCCTTTGAAGTTGACTATCGCCGTAGCACTCACAGACGCTTGGTGCGGTCGCGGCTACGTTTGCATTTACGGTAGCCTACGCTGCATTCACAGCCACACGGATAGCCTACCTGCGTTAGGTTAACTGAACTCGGGAGACGAAGATGGATTCCGGAGAAATATCTTCACGCTAGTCAACCAGTGGATTTACCGTAACTATTGAAGTAGAGCGGTCAAAACACAAACTTTTAACATTCTGCTGGAATTGAATTCCTCACCTCAAGAAAGTCACGTTTTTAGGATGGAAAGGGTAAGTTTTTCAGCGAAATTCATTCACAACAGTACAGTATAGACCTTCCACTGTTTCAAAACACTAAAAACAAAAAATCCAAAATTTACCCCATGCAACATAAACGCTCGTTTTTCTCGGAAACCTCCATTGCGACAAGCGACTGGTTTTGCCATGCAAAGTCACATATCAAGTAAATATCTGTACTGTGAGTAGGATGCTGATTGTTTTTGTTATTTATCAGGTAAAATATAAGTTTTGTCCGTAATAAATGGGAATATTTAACTGAACTGGATGTGACGTGGATTTGTTGGCCCTCAGCCTGACTTAATATGGCCCTCAGTAGATAATTGGGGACTGCTCTAGAGCCACAGGTTGCAAACCCCTGGTGTAGGCTTTAGAGAATTGTGATAGTCCAGATTAGAGAATGGAGGACTAACTCAGTAGTTGGAATTTTTATGATGTGGCAAAGAACATATCTGCACGTCTTAGAAATTTTGCGAGGAAAAGAAGAAAAAAATTTCATGTAGCATGAGACTAAAATTTCATAAACATGAAATTGTAAACTACTGAACTAAAATGTCTCCAGCAAAGAAAAGGCTTTATAACTTTGTCAAGCATAAGTTCTGCTTGTAGGAGAGTCCTTTAAAGTGTCCTTAAAAGTGGCAACCATCGATAGTTGAGTCACTGCTGTTGATTTAGCTCATGACATATGTCACATCGTATATTACACCATATCACAGAAACAGTCACTCAGAGAGACAAATCAAAAAGCAGATTTCGATCTCTGGTGTGCCGACGGTAGAGACTAACGCATGCTTGAAATATTAAGTAGCGCCGGAGAGTTGTAGGCTACAAAGTAGTTGAGACACTTTTGCTGAGGCTTCAGATCGACCTCCACAAAAACAGGATATGCAAGAAGCAGCCTTTTAATAAGAACCTCAACAATGCCCAAAGCAATTACTCACTAGAGACTGTGCAACGGCACCAATCAATGATCTCACGCTGAGGAGCCCACTGTGATGTTCTGCCTCATCCAGCTTCCTGTAAACAGCAGGCACTGGGCTTTCCCAGCATCCCTTTCCATTCAGAAAGCTCCTGTATGCAGCTCCGAATCCCCCACCTGACCAAAAAATTCAGAGATAAATATAATTGATCTTATTATGACTCCTCCAAATTAGATTCTATAATATGCATTACTGTCAAAACTCAGACATCCCAGTTACAGGCCAATATTTGCTCACTGTTACTGTATGCTGCTCAAAATGACAAGACAAAATGTTTGAAGATCAAACCCTGCTCATATATTCCAACGTTTACACAGATTTCACTCACATATTCAATGTGAGAATTAGGATTTCTTCTACTAATATTTCTGATTTCCACCAATGCTGAATAAATTACATCATAATTCATCTTCATGTGTGTTTTATCAAACGCAAACAGATTTTCCTTTCTTTAACTTCAATACAGTTAATTGCATCACAAGAGTATCTCACATCTGAGAAATCCAGGCTCCGGACCCCCTCCCCGACCCTGGTTGGGATTAAGCAAGTTTGGATAATCAATGAATGAATGGATGGATGATCGCAAACCAGTTTTCATGAACTCATATATTTTTGTGGCTTTTAATTTTGTGGTTAAATCTGCTCCCAATATTTGTTGGAGAAAAAATGTTTCTAGTATTGTTTTACGTGCACGTGTGTGTGTGTGTGTGTGGCTGGGTATTTATGGTGTTGTGGGGACCTTATTTCCCCTTAAAATCACTTTTATTCAGTTTTTTTGGGCTTTGTAGGGACATTTGAGGGGTCTCCATTAAGAAAAAAGGCTATAGAAAATTTACATGTTTTATTTGAGAAACGAAAAGAGGTAAAATATGTGCTTTTGGTTACTGAGGTTAGAGCTAAGATTAGGGTTGGGGTTATATTATATACATTTAGTCATTATGGGAGTCTATGGAAGGACCTCACAAAGATAGTTGTGTGTGTGTGTGTGTGAGTGTGTGTGTGTGTGTGTGTGTGTGTGTGTTGACGAATGGTTTAGTTCAGTGATGCAGTTACAGACTGGCAAGGCTATAGGGCCAGTGCTGGTTTTATAGGCTGGTTTTATGGGGGAGTTAGAGAGGCAGAAAGAGTGACGTATGAGGATCGAGAGTGTGCTGAGCAAGCAAGAGATAATTTGTTCAGAGCATGCGTGCGCGCGCACACACACACACACACACGCACTCCTTACAGAATTCTTATGAGAACCAGCGGCAACAGTTACAAAGTGGTCTGGTTATAAATATTATGGTTTCGTACTTTTACTTTAAAAACGCACACACACAGACACACACACACTATTTTCCTTCTACCCCTCTCTTCAAGATTTATTATGCTGCAGATAACAGAAGCAGCCATTTTGCATACAGTATTATCCAGCTTTCTCTCAGCTAACGGATGTGATTGGGAACGTGCCAATGTTTCACGAACCCAGGCTGCATGCTTGGGAAAACAAAACAACAAAAATATGCTGCTGATAATGCATAATGAGCCAGAGAAATGCACACATTCCAAAGTTTTGTCATTTTCAAACTAATCATTAGAGCTGCTTCTACTGTAAATGAGACTGAACTAGGAAAAGACTGAGAGCAGAACTTCTCCACCATATATACCTGCAAACTGTAGATTTAATAGTGCTTTATATGTCATTAAAATAATTTTTAAAGAAACACATTATTATGCATTAGTATTTGGAAAATGGCATAGTGTTAAGGCTATTAAATATCAATAAATATCATTAAACACAGCAATTAGGGCATAATCAGGCGTATCTAAACACGATTTCCCTCTACCTGAGCTGTAAATCTGAGGGTGCTTTAATGGAAAATACTTTAACGACTGAAGCTTCCCTAAAGAGCCTTTCAAGGAATACAATAAAAACGAAATTAATCAAAAATCCTTCCGTATAACTCAATTGATTTGATAACTCTAATTACAATTTTCTGTTTGATACCATTGTGTATTTGCCGTCTGGTTATACGCCAACATGTTTTAGTTATTTGTTTTTACTTACGTGACTCAAACAAATGTGAATCTTTAAACCTGAAAGGCATATAAAGATGATGAATCACAGGTTAGAAGCAGTAAAGATTTATGGTTTATCAGAAGTGCGTTTTTATACAGATAAAAAGTACAAAAAGTAAAATCAAGAACAGGGGTCTTTATTTGGTGGTCCACGGTGGCATTGCAGGTGGTCCGTGACGTGCGATCCACTTTCACAACTGAAATCACTTTTTAAAAATTATTTCATTTTATTAATTTTGCAAAATATTTCCAGATGATTTGGGCATCTTCGTGAATATCTCAAGGATTTAACGATGGATTGAAATTTTTTCAAGTGTTTTACTGATGTGGATCACAGAAAGGGAATGGCAGTGGTAGTGTAATGGTTAGGGAGTGGGCCCTGTAACCTGACGACCGCAGTATGAGTCCCAGGCCAGTAAAGTTACCACTGAGGGTCTCATGAGCAAGGTACCGTCTCCAAGTACTTCAACTCCAAAAGAGTTCACATTTTGTTGTGGTGCTGTGTTCACAATGACAATCATTCACTCAAATCATTTACAATATCCGTTTTTTAATGGGGTGTCATATGAAAATAATTTAGACATTCAATTAGCACTTTATTATTTAGAATTCTGTGTTTGTAAGTGATTCTTAAAATTTACTTTTTAAATTTTCTCCAAAAACCTCAACTAATAAGCTTCATCCCAGGCCTTCTAATCATGGTTCTTGCTGAGCTATTAGCCATTTTCGCCACTGCAGAGCAAGAAATAGGTTTGGAATGAGCCTGAGCTTCTGGATAGCATGCGAGTTGCTTATGAAGTTGTCGTACGGCTCATTTCAAACCTCGACACTCGTAACAGCACGAGGCGAGCTCCCTCACGCCGATGCATCATTCAGGCACAACAACGCGCTTTGAGCGTGTCTTCAGGAGAGCGCTGCAGGGAAATGAAAGCGCTGACCTTCAGCAAAGCATTGAGATTTGCCTGAGTGCACTTTACTTATCCTCCTCGATGCTTTCTCACTGGAGCAAGTTCAAGAGTGCAGAGGGAAAAGCACATGAAAAGTGCCCTCACGGCCTTCATCGCACCTTTAGAGCCCCGAAATCAGAGCAAAAGTGCCGCAGCTCTCCATTCCGACATCTAGGCTGTTTTATGCAGATCCAGGAATAATTTTTCAAAGAGCAAATATTAATAATTAGCGTTGCTTTATGGCCTTATGCCACGATGGCATTCGGCTTTCAAAGACATCCCAGTTACCTCCATCAATCATTGATGATGCATCCTTAAATGTATTATCAGTCACAAATGGGCATATTAATAATACAAAGGGGCTTGGACACAGAAAAAACACCAAAATAGGCCCAAATCTTAATAAAGAGGCGTTTTAATGATGGAGCGGCCATTTTGGAAAACTGATTAGCTCAGCACTTCCAGCATTCCTCACTGCACTGCAGATTATTTCCGCTGACCAACGATCCATTGATAATGGAGGCAAAAAGGCATTCTGGATGCATACTGGGCGACCTTGGTGGATGGCTCAAGCCTGAACTCCATTTCGATTCACATCTATCTTGCGTAACAAAAGTATTAAAGAAAGCTCTTGAATTTTTCAGGGCTGGACAGAGTACCTGAAACCCATACTTACATAAAAGTAAAGATTGTTTACAATGAAATGACTCCAGTAAAAGTCCGCCATTAGAAGTCCGCTAGGGGTGTTGAAATTAATCGCATAATCGAGGCATCACGATACAGAAGTGGACGATTCTGCATCAACGCAATGCCAGACCATAATTGATTATTTAAAAAAAGGTTTTCAGCCCGCAGTCCGCTTCCCCCTAGTGGTCCGCGGCAGTATTGCATGTGGTCTGTGACATGCAATCCACTTTCACTACTGAAATTGCTTTTAAAAAATGTTCAGGATTCTCATTGGCTAGCATGGGGTTATGCTTGCCGTTACACAGCCGCGTATAGGTTTGGCATGCTCATAACAGCTCTTGACGGCGTATTAATGCAGATTCGTGGAAATAAAAACTTTTTTGGAAAATGATTTGGTGTAAATAAGGATATTTTCAAATACAGAGAGGGGGAAATAGCTGTTTCTGTAAATACACTCATTTTTAATTCCATGTGACACTTTAGACCACAATATTACATCAATAAAAGCTAGCAAAATCGTCTTTCGCAGTAGCTTTCTGAACCTAATGTCTGCAAGCATGAAATAAAAATCACTGGAAATTCAGGTAATGGCTTCTTAGAATATGGATGGATTCCTTTTGAAGGTATATGGTGTGAAGGTCAGAACACTCCTCATCTCGGGCTGCTCTGAAAAGGAAATGAATGAGCCCAAATGGAAATATTTCACAGCTGCAGCATCAGATATTCACCTTTACATTTGACTACAGCAGGAATGTGGTGCAACTTGCCTTTTATGGTTTATGATTTAGTGTATACTAGAGACACTCGACAATTTAACATGTATACATTCTACTCCAGACAGACATGATGAGGAAAGAAAGGCTCACCAAAGACACTGGTGTATAATTAGATTAAAAATGACATAGTAGGCGGCGGTCTTTCAGACACAGATGGAGACGAGGCCAAGGCAGGGGGGAAAAAAACGGTAAATCCACACTGACAGTGTCATTTAATTTCAATCTGAGCTAATTTTGGACCAAGAGCTCAACCAGTATTTTCAATGGCCAGATGGGAATGCCAGATATGACATCATTATAATAGATAATATAGACATAATAGAGCTGAATCTTTAGATTGTCACAGAGTTCTTTATAGGTTCATAGGGGGGAGACAGAGTCAGTGTAATCTGTCATTTTATTAATATTATATTGTGAATCATAGCTATTATCATTATGTTAATCATAACAATTCACACCAATAAGTCTTTTGTTATCTATTTTCTATTATCATTATCTCCTAATCTATTACCAGCCAATATCAGTTAATTGTAGATATACCAGTGTGGCTGCTAATATTGTCCAATAAGACAAATGGAAAGAAGATGAATGCTTTAATAATGTTTTAAGTCTTATGTTATGTTTGCGAACTTGCCTTCTAGTGATAGAGAGCTTGTCTGCAAATTTGCCAGTTCTTGCCCTCTGTTCAGTGTGGGCAGAGACAGTGAGGCATGAGTTTTCTGTGGTGTTCTTTAAGTGGGACCCCCTCTCATAAAGATCTGGGGATGCTTTGCTGAGAGGAGGCTATTTAATGGTGAAATCCCAAGGAGAGCAAGGGCTGCTGACAGAGTCACGCAAGGAACATTTTGAGGGGCAGTTGGTGGTGTAACGGTTGGGCGTTTGCCCCGTGATCAGAATCCCAGACCGGTAAAGGTACTCATAAGCGAGCTACCATCCCCAAGCACTGATGGGTCAAATGCAGAGGTCACATTTCATTGTGGTACACTCTGTGCTATGCTGTGGTGTATTCACAATGACAATCACTCATTCACTCAGTGCTGACCCTTTTGTGTCTCTTGCTTGGACCCCACGTGTTGCTGATCGAGGCTATATTTTTTATCATATTTTTTCATACATTTTTCTCATGTAAACAGACAGCTGTGGAAAACAACTGATGACCGCAGTATTGTGATCTTTGGCGAGTAATAGACTGATGCCTTTGTTTTCTAGTTAAAGTAGTTAAAATTAAAAGTTGATAAATAGTATAATGTGCACAGCCATGTTGGAGGCTACTTAAAATATGGATGTCAGGAGAACTCTGAGTGAAAATTAAAATTGCAAATTACCAAGTAGGAATTACGACATTTCTTTTGTTGTTTCATAATCAGAGATCACAAATTTTGAGATCCCATTTGCCATCGAATGCAACATTATTTCATGGACTCTTAAATCCCAAATCTTAAAGATCCTTATACCGTTCACATTCTATTACTTCCAGTATGCATAGTATTTAATGTGTGTGTGTGTGTGTGTGTTTAAATCTGACCTCGTATAAAGAGATATATGAAAAATAAATTATTACTGATAATTATGTTATCTCATCTCCCATCTTAATTATTTTAGGCGAGACCAGGCACACATGGTCCTTCACACCCCTCGGCAGTCGCATGGAGTTCGCGGCATTGCAGGATGTCATTGATTGAGGTAATTATTTTGCAGGAGGGGACGCTCTCCCCTGGGCGTCTCTGCCATGAGCAATTTGCAGCGGTGAAATTTCATGCTATCCCGATCTGATTTACACCTTACCGAGCCAGATGAGTCGGGCTGATAGCGGTTACCCTAAAGCCGTTAATTAACCGCTGGGGCTGTAGTGAAACCCTGCAGCGTCTGGACATTTTTACTCTCTCCTCCAGACCTCGAGGAACAGAATTAAAGCACGTCACTCTACGACCCTTAAGAAAAGAGAGCCAGAGGACCCGCTTACGGTGCCATTTAACAGCGTTTGGTTTTTACACTCGCACGTTAGAGTTCTCCAAAACATCTGTCTACACCTCAGTGAAAACCATTTCCTGTCAATGGAAAACTAATTAAGCTTCTGCACCAATCCAACACAATGGTTTACGCATGTTCTTTGTTAAGCTTCCCTCTTCTTGGATTAAAATATTTTTTTGACATATAAGCCTGCTTTAACACTAGAATTACCAGGACAAATTTACAGCCCGACTCTTCCAAACCCTGCGAGAAAACGTGAACGTCTGCGATCACACCTCCAAGATGGCCGTTTTGCAAATGTCCTGAGCCTGCGCTGAACCGAAACCACTTACCTCGATCATTTTAACTTTCAGCTCGTTTTCATTCTATCCCATTGTGCACGAGGGGTGTTGAAATTAATCACATAATAGATGCATCGTGATGCAACATGCTCCAAATCAGGACACCAACTCAGGTCCATGTGCATACATTTTTTATAATGACACATTTAAATATTAAATAAGGAACCTTAGATCCTACACTTGAAACCTTAGATCATAAACTTGGAATCTTAGATTCTAAACTTAGAATACTTTTGTTTGTTTTTTTAATCTTAAATCCTAAATTTGGACCTTAGATCCCAATCATCGACCTTGGAACAGTAGATTCTAGATATCATGATGTCCAGAAGACATCACGTGAAACACAAATATAACTAATTTGGGTAAGCTAATGCTAAATTCTCCTATAGCTTGATGCTGACATAAGACAATGCACTTTCCTTATGTCCACAGGTTCCAGATCCAAAGCAGAATCTGAATCACAATGAAGCTTATTGCTAAGTATGTTGCTTCATACAAGGAATTTGCTCTGGTGGTTGGTGCTAAGACAGTAAAAAGTATACAAAGGGCTAATATGATTAAATAGATTAGAGAAACAGGGGTCTAACGATGTGTATGTTGATAGGTATTTAATATTTACAGAAAGTGCAAGGCATATGGTAAATTACAGAATTTATGAGTGACCTGACATCAAAATTCTAATTATTGTCAGCTAGAGATAATTAGCAACTAATGTTTTTATTTATCCTCTTTTAAAAAACAGATCCTAGACGTTACATGCAAGAAATCTCCTGCAAAGATTATCATTTAGGTTATAGATTGAAGAGAAGGAAGAAAGAAAATAAGATTCAATGATGCTTCTTTGAATTGCCTCTAGAATTTCAAGCACTGGGCTTGCTGGAAGCTATCCATGCATTAACAGTGACGGCTGATGAAATTCAGCTCGCCATTCACGGCAGTATGTTGGAGTTACGGCCACTGGGCTCCATCCGCAGAGTGCTTTCAGAGGTTTTTTTCCTCCTTTTTATCCCTGTATGGTCCTGCAGGCTGCCTCTCAGAGATGAGCGGCTGGCAGGCCGGTTCGCCGTCTGCATGCATCTGCAAATCAATGCCTCTGTGAAAGGCTGAATCGGGGGAGCAGAAAACGCCTGCCCTTTTCAAGCGCCGCACGCCGCCCCTCTGGTCTCATCATTTCTATCACAGCTCTCGAAGATCAATACTCGTCTCTGACACGTAGACGTACTTCGAAAGAACGAGAACGCTGAATAGTTTGGCCCGACATATATTTTCGGTCTTAACACTGATCGTAAAAACTGTCAAACAATAATGTTCCCTGGGTAGAGGCTGAAAATGCACATTTCCCTCCAGGGGTCTGTTTCCCAAAAGCATAGTTGCTAGCTATTTTAGCAACAAACATAGTGTACGTTAGCTACAAACATAGTGTACGTTAGGCAACTATACCGCTGGGAAAGGCACCCCAGATCTGCACAAACCAACATAGATCTTATTTTTGGGTAAAAACAAGAACCAGTCTAGATTTTGGTCCAGGATGGTAGTTCACTGGTCACTCCTGGTCTGATCCTAATCCAGCTGGATCAAGACACAGTTTAAGCTGCTTTGCTGTGATCTGGCCCCTCAAAAAACTGCAGAAGGTTTTAAGCTGGACACAAGTGAAATGGTCCTTATAGACGAGTGTAATCCGATGACCAGCTAAACCCTGCTTTTCTAGGCCAAGCTGTGGTTTTTCCTTTTTTGGGGGAAAGTGCAATCAGACAGCGGATGACAACAGGATTTGGCAGATCAAGGCTAGGTGTGTTAGTAAGCCATGTCCACAACCTGACAGTCAGGATAATCCTGAAAGGCTCTCAACATTGTTGTAGCGTTGAAAAGAAATCGCGTCGCTGCGTTGTTTTGTGTTGTTTCCACATCGCTCTGAATTTAAAGTTGTGCAGTAGTTTATAATCACTGAGAAAACTGTAATAACATGTGCAACCATTGCACAGCTGAATACTACTGTGTGTCTGAGAGAGAGGGAGAGAGAGAGAGAGGGAGAGAGAGAGGGAGGGAGACTTTTGATGTTCCAACCTGGTCCCAAATAATAGATCACGATCATACACATCCTCACACATAGCAACTTTTGATGTTGCATCAAAACAATGAGAACCAACATGTAATAAAACATTGACTACACAAACTGCCTAGTGGGGTGGAAGGTTTAGATGTAGTGCTTACTGGAAAAAAACAGTACTGTATATATAAATGTATTATTGTTGTTATTGTTATTGTTGTTTTTGTTGGTGTTGTTATTATTTATTTATTTATTTAGATATTTATTTATGTGTTTGTTTTGTTTGCCTAGTTTGTTATTGGTGTCATGTAACATATATTTGTTTATTCATTATTGTTTCCCCGATTTCCCCCTAAATTATTAGAAGTGTATTTTTGTTATCAAATTACTATAATAATAATAAAATAATAATAATAATAATAATACACACACAAATAATAATAATAATAATAATAATTTTGTTCTCAATGTATGGTGGTATTTTTATTTCTGAACGGTGATAAAAACAATTTTTAAAAACATTTATATTAATATTAACATCAATATTTAAGAAAAACATACATTGCAAGAGTACTTACACCTTACACCTATCTGATATGTTTTATAGTTCAGTAAACACATCAGGTCGACCCTTTTCCAGGACCCTCTTATCGCCACTGCAGATGGAAACAAACGTGGGTGGCTTTAACGTGCCCTTATTTCGACATCTCGACATTAGTGTCTGTATCCCACTCCGAATGCTTGCCATAATTGCACAGTTTGTGTCTAAATTAGAGAGCGGCGTCTCTGTACCGTTTTAGCTCAGGAAGTTCAACAGGTGACGTGAGTCAGCAGGAGGTCGATCTAGAACAATATATCACTCAATATATGACCAGATTCAAGCAGCTTGCCATTGGAAAGCATGCAGAGATGCAACACATATCCCAGCTCGGCAACGGTCGAGTTCTGTTCTAACAGTGGCCGTCGTAACAACAGCAGTGCAGTCATTAAAATGCAGAAAAAATACAGTGGACATATTTTTGATGCAACTACTGGTGTGTTCCATTTGCCGTTGGTGCTCGGTCTCCGAGACGTTTTTCCGAGGGCTGAAGCCGGAGGTGACGTCATGCAAGCCCCCAGTTCTAGAACATGCGACCAAGTATCCCGGAGCAGCATAGAATCCAAGATGGCTGCTCAGTGTAAAGACTGTACATTTTTAGCACTTTAGTGTTGTTTGTCTCTAACCTGGTCAGCTGTGTACGTAATACAGTGTTGTTGTAGTGGATAGATGTGTTGCCGTGGTCGTTATACGTGACACGACATGTTATGTGTCGTTTTTCAAGTGGCGATGCTAAATTCTCTGGTCGATGTTGCTGACAACAAATGACTAGCCTAGTTAGCCGAACAGAAATGGGAACAGGATCAGTAACTTGAGAAGGAAAATTCAGATAAAAAGGTATAAAAATGTTATAAAAAAATATTCTATCCATTTCTATCCACTCTCCTGTAGCAAATGGAACACATCCAATTCGGTTTTCACTGTATTTCTAGTATTTTTCACTTTATTTGTGATGTAATCTCATCAACGTTGCATTATTCTCAATGTTTTAGAATGCCTAGTATTGCCATGATGGCATTCTGATCATTCCTAATAAGTTTCCGATGTGGGATTACTCCCATGACATATTATAGGAATTTATAACAGTGACAAACAAATGGGATTCCCAACAGAGCTTAATTAACCTCATGCATCTGACACCTGTTCCGTTTCCAAGTTGAATGCAACAACAATGGAGTTACCGCTCTCAAACGAGCTGCTCCCAGTATGTTATTATGGATTTGCTCTTCACCATTTGCCAGTTCCCTGTGAGCAAACACTGACTTAATTACTCAATTCTGATGACATTCTAACTGCATCATAGTCAAACATCTGACTTAATACAGCGCCAGATACATAACGGCAGCAAATGTGGAACATCCAATCATTTTTTCCCAAAATTTATAAGAAATAAATCTTACTGTGTTTATCATTTCGGATTCATTTATAGCTTGATATACAGTCTTATCTCTTTTTTATGTGGCTTTATCTTCTGGAACCACTTTGGAAATGGTATCACAAAGAGAGAGCTCAGGCATATGCTCCTTCCAAAAAGGTTTTTAGTGCTCGTAGGTTTTTTTGAATAAAGTCGATTTTCCTGGTGCACTTAAACCCAGCAGGAAGGCTTTGCTGAGGAGATACTAAGGTTTGGTGAGATATCTCTAGATTCTGTCAGTTTGTGCTCATCAGGCCTGCTTAAAAGCAAATCTACAGCAATGTAAGTACTAAGTGAGATTAGCGCTTTTCTTCATACAGTATATGGCTGGAATAGAAGATATAATAGAAGAAATGAAAGACGGAAGTGACCAATCCATGGTTTATCTATGCCAAAGATCATTATTATTATTATTATTATTATTATTATTTTTATTATTATTATTATTATTATTATAGCAAAATCACACTCAAATTTAATATAATCTCTGTACTACCAGTCTGCTTTTGCACTTTGCTCCATTTTGTACTATTGGAATATGTCCTGCACCTTTAAAAGTTTGCACTTATTGGTGAGATTATCTAGCTGTATTTGTTAGAATCAGCAGCCTTTCTTTAGCCGACTCTCAACCGGGTAGATATTGATGTGTACTCTGATAGGGCCAAGAAAGCATATAATTACAATCCGGGTTTAGGAGATTAGTTGAGAAGCAGTTCTTGATTTAGATATAGGATATTTCCTCTGACAACTGCAAGGCACTAAAGTGTGTCAATCTGCATAAGAATCTGAAACGGAATCAAATGCCGTTAATGTAAAACACATCTGAAATGGTGTTTTGCCACCAGGGTAAAGCTACTGCTGATACACCATCAGCTATTAGCTTTAGCCATACCTAAACTGTACAGAGGCACGCTCCGGTCAGCAAGCTATCTACAAACAACATGCTTGTTTCCCACCACAAGCGACTCCCTCAAATTCAACAATGCCCTGGGGGTGGGACATCGGATAAAAGATTCCTGTTTCCATTAGCGCCAGGAGATTGTTTTGGTTCACCTTTCGCTGGTTCTGAGCCTGAAGAGTCGGCCGTCAGAGAGTGGCGGCTCTTCCCCCTCCTCTTATTTCCAGCGTTCAGTTTTAATTTGAGGCAACATGAAGGAACGTGTCCTCACTCCTGTGCGAAAAAGCTTAGTGCCCTGGAGAGAGTCACACTAACAGGGCCTAATCCCACTCGGTCGCTGAGCGGTTTGTGTGTCTGTGAGAACACGGAGGCTAATAAACTATCCCTGGAACCCCCTTGAGACCGGAAGCATGCGTTAGCTTGTGTCTTAATTGATATGTGTGCTCTATACGGAGTGGAAAATACAGCCCTGTGCAGCCCACAATTGTCACATCAGAAAGAGGGCTGTTGAAGAGGCTTCATCAATGTCTGTCTTCATTAGACTGCTGTCGGAGATCTGGTTGTCACATCTGTGGGAATCTGTGGGATGTAATGATTAGAATGTCGCTGACGCATTTCAGTTTATTTGTAATTGGATGTCATTTTTTGGTTCATCCTCAAGGAACTGGGTGTAGTGTAGACGGAACGGTGAGAGTTTACCTCACGTGAAAATAATCCACATTGTGCTGCTAACAGACCATCCATACAGCCGTACATGTTCAACACAACACTCCGCCGCTAGACTGCGGTCTGCGTGATTTGGGTTGTTAAATCCAGGCAGCATTTACAAACATCAGACTTCTGTGATGTCCCTTGTTGCGTTACCTACTTATGAACCGTCCAAAACGTGTTACCTAATGACTACATAGCCATCACATCCTGTTTGCTTCAGCTAATTAATTCCCCCGTTGTCTGTTTCATATTTTGAGGCTCGATTCGTTGCCTTAAAGAGCAAGACTAACTGCATTTTGGCCTCAGCAACAGTACGTTTTTCTTCTTCAGGACATTCTTGGGGCAAGACCATTTATGGAAAGCTACTCTTCAGATAGCTTTAGCATCAGCTTTGCTAGCTAGATGATTGGATCATGTAAAATTAACATTGCTTCTGAAACAAACTGAAATTTCTGAAACAAATCAAATGGTTTACCATAAATATTTGAGCATTACTTCTAAGTCCCTCCAGGATTTTGTAGGCCTTTCTTGAGATTGTTGCAGCCTAAAATGTCTGATTTTGTGGCAGCTTTTCTAAAAATTGTGATGAAAGTTGCTCCATTTTTAGGCATTTTGTTGCAATAAAGTTGTGGACAAATTTGTGATTTAGTCTCCCTTTTTAATGATTCTTTAACAATTAATTAAAATGAAGGAACAAAACCACTATTATTTTCATTAACCATGAATCACTTAGTCATTTAGTGGGAAACAACAATGTTTGGTCAAAAGTTGCATAAAAGTTGCAGTAATTGGTCAAAATTGCACGGTAGTAATGAATTCGCAGGGATCGGCTGAATTTGCGAAATCGTGAAATCCTGAAGGGTCTGACTTCTGAAAATAAAGGAAGACTCACAAGTCTCCTTAGATTATCATTTTACGCATAAAATTACCAGGCTAAATTCTAACGAGCTGTCCTAATAACCGTGGGCTTGACTTTGGCTTTGAGGACAAGAAATATAAGAACACAGTCTCAAAAGTGTGCCATTTCTCTGAGCTCTGCGGTAAAAAAACATCTCCACCAATGTCATTTTTTGAAGGCGCTTTGTGTACTGAATACTGAAGCTCATTGGATGCGTTTTATAAATAGGTGCTGCCAGCACCAAGAACACATTTGGTAGACACAGGCCCTTACTTTTTTATAGCAGTGTCCTTTGTGTCTTCACAGTGGCCCTCTCTGTGCACACAGAGGTGTTGCGGAATCCACACCAGGAAAGATCTAACCATCTTCAACACCGACCCCTGAGAAACTGTAAGTTTTCAGCGAAATCTCCTTTACATTGTGATATTGGCTGATGTGTGTCACCTGTGGATTTATAGGAACAGTGCAATTAGACTTTGGTTGTAGTGCTGTATAATTCACCACTGAACAGTTTCATTACAGTACAATATTACATTGATTCAGCGGACAATCATTTGATGTCTAACGATATCACAAAGTCTGATACGGTAGGATGCTGACTTGGTTAAATTTGGGAGTTGGTGATGGTATGATCTTTGCTGGTGCCCCTGAGCATGGGAGTAAAATTCCTTGTCGCTAATATGTTGTGTTTGGAAAAGGTTCAGACCCTTGCAACCCCAGGTCATGCCAACAAGGGCGGAATATCGTCGCCTGAAAGAGTAGATGGAACTTGAATGAATGAAACGTAGCATTAGCTCTCATTTCAGGGCTAATCAGAGGACTGGTGGAGGGATTGAATGAGGCTGATTTACTATACCAGCATGTGGTCTTTGCTCTGGGGAAAAAAAGACTCGTCGGTTGCCGTCAGCCCCTTTCTCCGAGAAGCGAATCCCCCCCCACCCCACCCCCTTTTTACGCATCTACAAGTAGGCCTAGATTCCCAGCTTCAAGGACAGATTTGTCACTGGCAGAAACAAACATCAATTCATTTGCCTCCAAATGCTCAATGGCGGACTGTAGCGTGCCACGGCGAGCTTTTTTTGCCCCTTCGCAAAGCAACTCAAAGTCAGAGGTTCACTGGCAGCAGCTGTGCTCCTTTTGAGAGATTTCCGAGGATCTGCGTAATACCTTTGAGAACAGCGCTGCACCTCAAGTGAAGACAGTGAGAAGCCTGAGGAGTTAACGTTCTGCCACGTATCTCGCGTCAGGAATGCGTTATTAGTGCAGGGACGTAATCGGAACGTCAGCGCCGGCTCATTAGTTCAGTCGCACCCACCAGTGACGTCAGCTTCTCAAAGGAGTCCTGTTGTCAGCAGAGAGAAAACACAGTCAAATATGCTGTGCCATAGCAGGACTTATTATTGAGTAGAGGTGTGAACCTTCACTGGTCTCACGATTCGATTCAATTACAGTTATTAGGTCAACGATTTGATTTGATATATGATATCTCGATGCATCATGATGCAGCCAATCAATATTTCTTCATTACTTCACATTGCAACCAACATCACCAAGCGAAAAATATAATTCTGGGGTTTTCAACTGTTTCTGTCCCAGGGATCACCATGCAGACTACGCAGTTTGAGTGTGAGAAGGAGCTTTTTTGTGTATTACTTTTTAGATATTTGCATTAAATAAATTAATTATTAAGATGCACAAATCAGGGTGGCACGGTTGCGATTAAGTGGTTTGGTTAATGAATGAATAAATGCCCAAATCATCTGGAAATGTTTTGAAAAATAATTAAAAAGAAATTATTTTTAAAAAGAGATTTCAGTAGTGGAACTGCACCACCTGCGATGCTGCCACCGACCACTAGGGGTCATCGGACTGCCAGTTGAAAAGTCCGTTATGATCTAATATGGTCTGCCACTGCATCGATGCAGAATCGTCCACATCTACATTACGTTGCATCGATTATTCAATTAATTTCATCACCCCATTATTGAGTCGTTCCCAAGGTGATCACATTCCGATGCTTGTAACGAAGGAGTGTATTTTTCAAACCTGAATACACTTTAGCCTCAGGCTTGCTCACGCCGCCTTTTTGCCCAAGATGTCTTGTCAGCAGTTCCCTGATGAAGGCCCTTGAGTTCAGCCGAAGTACTCAGAGGCGTTCAGGCACCATCCCGCGAATCCCCATCGACGACCGTCTTTGCTCACAACGGGAGAGCATTTAAGTGATCAAAAACGAACAACTTACTCCCCACAGCATTCTTATCCTCTAGACACTCCAAACCTTTGGTCACACGTTTGGGTTAACACAAGACACAATAAAGGGTCGTCAGCTGCGTAAGCTCGGCAATGCTCGTTTTGTTTAACAGCGACAGGCTTCGTCAGCTATGGGAGATCATCTGATCTCAGGCCTCCAGAGGAGGTCCATCTCCAAACACTTTATGTGCCTTTTCAGGCAGACTCCAGGCACGTCCCCACACAGAGGTGTGCTAAGCTTTGACATTCAGCTCTGGTTCCCCTGAGGCTGCTGAAGTCTGATGTGCTGACAGATTCCTAGCTCCTGTGCCTGGCTCTGATGTTCAGATAAAAAAGTAGAGAGAGAGAGAGAGAGAGAGAGGGGGAGAGAGACAGGGAAAGAGAGAGAGAGGGAGCGGGTGGGAGACTGTATAAGATGTAAGCAGTTCTGCAGTTTTATTCATACCCCCAAAGTGCATTTGCACAGTAATTTCACTGCTTACGCAACAACCAAAAGGGTGTTTATTGATGTGCATTATTCAGTCTCCAGCTTTCTCAGCCTTAAAAGCATTTCACTTCGATATGTCTTAATTTACGTTTGTTGCCATAGCGAATAAATAAGTAAGAGTGATATATGCAACAAAACCTTTCCTCTCCTTCTTTGTGATGAAGACCAGAGTACAGTAGCATTGTCGTTTTTAATTTAGTGTGCACACCTAGCACTTCGGAGGGGCGTTACGATGAGAAATTACGACACCTTTCAGCGTGACAACCCGAAATGCTAAAACCAGTCCTGGCTTATTGTAGGGCCTTAGAAATATCGCATTCACTTGCAAGCTATCTGCTTCGGAATACTTAAACAGTTACTCATTCCTCTGCTTCTCTAAGTGAAAAGTGAAATAAGCAATAAGAACTACAGAAGAGCCTTTCTGTGTGGAGTTTCCATTTTAATTCAATTTTCATTTAATTTTAATTCAATTTCCTTTCATTCAGATTGTAATTCTGCATCTTGTTTGCTACCTCAATTTAAAATTCAACTCAAATTCATGAATTAATGTGGAATTCTTGAGTCACTCTCAATTCACTTCTGAATTTTGCACAGCCCTGGTTTGGAACCCTGAAAAAGCGGAAAGCGCTCATTATAGCATCGTGCAAACAATGCAACACCGTTTTCAGACATGAAAGGGTTTTTTTTAAGTGCTGCAGTGGAATACCGCTCAAGCCACAAACCTATTTTTAGTTACTCTTGACTCCCATTGCAATCACCGGCTCGCACGGGAGTGCAAGGTAATTTAGGGCTTCCGACTCTCCCCCTGAAAGAGCGTCTTCACAAACACTGTCTGAGTTGCCGGTAGAAATCTCACACACTGACGCACCAGGGTCCCTAATGAGACAATCTGTCATAGCAGTTGACGTGCCTCCCCAGATTAATTACTGTGTTTCCCTTACACATGATAATGAATCCATTACATACGTCAGGGCTTTTATTTTTGAGCCGTCTAATCTTGGACAGAAACAGAGATTTTAACACAACACTTCTGTTGGCAGATTTTTTGTTCAATCCTACTTTTGCTCATTCTGGTTTAGTGGTTTGAATATGTTTCCATGTGACATGACGGAAGGAATAAAACTTAAAGGGCACCAGAAGTCATCTCTGCCCTGGAGAGAGGCTTGCTTCCTTGGATGAACCCAGCCTCAAGTTGCATACAGCCCTGTCACTGTTTTGCTTAAAGGATCTTTACAATTGTAAATTTGACAAGTTATGATTGGATTTGACACAGATCCAGTATCTATTATCTATGAATACAAAAGCCACAACAGAACGAAAGAGAGCAGGAGTGCGTCTACATCCCTCCAGCTTTCTGGAAGAATTTTGTACTGCCTTGGTCGGAGTGACTAATTTTGCATCTGATTTTGGTAAATGAGGTTTCTATTACATTATTTTATCAATGAAAGGATTATGCACTAGATTTAACTAACCACAGCTAAAATCTGTGAAGCACAATATAGCCATATAGTCTACTTTCTCTGTAACATTGGTGGTGCAGTGTTTAGCGCTGCCGCCTCACAGCGAGAAGGTCTTGGGTTTGATCCCCAGGTCGAGTGTGATTGTGTGAGTGTGTGTGCCCTGCAGTGTACCCTTGCACCTGTAGTTCCTGGGATAGGCTGTGGTTCCCCCACGACCCCAGTTGGGATTGAGCGGTTTGGATAATTAATGAATGAATGTCTCCAAACACAGGCGTCTTCACTGGGTTAGGGTTAGGGCTAGCCGAACCCTAGGGTTGCATAATATTATAAGGCAAAATGGACTCTTTCAAATTTGCAAATTACCATGAATAAACTCACCTTTTCCTTTCTGTGGCACAGTCTTTATTTAATCTGAAAAATATACCAGCTTTTTAGCATGTAATCTGTGTTTTCAGGTCTAAAAGAGACCAGTACTAACGTGAATTCAGACACAACTAGAAGACCTTTGATTTGTACATCCAGTAAAAGGAAAATATGGATGGAAATATTTTGCAAGCCTTCAAAGATCAGTTTTCTAAAGATATCACCGAAATTTCCACAGTTCCTTTTTAGGGTTACGCTGTTGAAAAAGGAGCAGCCGTGAACAAGTGTGTAGGAAGTAAACACACACCTGAGGCTACAAAAAGCTCAAAAAGCACCGCTATTCCAACATCCAGGGATCTGCACAACAAGGTGTGCAGCTGAAAACAGCAAAAAGACTGATGTGTGTGTGTGTGTGTATGTGTGTGTATTTGTATGAGAGAGAGAGAAAGAGAGGTGGAGTGCACATTTAATTCAATACATATCAGTAACACCCCTCGTTGCAGAAATTAATTTCGCTTGCACTGTTCTAAAATTATAAAAACTAATTTCTTGTTAAGTTGGCTGTACCTTGCAGGCTTAAAGCGAGTTGCGTATCTCCTTCCTTTTCTCCCTGTTCCTCTCTAGCCCCCGGCTTTCTCACAGTCGAATGCAGATGTAAACTTTATTAATGCTGCAGCGTGAAAGTGTGTACTGTGGGGGGAAAAAAACACATTTATATAACCCCTTAATTAAACAACAGGACGCAAATAGCACCGTGGCCCTGAGACGTGGTCACAAGTGCACACATTTATAGGTGCTTTGCAGCACTAAGGATCATGGGGCATGTATGTATTTGGCCAGAATTCCCACTGAGGGGGAACTGGACAGCCTCCAGTGTTTGTCTTCCAGACTGCCAGTGGATTAGTCACAGAGCTAATGAGATCTCAGTATTTCATTTTCATATTTTGTGCAAACACAGCAAACCAAACTCATACAAATACGGTTAAGGCCTTGCATCATTTACACCAGATGTTCTGTTCTGAGATGTGAATTATTCATCGAGCGGCACAATCATTGCCTGGTGTTGCTGGCGCTGTGAAGAGCAAGGACCCTCTAGGTTGTACTTTTGGTCAGTTTTGCTCAAAGTGTATAACTTATATAAGTGTATACACCATCACCACAACCTGAGACATGAACATTGCATTACCTTGTTTCAATGGCAAGTGAACATTTCAGTGTGGGGGAAGCTACAGTAACGGTAGCTTGTCAAGCTAAAAGCTGCTTTAAAAGACAAGATATTGCCTTAATATATTAGTTGCTATACTACTAGCTACAGAGAAAACATAGCTAACTACATCCAAGCTTTTCATCATAACACATTCTCGGCAGCTGCGAGATTGTTTCGGAGCATGCTGGATTTTTGCTTCCATCTGTGCCAAGTTGAACACCATGCTCCGTTAACATCTCGAAGCTGCCAAGAGTGTGCTATGATGCAATAGGTGTGCACCACTTCTGCCAATTCAACACCAATCAGAAACGTCTAGTAATTTAAAATACCAATTTTTTGTCAAATAACAGTATTTTTAAACGATGTAGCAGTTTGCCATGCTACATGTCTAGTAAACATTATTTAAAATGTCAAATTCGTAGCAAATGCAAGTGGACTTAAAAATACAGATCACTTTTCAAAGGAGTCACAACATAATACATCAATAAATTCATTTGTGCAAATCTGACAAGGGCCAAATTGGCTATACAACTGGGGCAGAGCATCTCTAAAACAGCAGCTCTTGTGGGAGGTTTCCAGTCTGCAGTGGTCAGGAGCTACCAGAATTGGTCCAAGGAAAGAAAACTGGAGACTGGTGATGTTGTCATGGACAGCCAAGGCTCACTTATGCATGTGTGGAGTTATCGCTGCCTCACGTTGTCCGGTGCAGTAGAAGAGCTATTGTAGCACAAACTGCTGATTCAGTTCACACGTATACAGGTATCTCTACAGTGAGAAAAGTTTATATTGAGATTGACAAGGAAAAACTCTCCAGTTTTCTTTTAACATCTCACATACCTCTGAATCAAATATATGCACTGACTCACCTTCATGATCAGAAAAACTGTCTGTATGTGGTGGATGAAAACATTTTGACATCCAACATAATTTCACTGCAACGGAAGGCCATAAAGATATATCTGTCGTAGCAAAGCGGTGCCTCATGTCTTTTATATGACATTTGCAGACATTTCTTGGCTATTTTTCATTTATCAGTAATGATTATGCAGTCAAAAAATTGAAAAGTCTACACTGAAAGAAAATTTGCAGTTTCACAGATTACATAGACCAAACTTTCTCCAAACCTGAAAGAATTCTTTGCAAGTTTGCTATCAGCATAAACATATATGTGTATTTTAAAGTGTACTGATATCCGTTTGCATTATATTGCAAGTAAAATTGAAATTGAAAATTTGCTGCCTATGGGGCTGCAGTAGCTTTAGACCTACTCAATATCGGGTCATAATCAGAATGTCAATATGTTATGATATAATTTGATGTTTTGAAGTTATGATACTTTCAACAAATTCAGCCATGTATATAAACCGATACAAGACAAACAGGAAGAAAACTTGATTTCTTAGAGAATAAGACAAGATTTCAGCCAGACTCAAATCCATGGTCCTCTTGATCTGTAACTGTGAACCCGAACACTAGCCACTTCGAAAAATAACAGAAACGCCTGGAACTGTTTAAGAGTTAAAACACACATTTAGAACAGACCAGTTTCTTTGCAGGAAAGTGTAGCACATGGGTGAATGTGATCTCCTAACAATATAGCTAACTACAAGTAGCGATGCTACCATGGACGGTTCTATGGCTACGGCATAAAAATTCAAATTAAATAGACCAGCTATGGCTCCCCAATCTGCGTGCAATGTGAAGTAACATAGAAAAACTGATGGCGTGTGTTGTGATGCATTGAGCTATCGTATCGAACTGAATCGTTGACCTGACAATCGTAATTGAAACGAATCATGAGACCAGTGAAGGTTGACACTTCTACTGAATGGTCATCCCAGCTGCTTGAATCATACCGGTGACTAACAGAACGATCAGATGACGATGAACTTCTTACAAGCAGAAATTTCCGCCAGACAGCCAGAGAAGCTGTAACGCCTCTGCTCATTTGATCCAAGCATCCGGGTTTATCCAAAGGCCTCCAATAAGCTCACTGGATGAGATATCAGACGTTTTTCATTCTCAAAGCTTTGTGGCAGTGTTTTTAACTTGCGCTCCAAGGTCACTCCACTCGCTAGCATTAAACAAAGTCATTTTGATGCACGGATCAAGGAATGCAGGCCATGTTGCAGAGCTTTTTGAACTCTCAATTCACTGTTTGTTTGAACCTTTTTTTCTGAGCTTATCACTCTGCAGGACGCTGTGATTACTTAAAAACCTCAAACAGTGTGGAATTGTAGGACGAGGCATGATGCGATTTGGCCAACGTGCACAATCTGTTCCACCGACACAAATGATAAGGGTGTTTACAGTTCCCTGATGATATCGGGCTTAACACACAAAAGGTCTGAGAACATACTGCAAATGCATTAATCTGCACTGATGTTTAACCCAAGTTTTAGAATCAGTTCTTATCCTCCAACTATTAGAATATTGATTCTTGATTTGTGTTTGGACGTCTTGCATAGTGCAGTAGTACTTGATGGTTTCGAGACAAATCTCGGTCTCGTCTCAGACTCTGCTGTATTTGTACTCGGTCTTGTCATGGACTTGGGATTTTATTTGGAGACCAGCCGAGACCATAATATTACTATTAAAACTATTTGAGACCGATGCAGGCATTTTGTGTTGTTTATTAATTAGTGTTTTAATAACTCTGAATCCCTTTAACTTACAGAAACCACACACATACCATCAGAATCACAACACATTCAATTTACCGGACATTATAGTCATTCCTCTGTGTGTGAAATTATTTCTGAGTAATTCCGTGCACAAGGACTGAAGTAATTGCGTAAAAACATATTAATTACATTATTTGCGATGTAAACACACACGTTAGTGCTCGCGACTCTCATATGGAATGTCATCATGCACAAAAATGTAGTTCTCTTCCAGAAAGCCCAAAAGCAGCTCATTTTATAGACCAAAATTACCCAAAACTTTAGTATTTCTTCATTTTCAATTTGATCAGAAAATATTTTTTCCATTTTATAATGTTATTGAGTAATCAGTAGGGAAAAATAAATATAGAATAATGTATTGTTTATCAAATAATTTTATTCTGTATCCACATAGATACCAAATGGATAAAGAAGTGTTTCCACCTGCACTAACCTTATTGTTCTTCACAGCACTAAGCTATAGAATGTCTCTGAATAATAACAGGTCAATAACACAGTGGGTTTGGTCTTGAAGAGTGTTCACTGTGGTTTGTTGAGTTTAACATATGATGTGATCAGTGTGGATAACCGCTTCCAGTGAAGTGATTTCCTCATTTGCGTCAATAGTTTGCAACATTGCAAAATCCTGAGGGTCTGTCTTATGCTACAACACTGTTAAGAGTCACTCAGACCACACCAGCACCACCACCATATTGACTAACGGTAAATTCTGGATGAATTAAATTATGTGCATGATAAAAGACTGTGCCTAGAAGGGCACTTAAAGTTAGATTTTCTTTTTAAAAAATAAGGCAAACCGTGAAGATACACAAAGCAATGCCGCTGAATGTGTTATCCACCGAGCAACCACTTTTCTGGTAACATTCCTTTTTCTTATTTGTGAAATTGACATTAGCATCCCAGCAGAAGTAGCCCAGTCGGGGAACATAGAGAGATAATTATGTAAAGTGGGCTGCCTCCTTCAGTGCATGGCGGGGATTCTGACACAATGTCACGCTCATTATCTGCACTTCGCCGAGGTGTTAAAGTACCTTCTAATGTCCAACACTTTCCTTTCTTTCCTTTTAACCCAGATGAATGTCAAGAAAGGCGTCGCTTCCACACTTTGGCGCCGCGCCTGCCGTTGCGTAGGCCTATGTTCTTCATCTTTTGTCTCATATGAGTTCTGTTGCCTTTTTAAATCAATTGAAGAGATAAAGAGATGCCTGTCTATTATATATAATTCTACATGTCAGTAACATGCTTCTCTTAAAGAATGTTATAAATAAAATCTACAATTCCAACATCTTAAAACTTATGTTTGACAGACTTTAAAAAGGATTAGGAACCTTTTCATTCTTCAGTGAGCACTAGGGTATATGTTTAATATATGTTCTGAAAGCAAAATAAATCTTCTTGGACGCAGGCTCTTTATGTAGCATAAAAACATGACAATGTTCACATGGGAGGGGGTCCAAATTTTTTGACGTCGGTTTGAATCCCAGTCAGGTAAAGGTTCTACTGCGGTACTCATGAGCAAGGTATCATCCTCAAGCACCCCTTAGCAAATAGTAGTTTATTCAAGTGTACTATGAGTATACTTATTATATAGTAAAACTGAGGCAGGATACTTGAAGTTTATCTTTTATACACTATATTTTATAAGCTTAAGAATAGTATAGTGGAGTATACTTGACTTACACTGTTAAGTATAAAGAAAAGTCTACTAAAGTCTAAAAGTATACTTTTGTAATCTTAAAATGACCTGATAACGTATACTTAAAGTATACTTTTATAAACTTAAAAATGTCGCAATTTAGTCCGAAGAAGTATTAAATTAGTATACTTTCTAGTACACTACATGGTACATGGTCCGTAGTATACTTGCTATACTTATACTCAAGCATACTTAATAAAATGAACTTCAAGTATGCAACTTTTTGCTAAGGGACTGCTTCCCAGACACTGCCCATCAGCTGCTCACTGCTCCTTCACGGATGGGTCAGATGCAGAGGTCACATTTGGTTGTGGTGCACTGTGTGCTGTGCTGTGGTGTGTTCACAATGACAATCACTCACTTTACTTTAGTATTTTCCCATTGTGCCCATGGTGCAATATCCTTTCGAGGAAAGAGTGAATTTATCCAGCAATTTTACTTTAAATAATTGAGGGTGTCAATAATTCTGGAGGGGAGTACTCTGCGAGAGAGGGAGAGAGGGAGGGAGGGAGAGATTCAGCGATGCATGAAATAAGCTTTTCTCTACAACAGAGCCTAGGGTTTGGAGAGGGTGTTGGCTGATGTTTTCTGCTATTTCTTAATTAAGAACGTACCGCTGGAGCTTCAGACTCATATATTCCTCCTGTTTTACTCCTCAAGGCCAGCGTGCCTCCAATTTGCCATAAAAACAAAAATACAGTTGGAAAAACAGACTGCGAGAAACACAGCGACGAGGTTCGCGACTCCATTTTAATTGACTCAAATAAGGGTTCAGGAAATCCTCGGCCCTTAATGAGAAGGATTAGCGAGCAGAGATAGCGTCTTGTTGGGTTTGCCTGGGCTGTGGAAGCGGAACGCGTCTGAAGGATATTCAATTTAAATGCTACATCCCAGAACCAGCTCGTTCATGCATGCAGTCCGTCCATCCGTCCGTCTGTCCGTCAACATCAGGAACGAGGCGCTTAACGGAATAATGTGGCTTACGGATGGCAGACGGCCATTAAGTTCAGCTCTCATACATAAGCATGCATTTTGGGATAAAAAAGGTGTGGGCTTAAATGTACCATTCTCACAGCACAGCGCAGTTAAGCACCTCTGTGGTACCTCTGTTATGCTACCACTACCGCTAAGATGTTAAGGGGTTTAACATGTCAGCACCAATAGTAGGGCTGCAACTAATTATTTTTTAAATTGATTAATCTGCTGATTATTTCTTCAATTAATCAATTATTAATCACATTTTAAAGAATCAAATGATTTCATTTTTCCAGCATTTTTTAATGAACTAAATTGTCTGTTTAAATTTTTATATGTTTATTTTTTACTCTCTAACATTTTAAAATGGAAAAAAATATTTTCTGAATAATTGAAAATAGAAATATTGAAGTTTTCGACATTTTTAGCCATTTTGGACTGATTTTGACTCATTTCTGGGAGAGAACTACATTTTTGTGCAAGACGGCGTTCCACATGAGAGTTGCGTCACAATAACGCAGTGGACACGCGTCGGAATAATCACTGAAAATATCAAGTAAATGGCTGTACTGTGAGTAGAACGCTGGTTGTTATTTATCATCTAAAAATGAGTTTTGTCTGTAATGACTGGGAAGATTTGACAGTGACTCCTTCCTCTTTCTAGGGAACTAGCAGTGGTAAATCTCGCTGTGCAGCTCCACACTGCACCAGTGTGTCTAACATGGCTGAACCTGCGCGAGCGGGAAAAGCAGTCATGGCAAAGAGAGCCGGAAAGCCAAGCTGGGCTGATAAAATGCAATTTACATTTTCCACAAGTGCGCCTGTTAATTATCTCCGCACTCGCAGGCTAATGAAGAAACTCGGTCGCAGTTGCGGAGGGCGGGAGAGAGAGAATTGTTGATGAAGTCAGACATAAGGACGCATGCCAGTCCCAGTTTCTGCCTAGGTTATTTCCTGTCATAAAAACCTCCCAGCGTATGCTAGCGCCCGATAGCTCGTCTTGGATCCTCCCCAATTATGTCACACTATCGTAGTGAAGGTTTACACGCACCACTGAGCGCTAGCTGCAAGACGACGCCGGTGAGAGAGACAGACGTGCGCTACGAGCCCCAGGATACGCCCTCCTGCTGTGGAAACATGCCAGAACACATTCACTTCATGTTCAATATTCGATAGACGCAAACTGTATTCAAAGTGTTGCAACAATTTGCACTTCCCGGCTTGAGAAAAGGTGGCACGGAACTTACCTCCACCACTGCGACACCAGTGAAGGAAAGTTGGATCACTGCTCGAGTTCAAGTAAAAATACAAAGTGGACTTTTAATGGTTATTGCTTTCTTCATGACATTCTAGTTGGTCAAGGAGCTTAGCTAACACTTCTACTGGCGGTGGCACTTGTTAGTAAACATGGCACGTAACCCATATTGTAAATTTGGATATCTACCAATACAACACAAATCCAATACAGTCTCAGAGTCTTTTTAAAACAGAAAATAATGCTTTAAAAAATGTCTGAATACATGACTGAGATTATTCTGTTCTGCTTCAGGAAATACTTGATTAAATACTGTTTTCCTACTAAAACAATGTAATAATTACACACCCATATGTATATGCTAAATTATTTATTATTAAAATAACATCTCACACATGATTCCTTTAAACACAGTTGTGTAATTTAGTGACGCTCCCTAATCCTGTGGCGCTAAAAGCATCAGGAACACAGATTGTGAGTGAGAGCTGGTGTTGTTAAGGAAATTAAACAGTATAATGGTGTGATGTGCTTTTGGGCTTGTAGTGTGTTGTGTTGCTTGTTCTGCTCATTGTCATATCAATATGTAGGAATTAATGTGAATCGGCTTCATAGATCAGCCCAATGCCACCGATACCCGATCCAGCTGTTTGAGTCGTTATCAGACCGATATTCCATCCGCATATCGGATCAGTGTCATCTCTACTTGAACATCATCAAGAAAAAAAATAGTTAAAAAATGTATATTTTGCTTTTCTGCTTTGCTTTTTATTGATCTATTAATGTTGTATTTGTCAGTCGAATTGTATAAATTTATGTAGCATTTTGAGCATCCCTAGAGATCAAAATGAGTTTTCCATTGCTACAGCGCCCATGATAGTCAGATCACTTTACTGAAAATTTTAATGGTTCAAGCTGCACAATGCGTTTTGTGGGAACAATAACATAAAATTAAATACAATCACTAATTAGACTTTTTTCTATTCAGCATCAATGCAGAATCCCTTGACATTTCCGAGGCCACAACTGTTGTAAAACAGCAAACAGCAACATCAACTTTTGTTTCTGATTAATTTCCCTCAAGTAGGGATTTAACAGAAGTCCCTGTACAACAGCTTGCACAAGCCTGTTAACTCTCTTAGCATCTCTGTTTTGTACTCTCATCTACAGTATCACTCATTAACCAGTAATGGCTCGAGGCAGTTCTAACTCTGATATCATCAGGAATACAGACCACAACATTCAAGATTTACGCTCAAACTGACTTCGCAATACAGGGAAGGGAAAACGTTTGCGCATTACTATGCCGCCCACCCACCCACCCACTCAAACAGTCCAGCAGAAAAGTGGCACATCAGATAAAATTCTTTCTTGGTCAAACATACTGTGACAGAATTTTTATTACGTGGCATATGGAGTCCATGCTGGGATTACAAAAAATTCAGCAAGAGCTTTGAAGGATAGGCTCAAGGTTATTGCTGGTCCCTGGCTTAAACAGTTTAGAACAACCATTGCCACCTGTGACCAGCTTAAATTGTGTTTGGCCTCAATGTCAAGCTGGATCAGGTGTCAAACCATCTTAGCAAATCCATAAAGCCAGGTTTTGAACCTCTGTCTAGCTTGTTCCGACCATTTCTAGATTTACAGCCACCTGTTAAACAAGCATCCCAGGTGAAAGAACGGTCAGGACATTGACTGTGATTTATAAGCAGAATTTATCTTCAATTTGATTCATAATGCAACACAATGTAAGATTTGCTCGCAGGGTCCCCCTACAGACGAGAAACGGCATTGCCTGTAACAACTGTCGTATCTGTATCGTAGTAATGCATGTTTTCTAAAATCCTACACGCACAGAACATGCGACGCAAAAATAACATAGGGGGAAGTCATCCACAGAAAACACACGCTGGACAATATAGAAAATATCCAGTCTTCTACCTGACATAATCAGCTGAAACCACAGAGTCAAGTATACATGCTTACTCAGATGATGAATCCCACAATAATATAATATTAGTAATCTTCTATTTTTGGTGCTGTCTACAGGGTTAAACTGCACATTTACACCCAAACATTTGGCAGTCAACATTTGCCTCCAATGCTCTCAAGCCAAATGAGAATAGCGATAACTTGCATCCTAACTACCGACAACTAGCTAGCATGTTAGCTACTGACTGGACAAATTGCTATAGGTTACTACTTGAATATTTGATTTATAGACATAGACGGAGGGCTATGACTTCAACAACACGGCCTGACACACAGCAAGCTCAAACTAGATATAGATGGTCAGCAAAGAATTTATACTTATTACTCCAAAAGTAACAGCACCAGGTCATCATCGCTCCTCCTCTTCAGCTCATGCCAGCGAGTGAAAAGTATTCACCCTAGTCCGGGCTCTTACTTTATCGCTCTCCTGCTTTCTTTTCTTTGTCTCCTCTGACAGCCCTTTCACCCTCTTCATTTTCCTTGCCGCTTCAGCCATGACAGCTAGGCTACTTATAGCCATCGCGTTCGTAACTTCGTAACTTTGTTTACCAGCCTCATCTTTTGAAGGGGGAGGGGGGATGTGACGTATGCCGTAAAGCAGACAAATTTTAGTTGCACAGTGCCAGTGCAGGCAATCCAGACGCTCTCAAGCAATGACGAAGGTGTAATTGAACCTGAGTTTATGTACCATCAGAAGGATCATAGTTTGAAGGCTGAAAATCTACATTGTGTTGCTTTAATTCTTCTACAATCGATCTGGTCTATGGTGTTTTGGCCTTTTTAAGAGGAATGGTGGCATTTAGCAAATCGCAATGGCTGGTGGGGAAAAAAAAAATCTCATTAAGTTCAGAAACACAATCAGCTGAGGAACTAAAGAAACCATTACCATTATTCTACGCAGCAGATAAAACTCAATCACACTCACAATTCCCGATAGCTGGCTAAAAAGAGTTTGTCAGAAAACAGGTACAGTGGCATTTAAGTGAAAACTCACAAAAGCTACGTTCAGGCTGTGGAAATGTCAAAGACCTGAGTAAAAGTCATAAAGAGAGTTCAAAATCCAGAGAAATATAACCATATTACCACATAACCAGAGGATGCTAGTGTGTTAGCTCTACTGATTAGATGTAGGCCGTAGCGCATATAATCTTATCTTCTGTCCTTGGGCGCATTAAACGTATTAAAGCGTTGAGGGCAGCCGGGCGTTCGCTCATTTCCTTCACACTCAGGCTTCTGAAGGCAGACGAATTAAATGGTGAAGAAAAGCCCCAGGTCCATCTCTGCGATCATTAAGCATAGAAAAGAATATCCAATGAATGGTCAGATCCGTTCTTCTTCTTCATCATCTTTACTTTTACATCTCCCGATGCTCCTCGTCAGCCCTGCCTCAGATAATGAGGCGAAATTGGCCCAAAGAAGTTGGACGTTATCAAATGATATTAAGGGTATTAAAAGATGGACTTCAGATTTCAATAAAACTCACCATGCCACTAAGAATGGAAAACGTAGAAAGGCGCGTTTTGGTGCAACTGAAATTGAAAAATAAGAGGTTGCAGGATCAAGTCTGGCTGTATCCTAAAACCCTGACAAAGTGACAAAGTCCCTGGAATCCTTTTTAGATGTTTTTCTAAGGATGAGTAAAAAATCAGACTCAATTACTAACGCAAATGCATTACTACCGTGCAATTTTGACCAATTACCGCAATTTTTTCCCTATCATTGTTTTTTCCCATAAAACATTGAGCCATACATCAGTGAACTCAATTCCTTGTTGCACTTAGAAGATGCAGGGAATGTGCATCACATTTACCTTCAAAAATAACTAAATGATTAATGATTAATAAAAATAAGTGTTTTTTCACTTAATTTTAATTCATCATAAAGGGGGACAAAATCACAAAATTTTCCACAACTTGCTCCTGCAACTTTATTGCTACAAAATGTCTAAAAACAGTAACTTTCATCACAATTTTTTTTAGAAAAACTGTCACAAAATCAGGCAGAAACATGTATATATATAAAACATAATAATATAATGAATAAAGTAGAGAAGTACAGACCTAATTGGGGATGCACCGATCCAAATATATATATTGGACATCAGCTCGATAATGACTCAGATAGCTGATTTAGTCTGAGCTGATCTATCAGACTAATCTATTCAATTAAATTATTAGTTTTAGTATTAGTATTAGTATTAGTCATAAATAATAATCAGGTGAAGAGATAAAACCATGAGCTTTTTACCAGTACGGACATTATGTTCACGTCCTCCACTTAATTCCCGATAGCAAGTCTCTAAGCAAAACCAAGGCCACTCTGCTGCATTAAAGTTATGAAATGTGGCAAACGGCAAGACAGTTATTAAAGTCAAGGACGTTAAAAGGAAGTGATTGAAGATAATTATTCAAAAAGGGCTGCTATTTAGAAGCCGTATTTCACAACAGTCTGACATCTTAGTCTGTAAATTGATATTAGCATAAAATTGACTTCTATAACGTGGTCTAAAAATGTCACTTTGCCTCAGTGTTATGATTTGGGTTTTTTTTAGGAGGAACACACACCAACAAATCAAATCTTCTCCAATCTAAATCCAAATCTGGACAAAAATACTGTATTTTTTGGAAAACTCGATACTATATATTCTCTCTCCTTACAAGACGGCCATTTTCAACTAGCAGATTTTCTGATTGGCGTTAAATTGGCAGAAGTGGCATCTTATACGTGACCAAGCCTGCACAGCACGCCCTCAACACCTAACGGCACGCTCTTGGCAGCTGCAAGATGGAGTTGGACGACTGAGTCCACCTTGGCAGTGACGGAAGCAAGAATCTGTGAAATGTAGTGTAGCTACATACTAAAGTAAAACAGCAGCCTGGCTGTAGCCTGTGCTGATGAATCTACACTCATGCATCAACATATGCAACTTTCCAACAGTTTGCACGTCCTCAGACCCTCACAGCGCGGAACGGCAAGCCGGATTGTTTCCGTTTGCAGAGCTAAATGTGCTAATGAGACGTGCTGCCCTTGCCATCATCAGAGTATCATGGGAAATGAGCGTGGCATGTGTGGGAAAAGGAAGCAGAGGAACTTAGAAGAACTAATACATTGGAATTGAAACTAATTAAAAATTAAACAAAAATATAAATCTCATTCTTTTATATAATATATGCATGTTACACATATGTGTTTATATTCTTATTTACGTAAATCTTATGTAAAAGCATTTGTTTTCTTCCATTTAATAGCACTTTTGTTGATATTACTAAACCTTCAAATAATTCAGTTTAGATTAAACAACTTTTTGGTTTTATAAAACTTTATATACATAATGGGTTATAATTCTGTAAATGCTACAATGTTTTATATAAGTTTTATCAGAATTGATTTTATAAAGTTTATTTTATTAAAGGTAATTTATTTTAGATTTTAAATCTTTTTCCCCCCAGTGTGCTCAGTCTGCTAGATAATTGCAGGCCGAGGCACTCGGTATTCGCAGCACGCGTGCAGCAAAACACACAGGCCAGATAAGGCTGCTGAAAAAGGCTATCCATCACCCTCCATGCTGCAATGTTACGCTCGGCGTTCTCCGAGGTTGCCCGGACCGAAGGCTGGCCAGCGGAGAGGAGTCATGCAGCTCACGTAGTGCTTTGTAATGTACCAAGGAGACGAGCCGAAACAACGCCGCAGTGCGCATGCATTACTGCTGCCGAGTGTCAACATGGGTGCTGCAAGGGCTGGGCAATATCAATATTACAATTAATTGCCTCGATTATGATTAATGAAAATTTTTTGGTTTTGTTTTTTCTTGTCTTATTAGCCCTCATAGTTTACTGACAATGTTTGTAGTGTAAATATGCTCAACTATTAAGACTTTCACAAATGTAAGATCTTATCTTTATGATTTTAAAATATTTGAAAGAAATGCACACAGATGAAGTAGCGCACCAGACAGGGCAGAGTCATGTGACAACACACGTTAAAACGTTTTTAAAAGGATGGTTCAAAAGGATGGAGAACTGAATTTTTGAAATATTTATTCTTTTTATATTATTTTTTAATTTTTTTTGTATTAGCAGAATTTTCAAAATTACCATCATGAGTAGGATTACATCAATTAGACGTTCTGAATCAAGGTTTTGATTTATTATCAATTAACTGTCTGGCCTTAGCTGCCACGATGACACCTTTGCTTCCAAAAGTAGTCAAGAGCAAAAACAACATAAACATCCTTTCCGGGAAAACAAGCCCCATTAATAAGCCTTTGCCAGCGTATATTACATTTTCCAGTACCTTTTCACAGCATTTATAACTGCACTGAAAATGAACTCAGAGAACAAGTCTCACTGCTGCAAGAAGATTTGCAGCACAAAGCAAGTCTCCACCGGTCACTGAAAAGGTGTGGGAATTAAATCTGTAAATTTAGTAGAGGTTTTAGTTTTTCAAGTTTAAGTTTTAAAGTCATTTTTGTGAAGATTTTGAGAATATATGTTGAAAGCAATCAATGCTGTCACATGTAAAAATATAAGCTCCATGATGCATGTAATTTTTAATAGTTCTGCTGTAAAAGTGACAACTTTTTTGTTCAGTAAGCTGCAGTTTTGTATGAATTACAATGTTTAAAATGTATTCAAGAAGGTCCTGGGTTCGAGCCCCAGGTTGCCATAGGGTCTTTCTGTGTGGAGTTTGCATGCTGTCCCCGTGTTCGCGTGGGTTTCCTCCGGGTGCTCCCACAGTCCAAAAGCATGCACTAGAGGCTAGTTGGTGGCTCTAAATTGGCCCCGTCAGGTGTGAATGTGTGTGTGACTGTGTGAGTGTGTGTGCCCTGCGGTGTGTTGGCGCCTGTCCAGGGTTGTTCCCCGCGTTGCACCCGTGGATCCCGGGATAGGCTCCCGTCCCCCTGCTCCCCACTGTGACCCCACTGTGCTTGGGAAACGCACCCCTGTTTGATGACTGTCAGATTGCTTTCTAAAAGCCCCAGAGGGGAAACAATCAACAAATGAAATCAAATTTCCATGTGAGAAGAAAGACGATAAAATAGCAGGTGCGTGTTTGACAGAAGACGCAGCTTTAGAGCTATTACTCTGCATAGAAGAGCGAAAGTAAATACACTGCAGTAATAGCCACTCTCATGCTAAACTGGTCTTCACGACGGTCATAAAGTCTGATGGATATGTTGCTGTGGCTGCGGAAAGGCCCGTCATAATGCGATTAATTTTTTGGTCATCAACACTTACACATCTGAACGTGTCTATATACTAGAAAGACTTATTTCACTTCTATTCTGCAATTTTATACATAGATTTTTAATATCTGCAAAAATATATTTATATATATTGACGGGGCGGCGTAGTGGTCACAGTGAGAGGATCCTGGGTTCAATTTTCTGTGTGGAGTTTGCATGTTCTCCTTGTGTTGGTGTGGGTTTCCTCTGAGTTCCTCCCACAGTCCAAAAGCAAGCACTGTAGGTTAATTGGCGACTCTAAATTGGCCCCCGTAAGGTGTGAGTGAGAGTGTGTGCTCTGCGGTGTGTGTGCCCTGCCTTCGCGCCCGTAGTTCCCGGGATTGGCTCCAGTCATCCCGTGGGATTAAGCAGGTCAGATGATGAATGAATAAATGATAACACCGTACACTGCAGAAACATATTCAGGGATGTACCTAGTTGTAATATCTTTCTAATTTTTGTCAAATGATTTGACGTTTCTGAGAAATATTCAACAAGAGGAGGTCGATAAAGCTTGGTGCAGTGAAGTACACTTTTATGAACTTATTTGGTCTCAAATGAACACCATTTGCTAAATGTCAGCATCCAGCGCTGGCGGAAATTAGAAAGTCGGGTTTGTGTTTGCTGGAGATACGCACCCACAAAGCCAATGTTTTACGGCTCGTCAAGTGAGATTACTGCATTGACGAGTCGTTTCGCCTTTTGTAAGAGTAGAAATTAATAAGCTACATGCAATGAAGTGAGCTCTTTATTCCACATATGATGACTGAATGTCAAAGATGTCTAGAAAAGGCTTAAATAATCTTAAATTCTAGGCCCTAGTCCACACGTGCATCCGAAGCAGGCGTTTTTCTGGCGTTCGTGGCAACAGGTGAGCGCGGACTGAACGCCAACTGTTTTTCTGCTCATCGGAGCGAATCAGTGCGTCCACACGTGCGTTCGTGACCTGCGTTTGGTCGGTGGAGCGTTTGGATGGCGTCAAATAAACCCTGCATTCAATGTTTTCCTGGAGGCGAGTTCTGCCAAAATCCAGACGAACACAAAGAAAATGTCGCTTTTGCATTTACATGGCGTTGGACCATGATTCCGTTGAGTTAGTTTAATATTCCTATTATGCTCTAAGTGGGTGATGTGAAAAAAAAACTGTGCAGCACAAAGACTGTCCTTCATCTGTCACAAAACTTGAGTTGGGTTAAAACTCGTAGCTTTATATACATGTACAAGTTATCTTTAATTTTTTAGCTATAAACTAAATTAAAATTTTGATGTCATTACACCAAACCAACTGCAGCACAGAGACTAACTTCCTTCATGTGCCACAGAAATTTTGTTTATTTCCTCTTTTATCTTTGTATATATTTAATATATTTTACATTTTATATTTCAGCACACCGGTAAACACTTTGGACATCCTGATTACCGCCTCCACAGATAAACACACCAAACTGCAAACTAGGCTGCAGGTTGGCGTTAAACAGCGTCAAATGACTGCCAATGTAACGCCTCACTGAAGTCAATCAAGCACAGCTGCAAAACGCAACAAAAACGTGTTCAGAGTGTGTTCATTTATCCAAGATTCCAACACCCATGTGGATAGGGTCTTAATCTAAACGTTTCATTTTTCTCGGTGCAAAACTCCCTCAACTGTGCAGGTGCAGCAGATTTTGACACTGACAACTGCTCCATCTTACACCCTGCGACTGCTGTCCATACCTGTCCTGTTCTTAAGACTTGAGCCTAACATAGTGTGGCTCCTAGTAGCTCAGTCACTCCGACTTAGTAAGTTGGTACAGGGCTCGCTGCCAGTCAAGTGAAGCCCAAAACTGACGCTGAAGTCTGCTGCATATCTGGACAAATGACAAATGGCCCAGCCTCGTTTACCGCGGTGCAGTAAAGCCTGATAGGGGAAAGACAGTCAGACTGCTCGTGTCACTCGCCGCGTGCACCACTATAAATTGTGACTTAGCTGGGTTTGCGTCTTTTTTAATCTGTTCCACGCCAATGCTTCCTGACGCTAACATGCACAGCCAGCCCCTGGGTTCGGAGTAAAGCGAACGACAGTCTGAGAACCCTGCCAGGCCAAATCTTTGCTTCTGTTGGCCGGCAGCGAACCCCGTCTGGGGTTCTGTCATCTGGTGCGTACACTTCCTCGTTTCTCTCAACAAATACAGCTTGCTTTCCGTTGTTTCCTTTCTGCCTCCTGGCATTTGTTCTGGTGCCTTTCCCCGCCGGTTTGCCTCGGCATCTCCCGCGTTCCCTTCTTTGGAAGCGTTTTCTCAGCCTTTGACTGTTGAGATGCGACATGCCTTGAGTTAATGTGTGTCGATGCTGCATTTAATTAGCTGTTTCATCAGTTGGACGCGACAATGTAGCCTCTCTCATCCCAATTCTAATGGAGAGGCACCTTCTGTACCTCCACACCCCGGGGTTGTTATGTAATCCGCACCGATCTGTCATATATATGTAATTTACTACGGCTCAAGCACTCCTAAACCAATAAAGCGCCGCCTCCACGCCGGGGAAAGGAGTCTGTAATGAAACGGAGTCTGTGTGCTCTGGCACCACTAGCGTCTTCCAAGGTACTGACTATGTCTAGGCTGATTGGTTAACTGACTAAAGCGGGTTAGGACGCGTTACGATTGGATCAATGCAAGAGCAAGAGTGATCATATTCTGCCCAGTACTCATGCTGATCAGTCGGACGTCGTCATAGTCGTCTGACCTTGTTGCCTCCATTGTGAGTATCGAATCTGCTCCAGACTGACAGCTCGAAGCTCTAGCTAACGTTACCTTTAAGTCGTTCACTTCAATTAGGCTACCTATCAATGTTATGGATTTTTCTCATTTTGATACTCGAGAACTTAAGAGATACAATTAAAGGATCACTATTATTCCCTCCAGACGTTTTTCATCAGCTCACATCTCACGCTAACACACTACCTGACTTCTCCTTCCACCACATTTACATCTACCTGCTACATAAGCCGTTCTCGTATAAAATACAGCGTCTCAACCAGAAGAACATCTTTTTTGCTTAAAGGAAAGGTAAGTGGCGTTGTTTTGATCAACTTTGTGTGAACAGTTGCTAGCGCTATCTAGCTGTTGTTAGCGCAGTAAAGGGCTAGGCTAGGCTAAGTGAAATCATCATCTGTCAGATTGTAGAGCGGGGTTAGGTGGGTAAAGTGAGGGATGAGTGATGTAAGAGTGATGTGAAGGCTGGTTAGTCTTGAGGAAACTAGTTGTGGAATTACAGGAGGTGGGTGAACTAGCCTCCACGCCAGCGAGCTCCTGAGTTGTTTACACGTATCAAACTTATGCGCTGTTGTCTGTAAACACTTTAAGATTTTATTCTAAGTGTGGCATTTTGTTTGTAGTATTAATAGTTTTACTTCAACTTTACTTAAGAATAGTTACTTCCTTCACAGACATTGAGATGCACATTTATTGATGACTAAGTTGTTGAAATTCAGTGACGTGTCGGTTCTCATTGACAGACAGACAACAGCTAAACCGCTTATTATTAGTAGTGTGTGTATAAGGTGGATAGAGATAGACACTAAATTTTCATTGGACACAAGCTCGGTACTCAATATGGCGGCTATGGCCTTGATGAGTTTGACGCGGGTGGACATACGACTATGATGTCAGCTGCCATGTATAAATATTCACAAAAAATATTACTATGACTTGCCAAAGTGTTCTGGATTTAGTGTCTAGCAAACATTTCTGCCTGTAGGAGCCATAATGAACAGGAATATTAAAGTAATAGTAATGATGTCTTGTTCTTCCTACGTTTTATTTCTTTGGTACCATTATTTTAATACACTACTACTGATTATTTTATCTATGTTAATATATTGCAGTTGTTTAAGAGTGGAGAAATACTGAGGTGAGTGATTAAAAGACACTGGGAACACACCACAACACAACACAAAAAAGTGGCCTGTTCTTTTAACCCATCGATGTTAGAGCAGTGAGCGGTGGCTTGCTACCTTGCTTAAGGACATGTCAGTGTTAGCTTTTATTGTTTAGGGATTTGAACCCGTGACCCTCTAACAACAGGAGCACTTACCTCACCACTCGTCTTCCACTGCCATCACAAAACAGGAGGACAGGAGGTGGTCCAGTTATTTTATGAGTGTAATCCATTGTGAAGTAATGAGATCTGCCTTGTTCCAGTATCACACGTATGCTGTAATACCGAGCTTTTTGGTGAATCACTGTGTTTGTGAACTAGTTGGTCTAGTGGTCGGATAACACACACCTTGAACACACCTTGACTTGTGTGACCTAACAACTTGTTGGATGACAGCGTCAATCAACAAACACTTTCAAGGTGACAACAAGTAAATTAAATAGCCGGACCTTAGGTTTGAACTGAAGAAGCCTTTCGGATGTGAAGTGAAACGTCTTCAAGAACGTAAAGGGGTCCAGATGCCTTTGTTTCAAGCTCTCAAGACTACCACGTCCCAGTCGACTGAACCTTGACATTTACATTATCAGCATTACAAGACAAACTGTTCTTCATTAGTTCTCTGTGGAACTTTTTCATGCTGTTTAAGGATCTTTATTTGTCATTGTGAACACACCACATCACAGCACACAGTGCACCACCACAAAATGTGACCTCTGCATTTGATCCATCCGTGAAGGAGCAGTGGGCAGCTAACAAGGTCAGCGCCTGGGGAGCAGTGCTTGGGGACGGTACCTTGCTCATGAGTACCTCAGTGGTAACTTTACCGGTCCTGGATTTGAACCTGCGACCTTCTGATCACAGAGTGAACACCCTACCATTACGCCACCAACTGTCCAAACAGGCTGACGTTTGTTACTGTTTTATGTATTACATTCATTTTTTTATGGTTACCTTTCCACTTTTGCTGCTTATTTGTGACTCTGCACAGCACAACCAGTCGTTTGTCGCACATTTTAGTTATTATGAGTTATTAGATAAATCAAGCTTCAAAATGATACCTATATCGAATGAATCGGACAACATATGACTGAGATATCAACATTCAAAGGAGTCGGGTTTCTCCTGTCACGCCAAGTGAGAAACGGAGAAATCTGTCTTTGAAGTTGACTATCGCCGTAGCACTCACAGACGCTTGGTGCGGTCGCAGCTACGTTTGCATTTACGGTAGCCTACGCTGCATTCACAGCCACACGGATAGCCTACCTGCGTTAGGTTAACTGAACTCGGGAGACGGAGATGGATTCCGGAGAAATATCTTCACGCTAGTCAACAGTGGATTTACCGTAAATATTGAAGTAGAGCGGTCAAAACAGAAACTTTTAACATTCTGCTGGAATTGAATTCCTCACCTCAAGAAAGTCACGTTTTAAGGATGGAAAGGGTAAGTTTTTCAGCTAAATTTATTCACAACAGTACAGTATAGACCACTATAGACCTTCCACTGTTTCAAAAATCCAAAATTTTACCCCACGCAACATAAACGCTCGTTTTTCTCGGAAACCTCCGTTGCGACAAGCGACTGGTTTTGCCGTGCAGAGTCACATTTTTTTCCTCTAAAGCGCATGACCTCTGTGTGTAATAATGTGTATTATATAACCTGCCTTGCTTCTGACAAGACCTCAGTTTGCTGGCCACTGTTGACCTAAACCTATTTATAACAGATTGATGGACATGTTCTCCCAGTATCCAACAAAACACTCATATAAGTCAGGATTTCTATGAGGCTCTGTCACATGTTGTAAATGTTAATGTGCCCTTGGGCTTTATTTAGTAGCTGAATGGGAGAACAGGGCCCTACAAGAAGACGAACGGACTCGCCTGGAGGATTAGCCAGCATCATAGGTTAATAGTCGCAACTTATACAGTGAAGGGAAATTGCATCTCTAGACATCTAGACTCATAAATATTGCATTATAGTGAGGAAGTGGGATGGTGCTGAGTAATTACATGGATGAACAACACTTCTTAACCTTGTCTCCTCGTATCAGAGCCACAGCCAGTGACCTGCAAAGACAAAGCGAGGTTGCCTGGTCAATCCTAGCCGTGGCCATACTCACTTTTCTGGTCATCACCCTCTCAGCTTCAAGCTTGGCTGCATCATCGATGTCCCTGAGCTGCTTGTTAGTGCTGGTTTTTACTGACTGTGAACCTCAAAGTGTGAAGCTTAAAGGGTTCGATGTTTGTTTTTAGGGCTTCTTGAAGTCAGCCTGCATGGAGAAGACACAAATGTCAGATAAATAAAAGTGGAAAATAGTGGAGTTTGTGGTCCAGGGACAGTCTGCTTCTTCTTGCCTCCCACAGACAGGTTGGAAATTGTTCTGCAGATGAGCTTCTTCCGCAGAGTTCCGGCCTATGAATATTGCATGAGAATGGCTAAACGGCGTCTCGAGCCTGTCACAACATTTCAGTAGCTGTCACGGATACCAGTTAATGACATGCATCATAACTATTTATCAAGCAAACATCCTACAATGCGGTCAGCACACATGCACTCACTCTCTCTCTTGGTTTGCATAAATGACTTAGCAAAAAGAAATCATCTTAAATTGTTTTGTTACTATACAATTTTCTAAAAATCTTATTTTATCCTGTATCTATATATTTTATAGTGAATCTAATCACATCAAGTAACCCTGCATTGGAAAAATTATCTGGCCATTCACATAAAATAAGATGAATTAGCTGACAGTAGAGTAATTGTACATTATGAAATTAGAAGTTCCAAAATTAGATAAAAGTTATATGCAATGGGGTTCACTATTTCTCTCTGATTATTTGGGTGTGTGTATGTGGCGAGAGAGAGAGATGGTGGCTAGTGGTGGGAATCGAAAACCAGTTCCAAATCAATTGATCAGTTCCATCACAATCGTACACCTCCAATGTTATTGATTCTTCTTAACGATTCTCTCATTTCCTAGCATCACGTTTTCAACTTTTCCAAGTTTTGCGTCGCTGTTCATTACGTCACACTCTCTGCGACTTGAACCACGAGGAATCATGACTCATAAATGATGTTTTTCATGATGTAAACACACATGCTGCACTTGCGCTCACGACTCTCACAGGGAAGTCCAACATTCACTAAAAGCTTCCAGTTCAGTTGAATCTTCCCATTTATTACAGACAAAACTTATATTTTAGCTGATAAATAACAACAACCAGCGTTCTACTCACAGTACAGACATTTACTTGATATTTATTTATTCCCGACGCCCGTCCACAGCGCTATTGTGCCGCGGCTCTCATATGGAACGCCCTCAAGACAAAAATGTACTTCTCTCCCAGAAATGAGTCAAAAATGAGTTATAGACCAAAATCAGTCCAAATGCTCAAAAATTATATTCTATACTATAATGTTAGAGAGTAAAAAATGAATATAGAAAAATGCATGATTTATCAAATAATTTGATTCTATATCCAGATGGATTCCAAATGGATAAAGAAGTGTTTCCAGCTGCACTAACCTTATTGTTCTTCATAGCACTAAGCTCTAGAATGTCTCTGCATAATAATAAAATGTGTTCAAGTTCACAGTCTTGTGCAGACGTCATTTTGGGAAAAATAAAATGGTTGCTTTTGGTGTGGAAGACTGTGTAGAACTACTTTTTTCACACTCAGGAATCGACAGCAGAATTGATAAGGATTTGGATTGGTAGGCAGAATCAACAATGGCATTGATATTGATCAAATCTTATCAATTCCCTCCCCTAATGGTGGCCATTCTTATACTTGTCACATGCACATAATTATTATCCTCCAAACTAGCGCTCCATGTTGATGGAGACGGCCGGCAAAATCTAATGACTGACAGGAGCTATTGAAAGTGTCATTACGAACTCACCTTTGTGTCTATCAAATGCCAGGAGAGGGGCTCAGTGTACACCAACTGCCTCACACATTATGCTCAATACCTGCTGTGACTAAATGGCTAACGGTGACCAAATGTGGCTGCAGTGGGAGATCAGGAGAGTCCAGAAAAAGTGTTCTATAGACAAACAATTTTACACAGAGATCCTTTATTTTAATGTGCATTTTCCATAACAAGCCGCCTGTGCTTCTTTGCATTTATCTACTGCAAAACATACATGAATCATGACCAAATGATTCCAACTAGGATATGGACTAAGATTTAAGACTTAAATACCTGGCAGGGGTGATACCATGATCAAGAAGGTGGTTCGCCCAGGGCAAGGCTCAGCCATTGCACTCTGGTTGACTGATCTCTACGAATTCCACAAATGTGGGAATCTTGACTGCATAATTTGTGGTAGTGGGGGACTGCGTTTGCGCTGTCCCCTGATTTTTGTTGGGGCAGTTGGTGGCGTAACAGTAGGGTGTTCACTCCGTGATCAGAAGGTCGCAGGTTCGAATCCGGGGTTGGTAAAGTTACTACTGAGGTTCTTATGAGCAAGGTACCGTCCCCAAGCACTGCTCCCCGGGCACTTGTTAGCTGCCCACTGCTCCTTCACGGATGGGTCAAATGCAGAGGTCATATTTGGTTGTGGTGCACTGTGTGCTGTGCTGTGGTGTGTTCACAATGACAAATAATCACTCACTTTCACGTAAATACCCAAAGTATGAAATCTCCAAAAAACTGAGTTTGAATCTTAATTCTAGGGATGAAGCTACATTGTTCACAAGAGAGAAGGATTTCCTGAACGAACATAACACTCGTTTATATGAATGAATGCAGTTTGTCTTTAACATTCATCAGAGTAAACATTTTATAAAATGAAAATATGACCAGCATTAGAAAGTGACAGAAGATACGCATCATAAACACACCATCTATTTTAGATATTTAGTGAATAATCTGATAACAGGCCTTTTCTGAACAAAAGGGTGATGGAAAATGCTTAACTATACAAAAGCAATTATGGAAGCAATTTTGAAAAATAATGGGAATTTCAGAGTAGATCAGGATGCGTTACTAAGAGTGTGGACCTCGATGATTGCACATTGAGTCAAATAAAGAGGAAGAAACAACCATCCAACAACCATCATCCAAGAACACGGATTCTTTAATACAGTGTCTATGGCGTTTATTGCTGTGTTTTTATGTAAAAGTTGAGTTTTACCGATGTTTCATTACAAACCTAATGTGTACACATTAACAAGAAACACATACTTTCTGTGTGGAGCTTGTTGGTTTTCAGTCAGGCTGCAGTTACTCCTGGTACATGATGCCATTTTACTGCAGCTCTGATAACTTCCTTATACTAAATATGGCTGGAGTAGTGTAATATATCCAGCATTTGTATGCAGTTGTGTTTGTCTTCCAACACCAATTGACACCAATATTAACACATGTAGTTTTTGTATAAAAAGCGCAAACCTGACCACAAATACATGTGATTTTTTTATTTTTTAGGAATTGTACAATCACAGTCCGTTTAAAGTGCAAGGTCGTGGCGTTTAATACAAGTGCTTAATTTTACACAACATCGATTCAACATTGGCTGAATGTTTTGGCGCCTTATACACACGTTGGGCTTTCTGGACGCACACGCGCTCTGCTGTGTGTAACTCCAACCTTGATGTGGAGCGCGGTGTGTGGATATGTAAGAAATAAAAAAGAACTGTGTTTATATACCATTGTAATGTTCTGAAAATACTCTCCATGAATTAATAGACACAAGATAGGCATCAGTGATAGTGACGCGGAATTCTTTTTTTTTTTTTGCACTTTTTTCGCCACAGTACCATGTAATGAAGTCAAGTGACCAGTGAGAATGTACTGAAATTTGTTTATCAGTTGAATAATATTCTAGTTAATTAAAAATTAAAAATTACATTTTATGTGAGGCCAATTATCAGTTGATTTCAAACTTTAAGTATTTAACAGCGTCATCCTGGGACAAGAAAAGCATTTAAACAATAACAACATTTTTGATACTGACACATAGTGACAGGCCAATTTTAGCTTGAGAATCAGACAAACACAGGGTTGTGAAGAGGTGGAGTGGTATGTGGTGAACTCAATCAGGCTGCCATCAGACACAGGGCATCATCAATTGTGGTTTCTATGTTAGCAATCTCACCATTGCATCCAGCTGTGAGAGAAATTCCAGCGTGATGGCAAAGTCACGTCAAGCAGAGTGATTTCATGAAGAAGGGTTAGAGACTTGCAGTAGCTTTTTGGTGCAATAGTGGAGTGTGTGCAGTGAGTCACTATATTAATTTGGCGGTGAAGGTCGTGGTGTAACGTAATTGCATTAATAATGCCTGTGTGAGTCAGAGTCTACTAGAGACTTGGCAGGGGATCTACTGCATATTGTGTGTAAAAGCCAGAGGAAGATATATTTTTTCATGGAATAGCCATGCCAATTATTAGTAATATGGGAGAATAAATTCAAAGAACGAGTCTGCTGGAAGCATAATGAGATTCATAGACATTATGTACAAATTCATTGTTAGACATACACACGCTACAACAGCTGTAAAAAGAAGGAAGCGAAAAGAAAATACTTTCACCAACAACATAAAAATGACTGATTTTCACTAGAAGAAATGAATAATTGCTTTAATGCTGGATTTATGCAATATGAGTAAAACCTTTCACATTTCCTGTCATGTAAACACTGCAAAACAAAAAACCTTATAGTTAATCAATCAACACAAAGCCATAAAAATGACAAGAAACAGAAAAATATTTTGAGAATAAAGTGATTCTTTTGTTCATGTCTTTACAAATATGAACAATTTTGCTGCTAAACATATCCAGCGAAGCGTAATTGAACTAAATTATCTGCTTAGCCTTTGGCCATGAATATGTCATGAATCATGAATGATGAATATTCATGAGCCTGTGCATGCTGAAATCTGCCATTGGCTATACACCTATTAGTGAGATTGTATTTGTTCTGCCTGCGTTACTGTTGTATATTTTGCTGCAAGTTAAGGCCTCTTTTCACGTACGCAGATATTTTTATGAACACATTTTTTTATATGTTTGTTTCTTTCAGTTACATGTTAACAGAGTTTTAGCCACCTCACAAGTATTTTTATAACACCCTCCAGAGTGAAGATTTTTTAAAATGCTGGATTCCGTGGATGCATATAAACAAGTAAAACACAGTTTTCTATAACGATGACATGTTTAGTTCTATTTAGTTCTATTGTATCTAATGTGTCTTCAATACCTTAAATTGCCTACATACATGAAGTGATAATGGTAACCATGGCAATAATCAGCTGATCAGCTGTGGGTCAATAACAACGGTGAGAAACGACACAGAGTTCTAGTTTGTACAGAGGTTGGGGTTTTTTTTTACAGAAGGTCGTGTAAACGGACTTTGAAAAAAGACACATTTTTAAACATGTGTTTATAAAAATATCTGTATTTGTGTAAACAGGCCCTTAGTCAGTTTCTTTATATGTTTGTTGCAGAACATGACAAATTGTATGACACTTTATGATATAGATAATATTAATGCAGTTTATTATGCCATTATGCCAATATGATATAAATATTCCAGACTGAAAATCTATTACAACTTCCCATAAGAAGAACTATAGGAATATATCATATACAATATTTTTAAGTGGACGGCACGGTTGCGCAGTGGTTAGCGCTGCCGCCTCACAGTGAGAAGGTCCTGGGTTCCGTCGTGGGTCAGTCGTAGAGTCTTTCTGTGTGGAGTTTGCATGGTCTCCCCATGAGTTTCCGTGAGTTTCCGGTTTCCTCCCACAGTCCAAAAGCACGCACTGTAGGTTAATTGGCAACTCTTAATTGGCCCGTAAGGTGTGAATGTGTGTGTGTGTGTGTGTGCCCTGCTGTGTGATGGTGCCTGCCCAGGGTTGTTCTCCACCTTGCCTCTGTAGTTCCCGGGATAGGCTCCGGTCCCCCCGCGACCCCAGTTGGGATTAAGCGGTATGGATAATGAATGAATATTTTAAAAAGATATGTGGCATGTACTCCAAAGCACATTATACTCAGGTAAAACGTGAGTCTTCTCCGTAAGCGCCAACTTCGCTCAGCCTATTTTAGTATTCAAGGCATATCTGAAGAACACGAAAAGGGCACAATTTGCTGCCATTTGGAGACTGTGCTACGCTGTTTTTGTTTTGCTGTTTTGTAGCTGATCTATTCATTATGGACCTATAAACCTCTAGGCTTCAGCACTGCAACAGCGTCTCTCGCCACTGTGATAGACTAAGCCAGTGGCCAGCTCCTTCTGGTCAGCGCTCCATGATAAATGTGTGCACAACTTCTAAATGAACACGAGGCTTACACTAATGTGCAAACGCAGCATGTCCAGCAATGCAGCCTCATCCGCTTTGTCCTAACTCGTCCAGACATGTAAGATCATAAACATTCATCAGTTCATGCATGGAATCAGTTTACAAGCAACATCTACCCATTAGAAACACTTAAAAAACATAAACACAATTATTTATCATTGTGAACACACCATTTGACCCATGCATGAAGGAGCAGTGGGCAGTTTTAGCAGCCCCAGGGAGCAGTGCTTGGGGACGGTACCTTGCTCATGAGTACCTCAGTGGTACCTCTACCGGTCCTGGACTTGAACCAGTGATCACTCCTTAATCGTTATGATACTGACCCAATGTAAGATTGGAAATTAGTAATTTTTGGCCACAGTACTGAGTATTTTTGGACTGTAGGCAACATTCAGTACCATCACTGACATAGTTATAAAAACCAACACTTGTATAATTCTATATGACCATCCATGTTACTTATTTGCAAGGAGTTAATAAAGATATTTATTCTATTTATTTATATTTGTTCTATTTATTTAGTTACGGGCCGATTATGTTGAAAAACATCAGAAAAATAGCGATTTTTCTTTTTTGGAGACCAGATTAATTTTGAAGACCTTATCTTTCATATAAGACCAAAAAAGAAAAATCGATATTTTTGATGTTTGACAACATAATCGGCCCGTGTCTAAATAAATAGAATGCCCACTTTCGACTCATTACGGCAGATTGGGTCACATATCTTTACTGTTTTATCAATCAGTATAAAACTATATGCAAAAATTATCATTTTAATAAGATAAAAAACAATTGACGTGTTTATTTGCATAGTATCTTATTATGCAATGTTATTGGCAGCATATCTTGCATGTGGTTTGTCTTTTTTGCTTTTTGAAATCCAAACTACTTCTTGTCCTGATGCGTGCGTTCAGCTACCGCGCCACCCCCTTGTCCCAGAATAGTGAAGGACAAATTAATAATACTTAGGGAAATTGACTTGTTTAACATCACAGTGACGTCTGTGTTGTTTATTACACTAATGCTGCTGTAGTGCTCGCATGCACAGATTTTTCACCTTTATTACCAGCTACAGTGCGCCTTGTTCTACTCACAACATGTTGGTGATCTGACGGATTGCAACGGATTTGTTAGAGCACTGGAAAACAAATTGCAGTCTTGCAAATGCAACAAATAGAATTTCAACAGTGCTACATCGATTCTGTATTACACTGTCAAATAACGTCATATCAGTCATTCCAGCAGCGTCGAGATATGAACGTTTGCATAGACACCTTAATGCAAGTGTCAAGATACAGCTCGATGGAGACAGGACTTGAATCCCAATGACACGGTACATCTTTAAAATGCAAAAACAAAAATTGCAAATCTTATTGCTTCTCTTTTCAGCAGTAGGTGCATCGGAGCGCCTAACCTGATCAGGTTTAAGTCCTCGTCTCCCCCAAAACACTATTCCCCTGGCACACAGCATCATGAACTGCAATTTCTAGTCAAATTACACTCCCTTCTTCCATAACATCAATCACGAGTTTCGAGCTGCCACCTCTCACCGTCGACACAATCCATTTTCAGGCCGGTGGTACGGTGGAAAAAGGTGCGCAACAGCTTCGGGAGGCAAACGAGGACTCACTTAGCGGCTCTGGCTAAACGGACGCCATCTGGCAATAGCAGGGGAGCAATCTGTGTGGCGTAGCAAAGAAGAGGAGAGGGAGGCCATCCGGCAGCAGGAGCCATTCACGTGGTCATTTCTTTGGCCCAACACAATTCCCACTTGTCTCACTTTACCCAGTAACATCACCTAGCACAAATGAACGATACCCGAAGCAGTTGTGCAACCTCTGAATCAATAGACTGTAACGCTCTAATTTACCACCTTCTCCCAGCCGAGAGGCGAGCTGAGCGTTGGGGAGAACCTAGCTACAATTAGAAACATTACTAACTTATTTCAGTAGCTTATCAGTGACGAAGATGCTTTAAAAACAGTAGCACTTTGCCAGCACTCCAGAATCTGACATAACGAACATGGTGACTATAATATTAAAGAGGTTTATATAAAGCTGCAGTGTTTTTAGGCTGTTTGTCACAGGAAGTTGCGGGAGCCAGTCAAAGTTTCAGAAAAATGTGTGATTTTGCCCCGTTTGTAATGATTCTTCAACAATGAATTAAAATGAAGGAACAAAACCACTATTATTATTATTAATCATTAATCATTTAGTTATTTTTGAAGGTAAACGTGAGGCGATTTTATCTCACACGTTTCCTGCGTCTTCTAAATGTAATAAGGAAGTGAGGTCGCCGACGTATGGCTCAACGTTTTACGGGAAGCAATAATGATTGGTAAAAAATAACAGAAATGTTGCAGTAATCGGTCAAAATTACACGGTAGTAATGAATTAGCTTGGATTGACTGAATTTGCTTTAATTGTGAAATCCTGGAGGGTCTGATTTACCCCAAGTTGCTCCCTGAAGTAAAGAAAAAGGAAGTCGCTAATGCTAATGTTAATTTAAAGTTCTAGTGGAAATCACAAGCATTATTAAGCAATGTTTTGGGTTATTGTCAATACAAAAGAGAAGAAAGACCTGCACTTCAATGAGACAAACAGCTTTTCCCATGTAACTTCTTATTACCAACCTCCTGTTAAACTATTCTTAACATGTAGCAAAATGCTATATCGTTACAAAAAATACTACACTTTCTCCCTTTGCAAAAAGGTGTATCTTCAACTACCAGGTACGGCTGAGTGATATGACATATAAATAATACTGCGATATTTTAAAGCTATATCATGATACACAATATACATCACCATATATTCTCTCTTTCTGGGAGAGAAATACATTTCCCACAATCCTCTGCACCGCGACTCGGCGCATCATCACAAAAATGCAGTGGATGTGCATCCGGAATAATATCAAGTAAATCTGTATTGTGAGTAGAATGCTGGTTGTTGTTATTTATCAGTTTTGTCTGCAATAATGGGTAAAGATTTGACTGAACTGGAGTTTTTGTGAGTGCTGGCGTTCCACTTGTGGCGTCACATCAAAACACTCTCTACCTGCAAAAACATTGAAATCTTATTGTAAACATTATATTGTTTAAAAATATAGCTTCTCATACTACATTAAATTATTTAAAAGCTTGTAATGTAGCTAACTACATTGTTAAAACACAGCATAGCTTTAGCTTAACTAATTTTAAGTAACTTAAATGTCGCTTCCCCAACACTGGTTTCCAAAACGTGTGTGAATGCGGTCGTGACAACTGTGAGATCTTAGGAAAAAAGGGGGATTTCGTGGGCTATTGTGTTGCGGGGAAGCATGGAACAAACCAGAAAAAGAGTTTTGTGAGCCAAGAAAGGTGGCATAGTGTTGTCCAGGCTTTACATTTGAGTCCACGATAGGATTCCAATTTCAGCCAGAGATAGGGATCGGCCCTCAGCGGACAGTCAGAGCCTGAAAGGGACCAACCTAAATAAAAACTCCATCACTATCTCACTGAGAGGAAAATACACAATTTTGGCCATTTATGTGACTGCAATGGAGCACAAAAAAAGCAAAGTGATTCCATTAGAAAGAAGGGGGTTCTATTGAGCGTAGACGCCATTAATGATCCCGCTCCTCTGTTGTAACTCAGCTTACAAAGCGCGGAGGTGGTTTTTCAGAGTTTGAACACACTGTGGGCTGTAAAAATAAATGAGAAACAGCAGGATTTGTTATTACAAATAGGTAATATATTATGATATATTCTCTATATACATATACTCACTGATTCACGACAGAACGTCTGTCCTTCTCATTTTCCATGCATTGTGGAGATTAGTGCGAATGCAGGGAATAACAGGATTTGTGGATTTGCTGAGACTGACATGGAAATGTGAGAGGGAATCCCGCCGTCACAATGCAGTATGAGATCCATTTGATACGCTTGTGTCCGTGCTTTAACATATTAAAGGCACTTAAAAATCCAATGCTGAACAAAATGAACTGAAGAACATTTTAACAAGAAAGGACAGCCTTGAAATATGTGTAAACTAGTCTAAACTTCAGCTGCTAGTGTAATGGTTAGGGCCTTCACCCCTTGATTAGATGGTCACCAGGTCAAATCTCTGACCTGTAAAGGTACCACTGATGTACTCATAAGCAAGGTACAATCCCCAAGCACTGGCCAAAGTACGGCTGCCCATTGCTCCGTCATGGATGGGTCACATTTTGTTGTGAGAAATGCTCAGGAAGGAGCAGTGGACAGCTAACATGGGCAGCGTTTGGGGAGCAGTGCTTGGGAACAGTAGCTTGCTCATGAGTACCTCAGTGGTAACTTCCAAACACGGGGAGAACGTCCTAAACGTTACACTACCAACTGTTGTGTTCTATTAGTTTTCTGTCTGCATAGACCTTAGCTGTAACATTTACTAACCTCACTATCATTTTTGAGTGGACTCTTCATTTTTGACTGACATAAAGTGGTGCTGATGTAATGTTTGACTTTAGATGTACTCCTGACTTTAGAAAATACACTGCCTGTTTTTGAGTGTTTTCAGCGTAGCCCTCGATTAGATAACTTTAGTTATGAAATTCACATATTAACCTTTGTGGTTTGAATGTGGAAGGATTTCACAACAAAGCACGAGCTATGGCACCTGGCAGGACCACTGATGGGAATAACGGCGTTACAGATAAACAGCGTTATTTTGTTCAGTAACGGGTAATTGTTGCATTGCCCTCTTGATATTTTTTGTTTCCCGTGCTTGATAAAAAAGAGTGTTTCGACTCAGGTCCAAAAACAGAATATGAAGCTCAGGGTTCGGACCGTGACAAAAGGTCAGAGACGTTGAGGTTCACCTCTTCAGGTTGGACTGAGGTGAACATCTTTGACTTCTCAGACCATAGAGTGTAGTCTGGCTCTCTGAGAGAAAGACTGTATCCATCATTTGCTGTGGTCATTTCATCACACGTCTCCTTGTGCAGCGGTAGCTATGGCAACACTCTGGCTTGCCGGTGCCCTTGGGATATGGTTTCTTGACAGCATCCTTCTCTCCTGCAACAGCCTCTTTGGTTGCAAAGGTCGGTCCATTGTTGAATTGTTTATCTGGGAGAGAAGCTGATGCATCCTCTGACCGCCCGTTTCCTACTTTGCCCTTCGCCAGACTTTGTTCTTGACCACCGATCTTGTTATGCGGAACTCCACTGGGTGCCTAGAGTGTCTGGGAAAATCAGAGAGAAAGAGGGAGAAATAACTTGCACACAACTAAGCAAGCAGACTAGTCAAAGTGAAAAAGAGAAATCAATCCATTTTAAAGATAATGATTTTTTAATTTCCTATTTTAGATTTTAACTTAACATTCATTGTATTTCCCAGTTTGCGGGAACACACCACAGCACAGCACACAGTGTGACCTTGGCATCTGACCCATCCCATACGCCTCTAACTGCCCCTAAATGACATCAAGTCACAGTAATGCTATTGTGTATTAATTGTGTAATTTATGTATATATAACCATTTTCTTGACTTAAATCCTTAACATAAAATATCTGATGTGAGTGTGCGCTATGAGAGCACTAACTAGCTGATTTGTTTATTGATTTATTATTCAGCCAGTAACGAGCATCAACACACCATTACACACTCTGGAATGCAAATTTGCACTGATGCCAAAGGTCACTCAAACTGACCTTTATGAAATTGTTTTAGCAGAAATAGTTCATCACGGCAGCACCTCGTGCAACACAGCTTTTATGAGCCTAAAGGGCATTAGTGCCCCTACGGCACACTTGAGGAACAGAGTGAGAAAGGGAACATTGGTAAGACTTGACGCTGACTGTATTGCCCTTTCCTACTGTTGCGGTAACCAATTTGGCAGATGAGAATTCAGCGTGAAACTGGATATAAACTTATTCATAAAACAAGTTGTATAATAACCATAAACTAATTGTTGTGTAATTGATTATTACAAATAATTAAATAGCACTTCTGATATTAATGTCAACTAATTCTGAATGCCTTACAGTTTTTAAATTGATGTCCCCCTGCAGTGTTACTACCCACAGGGGGCGCATGGCTCACAAGTTGAAAATGTTATATTTGATTGTAAGTAAGAGTAACACATTTAACCAGAGGTGGAAAGTAACGAATTACATTTACTCACATTACTGTAATTGAGTAGTTTTTGTGAGTAATTTGTAATTTTTTAAGTAGTTTTTGAAGTAGGTAATTTTAGTTTTACTCAAGTACATTTTGATCCAAGTTTTTTACTTTGCTACATTGGAAAAACCCCCGTTACTGAGTAAAAATTTGTATTTCATTTGGCGTTTGTGCGGCATTCCCACTATTTTAATGTAGCCTATCATTGGATATCGTTTGGTTCTGCAACTTATGCCACTTGTACTTGAACATGTTTTATGGGGCGGTCTGAACAAAGTTTGCACATTATACCGCCTAAAAGTTGATTAAAAACAACTAGTGCTGGATGGGATTTATGACTAGTCCTTTTTTTACAAGTAATTGAAAGTAACTAAATAACTTTTACTAAAGTAGATTTTAAATTAAGTATTTTTTTTACTTTTACTCGAGTAGATTTTTAGATGGGTACTTTTACTTTTACTTGAGTAGAATTTAAGCAAATTAAAGATACTTTTACTTAATTACAAATTTTCAGTACTTTTTCCACCTCTGCATTTAACCTAGCTTTCAATTTCGAGCCCATCAGATGTTTGGGTAGCAGTCAAAATTATATGTATAAATCAGGGGTGTTGAAATTAATCGCATAACCGATGCATCGCAACGTAGACATGGACGAGTCTGCATAGTCACAGTGACAAACCACAATCCATTATAATAACGGTGGTTTCCCCCCCAGTGGTCCCCAGCAGTATTGCAGGTGGTCCCTGACATGCAGCCCACTTTCACTACTGAAATCACTTTTTCATTTTTCTAAACATTTCCAAATGATTGGGCATCTTTATGAATAATAAATTTAATGCAAATATCTAAAAAGTTTAAAAGAACATCCCAGTAGCAACTATAGCTGCCCAATCGACACGTGTCTGTGAAGTAATGTAGTAAAAATGATGACATGCATCGTGATGTATCGACATAATTGTGAGACCAGTGAAGGTTCACACCTCTACTGTAAATATAGTCCCTACTGGGGTTGGGCAATATATCAAGAGCAATAAAATGAATTAAATTAAATTAGCATTATGTATTAATTTAATAGGTTCATTTTTATTTGAATGAAATTAAACAAAATTCATCTGTTTAAATAAAAAATCTCCTGTTCAGAATAAAGTGATCTTGCAATATGTATGATACCTGATCAATTCATTTTGGATCAATGCTATGTGCTCATTGATCATTGAATCTATACATCGATTCAGACTGAAGATATTACACCTCTGGGGCAGTTGGTAGTGTAACGGTTAGGGAGTTCACTCTACGATCGGAAGGTCACTGGTTCGAATCACGGACTGCTAAAGGTACCACTCAGGTACTCATGATCAAGGTACCGTCACCAAGCACTGCTCCCCAGACTCTGCACGTCAGCTGCCCACTGCTCCTTCGCGGATGGGTCAGATGTAGAGGTCACATTTCATTATGGTGCTATGCTGTGTTCACAATGACAAATAATCACTCACTCAGCCCTATTAAACATCCAACCTTTCCTATCTGACCCCGGTTTTGCTGAATCATTGCTATGGCTGAGAGGGGCAAGTGGAGGACTCCTTATCAGAGATATTTATGTGCTTTTCGTTGGAAGGGGCACAAATCCTGCCCGCCCTTCACATCGCATCCGAGGCTTTGAGCGGCACTGACATGCATAATGGCGCGCCGACACCACAGGCACCTGACGGATGGCAGAGTCGACTTGACGCCCCTGGTTCAGTCTCCACCCCACAGCCCAAGCGCTAGGCAGCAGCTGAGCGCTCTGAAGGGTATAGCTGCCCACACTGGAGATTTATACACTAGACTTGAGTATTTATGGAAAACAGTGTAAAGATAGCTTGAAGGGGAACATCACAGATGGGTGACAACGCATGACAGTCAGTATTCATCTAGGTCAGAGCTGCTGCATCATTAGCTTTTTGAACACAGAGACAAGATTTTCAAGAAGAAACATATGTTCCAAATCGCATACTACTGCACTATATAGCAGCATAGTAAGGGTGGGCGATATATATTGAATATACTCTATGTATCTCAGCTTGTTCCACATGCGATGTAGTAAATGTACTCGGTCTTGTCATGGACTCGGGATTTCATTTGGAGACCAGCTATTATTACCAGCTATTTAATATTACTATTAAAACTCTTAGAGACTGACACAGGCATGTTGTGTTGTTTATTAATTAGTGTTTTAATAACTCAGAATCCCTTTAACTTACAGAAACCACACACATACGGTCAAAATCACAAGACTTTCAACCTACCAGACATTATATTCATTCCTCTGTACGTGAAATTATTTCTGAGTAATTCTGTGCGCAAAGACTTGCATTAAAATGCATTAATTACATTATTTGCCATGTAAACACGCACGTTAGCTCGCGACTCTCATATGGAACGTCATCATGTGCAAAAAATGTAGTTCTCTTCCAAAATGGTCATTTTATAGACCACAATTAGACCAAATCGGCTGAAAATGACCCAAAACTTTAGTATTTCTTCATTTCCAATTGATCAAATTTTTTTCCCATTTTATAATGTTAGAGAGTAATCAATAGGGAAAAATAAATATAGAAAAATGTATTATTTATCAAATAATTTTATTCTGTATCCAGATAGATACCAAATGGATAAAGAAGTGTGTCCACCTGCACTAACCTTATTTTTCTTCACAGCACTAAGTCAGAGAATGTCTCTGCATAATAACAACTCTGCAGCCAATAAAACAGTGGGTTTGGTCTTGAGGAGTGTTCACTGTGGTGTGTTGAGTTTAACATATGATGTGATCAGTGTTGATAACTGCTTCCAGTGAAGTGATTTACTCATTATACATATGTAAGAGAGAAATATTGAATAAACATCTTTAATGTTGCCTAGGCTTGCATCTTCCACTTATTTGTCATGTGGTGTAAAACATGCATTGGTCCGATCTGGGTTTCGGTCTCAGTCTCGGCCCTCCAGAGTCTTGGTCTTGTCTCAGTCTTGGGTTAGGTAGTCTTTCCCCCAGCTTTCGGCCTATGGTGTCACTCGAAGTCATGTCAATCCACCAAACAGCTGGTTTAAGATTTGCTTGGCAAATTATTCCTGGAAAACAGTTTTCCATTGCTAAATTCCCGTCACCACTTGAGAAAAGGATTCCCAGTGTGTTTAAACAAAGGTGTTAGAAGTGTATAAACTCGATGCATTTTACCATGGCTATATACCAGTCCATCCGTCAGTAAACACCATTAGACATCTGTGCAGGTTCACCCCAGTAATCAGAGAGTTAAGTGCTTTTTGAAAGATATATCCTAGTATATTCCGTAAGTGCTAAAGCAGTCCCGCCTTGCTGCATTTGTTTTGCATCGAGTTATAGTGAGGCTGGAGATTTGTAGCTAAATGCCACTACGCTGCATCCCCTGCATTAATAAGGGGCTGGAGATGGAACAGCCATTAAAATATATGAACATGCATGAACTCACAGGCAAATATTGGCAGATGATCCTCTGAGTTTTCCAAGCGCTTCGAACAAACTGACTCACGAAATACGATGGCCTCGTGCAGTGGAAGGGGTCGGTCAGCGATGTGCGCAAGCTCTTCTAACAGTGCCATTTTCAGAAATAAACCTCTTTACATAACCATGCTCATCTTCTCTCCTCGCTCTCCAGGTGAATGAGTGCGAAACGGAGAGATCCTGTCACAGAGAGACAGCGCCGCAGCCCGTCCTCTCCTCTCAGGGCATGGCCCAGGTCCAGGATGGACACCCGAAAGAATGCGACAGGTGCGCTGCCTAATCAACATTCATCGAATGTAAAGTGGGTTACGAGTGCCAAACAGATTAAGCACGGCAGCGTCACTCCGTCCTCTCACGTCCTCTCACGTCCTGCTTGCGCCGGCGAAAAGCATTTAGTAAATATGCATGGTAAACAAGCTCGTCGACACACCTCATAAACCCGGCAATGAATGACAACCACGGAACCCTCTCATCTCAAACACGACGGCAGCTGTGACGTGGGACGTCATAAAATCAGTAACGTATCCTAGAATAGACTTAATTAATTTAATCTCCTTACGCTGCTAAAATGCCTCATACAACTGTACCAGGCCTTTCTTGATGAAGTTGGATGATTGCTGTGTGCAAAATAAATGGGGAAAGGGATAAAATGGAGAAATGCAACCAACATACTGTACTGTAGTGTTGCTAGCATAGTTAGCACCCCAGATTGACCCAATGCCACGATACCCAATCCAGCTGTTTTGAGTCGTTATCGGACCGGGAATAATTACTTCAGCTTACAGCATGTGTTTCAAGCACTCTGTGCATCATTTGAAAGCTGACTGCTGCTAGTTACTATGTTATTTATTCTTATGCAAGTCGTGTCAATGAGGCTCAAGGAAATCAGGAACGCCCTGGAGCAATGATCTCAAAATTAGGAAAGAAGGCCTTATTTGCAACTAGCACAAAAACTGACGTCAAACTTTCTTTTTCGCTTTTCTGTCCCAGTCCTGCGATGTTAGAGGAGAGTCAGGATGGTATGGACAGTGGTAGCCTGACCCCTGGCACAGCACGACAGGTCTGCATCCAGCGCCACCCCACCCACGGCTTCGGCTTCATCGCCGGCAGCGAACGGCCTGTCATTGTACGCTCTGTCTCTGCGGGTAGGACACGTGTCTCTAGCAGGACCTGGCGGCCAGACGTCTGCTGACCACAGGGGCAAACGCAGGCATCTGGTCCACCAGGCCGATCGGTCTTATGTGTTAAAAAACAAGAAAAAGTCATGTCAGACATGTATTTAAATTCCTTTTCTGCAATAGACAGGTGCTGTGAGAACAAGTTGGTGAATCCTTTGGAATTATTTGGAATGCTGCATGAACACTACCTAAAACACCAAGACATGTTTGATGGATAACGTGCAAATTATTTAACAATGTACGATTTTCTAAATCACAATTGAAGCAATGGGGGTCACTGATTAAGCAAACTGTTGTGAACTCTTTAATAAGTCAGTAATCTTACAACCTTCTATAGTAGCGGTGACCTCGACCAAGTGCTTTCCCTCACTGCTTATCAGCCTTTTGCAGTCACTCAATTCCGCTGCGTGGAACTTTTTCTGCTCATTTATATTGATGAGAAGTCTGGCTTGATAAACCGGATTCAGGTCACGCCACAGCATCTCAGTATAGGGTTGAGGTCAGGAATGTCTCGGCCATTTTAAAGCAGGGATTTGTCTTCTTTCTTCAGCACCACTCTGCAGCTGATTTACTCCCAGTCTTTGGATCGCTGTCACTTTCCATGACAGAGACGGATGCAATATCATTCCACTGTTGAATTTCCAAACACAACTTGGAATTAAATGCTAAGCAGGACCACACCAATATACCAGGCATAAAAATAGCTTTGATACTGATATTAGGAGCTTTATTTTTCTCCAAACAGAAAGCTGTGTGCGTTTAACACAAATACAAAAAGTTTAGTTGAGCTGTGGGACTGTACAACACTCGAGTGATCTTGAATCAGCAGCTTCTATGAAGTGGTTAATTCATTCATTCATTAATTATCCAAACTGCTTAATCCTTATCGGGGTCACAAGGGGGCCGGAGCCTATCCCGGGAACTACAGGCGCAAGGTGAGGACCAACCCATGGGGCCAGTTTAGAGTCGCCAGTTAACCTATACTGCATGCTTTTTGGACTGTGGGAGGAAACGGGAGGAAACCCACACAAACACTGGGAGAGCATGCAAACTCCACACAGAAAGGCCCTTGGGTATCAAACCCAGGACGTTCCTGCTGTGAGGCGGAAGCGCTAACTACTGCGCCACCGTGCCGCCCTGAAGTGATTAAAAGCACCTTTTTTCAGTAACCCTATTTTTTTTTACATTTAAAACTCACAGGTTAATGAAATATAAAACACTAAACTAAAACAAAAGACTTCCATGTAATTCCAAAAGGTTTCATGACTTCTTCTCCTTAAGGGCCTGCATCCTCCAAACATGGTTTTTGCGCTGGCAGCACCTGTTTTTAATACCGACCCTATGAGCTTCAGCGTTCAGAGCGCTAATCTCCTTCAGCAAAAATAAAGGTGTCGGTGGAGACTGTGTTTTACTGCAACGCTTAGAGCGATTCACGTTGAAATCCATTCAAACTATTAGAACAGCGCTGGGCTCGTCAATGTCACTTTTCTCGTGTTAGCCAATCAAAATCGTGGAAGGGGCGGGACATACACAGTCAAGAAATGGCGGCGTATCTGGAGCAGATGGACAAGCTTATTTTGGCTTTATTTACACAGTTGGAATAAAGCAAAAAACTACAATTACGTGATCAAACCCCTAATCAATGCTACTCTCCCAGCTGTTTACTTACACGGTTTATCTCATGCACCCAATCTCTACGTCTCCAGGACATGTGGGTATCTAGTTCAAACGCTGCCGCTAACGCCAAGATGCCATTTCTCTCCATTGTAAAGATAATCTGTTTTATTTCGGCTAAACTACCCATCTCAAGAGAACACGTTACAATGTTTACATGACAAAGGAACAAACGCGGAAGTGCCCGATAAGGCTTTTCATAATAACAAGTGCTGGGAGAAGTGCCAAGAAAGTGCTCGGGAAGTGCGCAAAAACCATGTTTGGTTGACACAGTCCCTAAATCTGTACGTTAAGGTCTTGCAGCGAGGGTATAAAAAGAATATTAATGCCTTTGCAAATCATTGCAAAAAAATCAAATGTGAGCTTCCTGAACTAATTTCAGATTTGCGGTACCTGTACTCCCTCCATGAAACGTACACACCTTTTTTTATGCTCTGGATTTTCAGACGGACCATCCGACGGCAAGCTTCTCGCTGGAGATCAGATTCTAGCCATCAACGAGGAGCCTGTCAGCGACGCTCCCAGGGAGAGAGTCATAGACCTTGTAAGGTAACATCCTTTACTGTTGCCAAAGGTGGAGGGGGCTTGACACGATGCATGACTGAGTTTGCTTCATGTATTTGCTATTTTGTGTGTGTGTGTGTGTGTTGGCCATTGAAAGGGCTTTAACTCCAGATTAAGTACAGCTGGTTTTAATTTGCTGCTGCTCACTGTCCATCCTCTAATTCCGTGTCCCTCGCTGCAGGCGTTGCAAGGACTCTATTGTTCTCACTGTGCTACAGCCCCAACAGGTGATGAGAATATTTTCCTCTACTCTCTTCCTATCCGATATAAGGGTGTTGAAATTAATTGCATAATCGATGCATCACGATGCCGACGCAGACAATTCGGCATCGATGCAGTGGCAGATCATAATCGATATATCAAGGTTCTCAACCAGTGGTCTGCTGCCCCTAGTGGTCATGGCGGCATTGCAGGTGGTCCCTGACTTACAATCCAGTTTCATTGCTAAAATCACTTTTTAATTTTTTTATTTTTATTTTTAAAATTTCCAGATGATTTGGGCATCTTTATGAATAATAAATTTTGCGCAAATATCGAAAAGTAACTCCCCCCAACACTCTGCTTAGTCTGAGTGGTGGTCTGTGCATGCAATGTGAAGTAATGTAGAAAAATTGATAGGTGGCATTGTGATGCATCGAGATATCGTATTGAATCGAATCGTTGACCTGATAATCATAATCGAATTGTGAGACCAGTGAAGACCACCTCTAATGCAGTATGTGTGTGCCCACACCGACACTTTAACGGCTGTGTTGAATGCCATCAGCACACTCGGTCTGTGGAAGAACTTTTTATTCCTCCATAAATTAGGAAGAGCTGCTTTGTGTACAAAGGCGTGTCGTGATTCTCTTTATGCCAACTTTGCCTAATTACAGAGTCTTGTGCATTCATGCATGTAATGAAACTTTAATGTGAAATGTCCCATTCATTTAGCAGTCACAAAAAATATGAAATATGAAAACTGTTTTTCTCCCTTTCGTTTAAACCTCCCAAATGGAAAGCAGACCACACTGTGCACATCTTCTGCATGTTCGATCCGAATGCTAATTGACGCAACTAATGACGTCACATGCACGTCCACACTGTAGCCTCCGCCATATTGAGGAGCGGGCACATTGAGTAGTGCACTTGTGTCCAGTGAAAATTAAGTGTCTATCTCTATCCACCTTATACACACACTACTAATAATAAGCGGTTTAGCTGTTGTCTGTCTGTCAATTAGAACCGACACGTCACTGAATTTCAACAACTTTATCAATAAATGTGCATCTCAATGTCTGTGAAGGAAGTAACTATTCTTAAGTAAAGTTGAAGTGAAACTATTAATACTACAAACAAAACGCCACACTTAGAATAAAATCTTAAAGTGTTTACAGACAACAGCGCATACGTTTGATACGTGTAAACAACTCAGGAGCTCGCTGGCGTGGAGGCTAGTTCACCCACCTCCTGTAATTCCACAACTAGTTTACTCAAGACTAACCAGCCTTCACATCACTCTTACATCACTCATCCCTCACTTTACCCACCTAACCCTGCTCTACAATCTGACAGATGATGATTTCACTTAGCCTAGCCTAGCCCTTTACTGCGCTAACAACAGCTAGATAGCGCTAGCAACTGTTCACACAAAGTTGATCAAAACAACGCCACTTACCTTTCCTTTAAGCAAAAAGATGTTCTTCTGGTTGAGACGCTGTATTTTATACGAGGACGGCTTATGTAGCAGGTAGATGTAAATGTGGTGGAAGGAGAAGTCAGGTAGCGTGAGTTGATGAAAAACGTCTAGAGGGAATAACAGTGATCTTTTCTTAAGTTCTCGAGTATCAAAATGAGAAAAATCCATAACATCGATAGGTAGCCTAATTGAAGTGAACGACTTACAGGTAACTTTAGCTAGAGCATCCAGCTGTCAGCCTGGAGCAGATTTGGCACTCACAATGGCGGCAACAAGGTCAGACGACTATGACGGCGTACGACTGATAAGCATGATAGGTAGATAGATAGATACTTCATTTTCATTGGACACAAGCGCAGTGCTCGATATGACCGGTACTCAATATGGCGGCGGCTACAGGTTTGTGGCGTCACTGCAAGGCATGAATAGTCATAATGAATGATTTTCACTGTTTTCCTTTACCTCTCTTCTTCCCTGCTTTTCTCTCTGTTTTCTCTCTCCAGTCACCTAAATCAGCCTTCATAAGTGCGGCCAAGAAAGCTCGCCTGCGAACCAATCCCCCCAAAGTGCGCTTTTCTGAGCAAGTGTCCATCAGCGACCCAGACTCAGTACGTCCCTGCTGCCTGTCACGCTCATCTGTTCCACAACTCACCTCTGCGGTAACTCGTTTGAGGTCTGAAATGAGTGCCACAAAATGTTGACAAGGGACAGAGCTCTGTACTTTAAACAAAGAACAATTACATGGATTAATTTTAGCAGAAAACATATATAAGTAAGTGTGTTTTTGTATGATTGATCCTACCGGGGTCAGCCATACGTCTACTGTAACTGTTTGGCCTGTGATGACATGCTTGATGTTACTCAGACCTCATTTCAGACCCTCGAGCTAAACTGAAGCATCACTTCTACCTTCCCCTCTCATCCCATTGCATCAGACTGCAGGTTCATTACCCCAAAAATACCAAGCCTGGAATCCCCCCCAATCCGATCTCACGCTAAATTCGTAAGGAACTGAAACCAGTGAGAGTTATTTCGTAGTGGATTCACAGGAATGAAGTATAAAAACGTCACTTCCACTAACAACCCTCCTTAACCCCTAACCTCAATCGTTCTTATCTTTTATTTCACAGCAGTTTGGCTCGTGCTAAGTTCTTGCGACTTTTGCCCATCGTGAGACTGCGCTGAAATCCTTCCCAGGCAAGCTGCTTCTTAGTCTTAGACTCATTCGCTCATGGTGAGGAGCTAAGGGCAATAATCCAGAATGCTGTAAGCTTCTGCTTTTATTCCCTCCTTCTCACCACACTGCTCCATCGAATGCGAACTCTTGGCTTGAGGCAAACAGAGGACACTTATTTCCCGAGTAGAATTCAAACAGAATTATTGGAGATGGCTGTGTTTGACTTGAGATAGACTTAAGAGGGGCTCCACAGCTGCTTAACCCAAAATCCCTCAGAAGATTTGCACAGACGCCAAGTAGGCAGCTATTGATGAATAACATAAGAGATGAGAGTCCCGTCACTCTGTTGTCCAGGAGGTGGAATTAGGATACGCACAGACACAAAATAGCAAAGTAGGTTCCACAGCTTTAAAATCCCCAGCATCATATTTGAGCAAGCAACAGTTCACCAATATTGATCAAGTAATGAAGCTATACAGGGAAACGGAATCCAAAAGACACTCCAAACCGTAGGAACACCCAGCATGGGTACGAACGTCTCAGCCTGAGCCTGCTCAAGTGTAATTTGATGAAGATCAGGGAACCACAGCACCCAGCCACAACCCGTAGCTTTCCAGTAAGGCTTTAATGTTGTTTTCTAGAAGTCCATTCATTTGTAGCCTTTCATTAGTGCTCAAGCTGCCATTCCCTCTAGCGGCACATGGGTCGATAGCGCCCATGTTAACGTCTCCTTCCATGGATTATGTCCCGTACAGTCTCATATCTGCCTTGCGAGCAGGGAAGAGTGAACACAACACCCTCGGGTGCTGGCCACACCATTTTATAAAAGAGGAAGGATGGGAGGGGCGTGCAGCTCTCCTGGAAGACGAAGCTCGCTGATCAGGCCTAGAGGGCCCAAATCGGTAAAGATCCAACCACCTCACCCGAGCCTCCTTTAATCATGTCAATCCATCTCGTGCGATCAGCAGAGGGCTGGCAGTTGGGTGGGAGGGAGGGAGGAGGGTGGAGGGGGGAAATGCTTCATCTGATTCGCCAGTAGTCATTTTATTAGAGGATGAGCAGAAGGGTAAGGGAGAGTGGGGTCGGGCTTCATAACCATGTCACCTCATTTCACAGTTTTTACAATAAAATCACCTGTTAATTTCGACATTCACAGCATAATCAGGAGCCTGTCCATCCGCTTATATCGCATTCATTCATCACGTACAAAAGGTTAACTAGGTACCAGTTCACAATGGCATAGCCATGGACAGCCAGAATGTAATTATCAGAAATTTCCCAATTTGTCCAAGCACTAAAATGCCAAAGCGGAAGCTAAATTAAATGCTCAGCCAAGACCTAAGGAAGAAATGCCAGTATTATGAACTAGGTCTTAAATATTCTACTGGGTCTTGTTAGTGCATGAGAGATCAAAAGAATTCTTGCTATGGGCCTTATTAGGAAACTAACATTTATTTCCCCAAAGTTGACAGTGGACACTAACTCCAGAATCATTAATAATGACCTGTATTTGGGAAAACAACTTAAAATAAAGCTTTACCATACCTTAACTATCACCACAGAGCTTCAATATTGCCACAGAGCTCAAACTAAATTAGGGCAAAGCTGATGGACAAGTTCCTCATAGTAAAAATTAACAAGGCACGAGCCATGTCAGGATTAAGGGCATGTTTACACATATGCAGATATTTCTATAAACGCATATTTTGAAAATACATTTATTTTTTAAATTGCGTTTACACAACATTCTCTGTACACACTAGAACTCTAGTGTCGTCACCCGCCGCAGCTGATTGTTGTTGTCATGGTAACTACTCTCCTTTGAATTTAAGGTATTTAAGGCACGTGCACAATACAACTAAACACGTCATCGTTTTATGAAAACTGTCTTACTCGTTTACACAGATCTACAGAATCCAGCGTTTTAAAAAATATGTGTTTGAGGTGGCTAAGGGCCAACACGTTTTTTTTCTGCTGAGAGCGAACTCCAAGATGGAGAGAAATCGCATCTTAGCATTAGTGGCAGCGTTTGAAATATATTCTCATGTCTTTGAGACGGCTGTTTTGATTGGCTAGCAAGAGAGAAGTGAAATTAATGAGCACAGCACCGTTCTAATAGTTGAGCGGATATCATTTTAAAGAGCTCTAACACTGCCACAAAAAAACGTCTCTACCGGTGCTCTGAACGCTGAAGCTGATGGGATTTGCATTAAAAATAGGTGCTGCCAGCCGGCACAGGCCCTTAAACTCTGTTTATGTGTAAACAAAAGGCATGGACATATAAAAAAAAAAATATGGGTTTATAAAAATATCTGGCCCTAAATCTGACCCATGAGACGCCCATGACGCCCATATCTATGGAAAGTTATATCTTTCCTAATAATCCGCTTCTTTTTCTTTGGCCTGCTCCTGCTCAGGGATTGTCACAGAGGAGCATCGCTGTCCGGAACTTGGTTTGGCAAAAGTTTAACATTGGATAACGTTCCTGATGTAACCCTCCCCATTGATCTGGGCTTGGGACCAGCACTGAGAAATACACAGAAACAACAAGTTGTCCATAAATTTTTCAATATTTTGTCAATAAATAGTTACAGTTCTAACATTTGGAATGTGGTATCGAGTAGGAGGAAATAAATAAGCAAATAAATTAATCATCACTGCCAAAAGAATGCCCTCCAAATAGCATCCAAATATTTACGATTCTCAAGCCACGAGGCCGTAACCACGGCACACCGCCATGAAAAGCGGTGTGTGACGTAACTCTCAGATTTGACCAAACAAATCTCTTTTTTACCTCGTGGGACCAGATGTAACCTTGATCGCTCAGCCAAGTTTGCGACGCACAAACGCGAACGAATCCAGCAGCCCCAGTGTCCAATTGTGCTTGCGGCACATACATATTAAAAGGATGCGCCGGAGAAATTGAATAAGCTGCTCTTTGATCGCGCCACAATGTACTCCTGCAGACTCCTAAAGCAGAGTTTTGTCCCTATTCTTCAGGCTCCGCTTCAATTAAGGCGCTTGCCTCATAAGCTGTAACAGACCTCGTCCTTTTATCTGGTCTCCGATTGGACGTGGGCACACTCCCCCACCCCACAGCACTCCCCTCCACCTCTGCATTCCTAGGTTCTCCATCCAATTATAGTTCTCATGCCCCCCCACTTTAATTCTCTCCCCTTCCCTCTTATTTTAATTTCCTTACTGGACTTTCTCTGATGTATCGTTCTTTTCCTCCAGTAACCCTTTCTGATGTAAGAGATCTCCAACAAGCCCTTTACTCTTCTCCTGTCTCTCTCCACTTCTCCGTCAGACCATGCTTAAGGACGAATCTCTGCTTCTGATCCCAAACGTGTTGAAGGTGTTCCTGGAGAACGGGCAAATCAAGTCGTTTACGTTCGACAGCCGCACCACGGTCAGGGTGAGTGTTTTGAAAACGTCAGTCAGGTAGGGGTATAGCATGTCATCATATATACATACACATATATTTATACATGGTAAAGAGAGACATGATGGTGGCGTAACAGTAGGGTGTTCGCCCCTTGACCAGAGGTTTGCTGGTTCAAAATCAGGACTGGTAAAAGGTGCTGTCCCCAAGCATTGCTCCCCGGGTGCTGCCAATGTCAGCTGCCCACTGCTCCTTCATAGATGGGTCAAATGCAGAGGTCACATTTGGTTGAGGTGCACTGTGTGCTGTGCTGTGGTGTGTTCACAATGACAAATAATCACTCACTCATGGGACCTAACATCGGAAAAATTCTGAATTAAAGCCAATGGACAGAGAAGAATTATTTTCTGGTCCCGGTCAACACGAACCTTGAATTACACATATGATGTTTGTTTGGTGTAAAGAAAGCTGCAGTTGGTCTTGTAACTGTTTAATTACAGCATTGTTAAAGTTTGTAACTCCAATGCCGCCCGTTGACCATGTCAAGATGCCGGTCTGCTTTGTTCCCGAGTGTCACCACATGAGCAAAGCTGAAGAGTGAGACAGCCATGTTCCATAAGTTTTATTAGTGTGTGCTGGTGACGTATATTACTCGCGCCGAGAGCTGTAGTTGTCTGAGCGGTCTGATATAAAACATAATATAATTCATCTTCCTCATGCTGAATCGTTACCTTGTTGACTGAAAAAATATTTTTTAAATTCACAAACAACAGGTAAAATTCATCATATAATTCAAACAAGACCAGAATATAAATTTTATCTCTCTATTGGCTCCCATTCATATTTTTCTGAAGTTAGGTCTGGAAGTGGAAGGGCGTTACTTCATTACTCTATTTACATAGCATTTTACTGCAAGATCTGTTCAAAGAGCCCTTTAATGAACATTACAAAATTAAGCAAAGTATCATTACAGAATATTCTTATAGCAGAGAGGTTAATTTCCTGTCAGGGCTAATGATCTCAGCAGGACAAAAGACAATGTGATGATCTGAATGATATTATTAAAAAGTAAGGACAACCATCATTCCCTCTGGAGTCTGTACGAGCTGCCTTTATGTGCCAGAGCTTCGGAGATAACGGGTGATGAATGGCACTGCATTTAGAGTTCATAAAATCCTGGTTTCAGAGCTAAAAGCTCAAACCCATTAAATTCATCATGTGCCTGATTCCATGTGCACTAATGCAATTAATTACCAGTATTTAAATGGAATCGAATCTTGTCAACGATACATAACTGAGACTAGATGAGAAAGGCCATTAGTGCCTTTCAACTCATGAAGCAGGACACCGACGCCCCATCGCAGACTCATTAGGCCACATTATTGGGATTTTCAAAATCTTTTTCTCAATCTAAATATGTGAGAGCAGGAACAAGAGGGTTCACATCTGTCTGGCTAATTACCCCAGATTCAATTTCAAATGAAATCCAAATAACATATGTATCTTGCAGCTAAAATCAATTATGGTACGTGCAATGTGCAATAATGAATCATAAAAAGCCTTTCACCGATTTATTTTCCATACAATGGATGTGAAGCTTCTAACGTTCTCAATAGATTCCCAGAAAGAATGAGGGATGATCCGGATAGAGTTGAAGCCGTCGAAGGGTGAAACATTAGTCTAGGAAAAATCAAAAAAAGGATGACATCTGACATGATGGAATTATGATCACAGCAACGAGATTTACATTGAGCTGAATGAGTAGAATGACTACCTTTGGCGAAAATAAACTACAACAGTCGTTTGGCATTTTGAGAAAGAAAAATGAAAGGTGGCTGGATGTGGGGTTCCACGAGACTAAATTATATTCCACCCGTAATCTTCCCCCAGCTGTGGGTACCCAAAGGCATTATCATTGATTCAGTGCTTGGTAGGCATGGGCCGATATATCGTGGTTTAATAAAGCCACCGTTTCAAAACCGTACACAGTTTCCATCGTAGCTTCTCTGCGGTACGAGCTGTTGTTTAACGCCTCCTCAAAGACAGAAAATGAAGGTCTCCCCCTTGTGGTGTGAAGTGTAGGTTAAGGCCTGGAATATACTTACTGTGAGCTACGTGTGCGTATCTGTACACAGTTGCGTTGTTAAAGTTTGTGCTGATATACTTGCGTCCATACTGTGTGTCGTAATCTGTAGTGTGTACTCCTTACCACCAGGGGTCAGTGTCAAGGCCGCAAACCTAATAAATGAATGAATACCTGTATCTTAAAATCGTCATCTGTTATTCCAAACAAACATGTCTTCAGTCGAAGAAGCATTTAATCATCATCATACTGAGATGACACCAGAGAAGAAAACGAAAATCGCGGAGATGGAACATTCGACCACTTAATAGATCTCGTCAGCAAAATTAGAGTAATTCTTTTCTTGACTTTTGAGCGCAGATCTCGCAACACTGCCCCCTATAAATTACGCAGGTATTGCATCTCCGCATACGTTCCATTAATTTTTGAGTACGTGCACAAAAACTGACGCAAAGAACGCAGGATACGTATCACAGCTGTACGTACGTACATACGTACGTAGTTAACAGCAAGTATATTCCAGCCTTACCACGACCCCTTCCCCACGCCCCCTCTGGTTGACGCCAGCTGTGGGCGATGGCAGAAGGAGGTGACCTCCCCACCCCTCACGCTTTGCTAAATTCAGGGTAAAAGACTGGAAATAAACAACCTGCTACTATAGTTAGCGCATCGTGAGATAAATACCAGAGGGTCTGCTACCAAGCTTACTGTAGTTTTTAACTTACCGTTGCACATAACATTTATTATGAACAGTGAACTACATTTTCACACAGTCACATAAAGAATGTGCCACACAGGCTGCTTGTGCTTGGCTGATAAGTTCCTCACTATAGCATGCACACATAACCGGACACGTTTTAAAACCAAGTTTGCGTCAGTACATCTGGTGTTCGTGAATTTTTCCCCAACAATCGCCTTATTTGCGCTGTTTAGTGAGTAAAGTTTATGGCAGTGATCCCCAATTATCTTTCTCCGAGGGTCAAATTATGTAAAGGAAGTCAGGCTGAGGGTCAACAAATCCACATTCAACACATCTCCTTTAACCTGCCTTAACGTAAACGTTATTAATAAATGATATTATTATTTATTTATTTATTTATTTATTTATTTATTTATTTATTTATTTATTTATTTATTTATTTGTTTATTTGTTTGTTTGTTTGTTCCATCTAGTATAAAAGTGCTGAAAATGTACATGTAACTACTAGTAATACAAAAATAAAATGCTATTTTATTGCAGAGTTTTTATTTTATTATATAAAATGAGCTACTTTTGATCGTTCTGAAAGAGAACTACATTTTTGAGCATGATGGCCTTCCATTCTTAGTAGCAGCAGCAGTGGTAGTCTGTGCTTTAAAAAACTAGCGTATGGACTACATTATCTACAGCACCATCATTTGGACTAAATTAGAACTGGGTTCGGGTGAGGGTTAGCAATACCGTGAGGTCGTGATATTTTTGCTTAAGGTTATCATACGTCAGAATTTCATACCGGCCCATGCCTAGTCCTTAGTCAAATTGAGCAAAAAACAGGTTAGCACCAACCGAGTGGCAAAAGGGGCTGCTTCGGCAAACCTGGATGGAGCAGCGCTGTGGAGAACGAAGCCAAATGAACCTCAGTGGCCCTGGCTAAATAATCCATGTCCCACTACTAGGATTATTGTCCTCAAAGCACACATGTAATGGATCACTTGGCGTCAATATGGCCACATGGACCTGCACCACACAATCTACAATCCGTGTAATTCAGCTTAAGCCTCAACAGGGCACTAAGGACAAGGCTGTTTGCATACAACACATGGTTCCGTCATTAATATTCCGAGACCTTTTCCTACGGCGTTGCCGCGAGGCTCCGACAGGCCCCCACACGTCTGTTTCTAGAGGTGAACGCTCGGGGCAACCTACGATCATTAATTCAATTGATTTCACTGCCGAATCACCGGAGCAAATGTCAAACGTGTTTACTTTCGCACACCCTCTACTGCCACCCTCTTTTTGCCACTACATTTCATTTGGAGCACCTTATATGCCCATGCACGGCCAAGTTCTACACAAGGGGGGGGTTTTAGGACAAATGAGGTTTGCTGTTTTATGATGAGGCCCGTTTTAAAAACAGCTTTCTTTGTTCGTGCAATAGGATGTGATTTCCTCGCTGCAAGATCGTCTCTCACTCCGTTACATCGAGCATTTCGCACTGGTGCTGGAGTCTGGAGGGCTCGACCAGAAACAGAGGCTGCTCCTGCTACAGGAAAGTCAACCACTCTCTCATGTGAGTCTGCTCTCGCTGCAAAAGTTTAGCAAAAGTTTTTAAGAAAGCTACACTGGCTGTCCCTTAGCAAAAAGTAGTATACTTGAAGTTCATTTTATTGAGTATGCTTGAGTATAAGTATAGCAAGTATACTACGGACCATGTACCTTGTAGTGTACTGGAAAGTATAATTTAATACTTCGTCGGACTAAATTGGAACATTTTTTAAGTATACTTTTATAAGGTCATTTTAAGATTACAAAAGTATACTTTTAGACTTTAGTAGACGTTTCTTTATACTTATCAGTATGTCAAGTATACTTCACTATACTATTCTTAAGCATATACAACAGAGTTTATAAAAAGTAAACTTCAAGTATACTGCCTCAGTTGTACTATATAATAAGTATATACTAAGTATATATTGCCTCAGTTTTAGTATATAATAAGTATACTCGTTGTACACTTGAATAAACTACTTTTTGCTAAGGGATGTTACATTTCATTAAATGTACTGCTAAAATAATCAGTGGTGGAATTAAGAAGAGAAAGTGACTCATAAGAAACTAAAACCTTCAGTTAAAACCCACAAAACTGCCAAACGCTGAAGCAGATTTTCACATTATAACTGAAACTAATAACGTGAATCAGATCAATTTAAAAAGGCCAAAAAGTAAATGACAACAACATAGCAAACGCTTACACAAAAATAAATTTCAATCATGACTAAAAATTAACAGTGACCATGATACGCGCTAGCCAAGACGCTTGCTGACAGCTATAGTGCTAGTGCTAACATTGTCCTGAACAAATATTTGTTGCTCAACAGAACTGTAAACATATAAAAACATATAAAATACCGAAAAACATATTAAATGTGACTGATCGAGCGCCAGAAAGATCTTTATTTCTTATACTGAAATATGCTGCTGTTGGTTATTGCTAAGACGACGGCAAAGCGAAATAGACTAACTCGAGTGCTAACGTTGTTATCTGTATTTATTCTTCTTTTTAGCGCACGTAAGATTACTGACTTCGTACTGTGGCGTCAATATAATTCACATTTTTAAAAGGTATAAAAGGCTCACCTTCTCCTATTTTCATGAAGATTAGCAGCTCTACTCGGAGGCGCGTTATTGTCACCCGCTGGGCCGCAGCGTAGCTAAGCTCTTCACGTTAAAACTACATGACTTTGCACATTGTTGAAAGTGGTTGTTAAGCATTATGAAAAGGAAGCCAAGATTTACAGTAAATTCTCGATTTTAAATATAGTTTAAGTAGACAACCTAAATGATAACATATGTGCATGTAATTATAAGCGGTTTTCTTTTGTCATATTTATAAGCCTCTGAAACATGTTTTGTATCATTGTCATTACAAGAAATACTTGTCTCAATGTCTTAGAGTAAAATGCTTTAATGTTCCAAATATGATCAATTTTCAAGTCCTTTTTAATAATAGAAAATGAGGACATTGTGCCGTGAGCTGCAGTTTTTAAAAACCATTCATTTAAGAAGAGATTTATGTGTGTTTTTATTTATTTAAACTTTGTTCAGATACATTTATACATGCAAATGTACAAGTACACACAAACCATTATTTGAACAGACAAGAGGTTAGGTAATCTTATATATAACATATTGCAACCGTGTATTTTAGCCAAAGGGCAAGGTGAGTGTTCAACAGAGGATAAATAATTATTCACTTCCTTATGAAAAAATAAATAAATAATAGCTTTCTTTTTTTTAATGTACATTTATGAATGAAAGCTTTAGCCAAAAAACAGAAACAGATTCATAAGAAAGTCCCTCTTAGTAACATCAAGGTCTTTAGGAGCTCCAAAATAAATGATTATTATTGCTAAATTAAAGTCCATGTGGATGTTCCTTTTGATAAAATCAGAAAAATCAATCCAAAAAAACTGGGAGTGAACACATTCCAAAAATAAGTGATCAGTTGTTTCTGGGAAACAATGACAGAAAGAGCAAGAAATATTGGGAGTAAATTTGGATAAGAGTTTCAGGGATAACATTTATGAACAATCTTTTATCAGTGATCACAAACTGCTTTCTAAGGGACCAAAGTCTAGTAAATATGTGTGTAAAATATAATATGAGATGACTGTTTGTCGATAGCAATTTGTTGAGTAAAAAGTGTATAACTTTCATTAAAATCATTAAAATTTCATTTAATCAAGTAGAGAGTAAAAGTTAATAAAAAAGCTAATGTCAATATTATTCCAATAACAAAAAACTCAAAATAACACTCAAAAGTCCACACTGCATCCTTTCTATGTGCTAGACCTCACAATTTATTAAAAGTATTAAAAATGCTGATGTTATAATATTTAGGTACAGTAACTAAGTAGCATTACACAAGCACCATAACCCACTGATAATCATGTTTGTTCAATAAATAAATAGGTAAAACATACTGTTCACTAATACAACTCAAAATAAAAGGCTGATCTAGAGCTGGACGTGTCAAGCTTTGCAAGTTTCCTAGAATAAAGTGGATATTTTCCCCCCCAAAGCCCAAGAAGGATGCTACTGCAGAATAAATGCTGTTTATGGTGCTTCCTGCTAAGGTTGTTTTCACCTTCTGCCAAATCCGTTTTATCATTTCAGGTGGTTCACAGAACATACTTCCAGGGGATGAAGTGTCTATTCCGGATCTGTTTTTTCCCCAAAGATCCTGCCGACTTATTGAGGAGAGACCCTGCTGCGTTTGAGTACCTCTACATACAGGTTGGAGTCTTTCATTGATACAGACTTTCCAAGAAATACTTACAGTTTCCATTCAGGAAATAGTAGCAAATGTGGAATTAAATATATGGTTATTACAAAAGCCTGTCACATTATGTATTATTTTATCTAACAGAGCCGCAACGATGTTATTAAAGAGCGATATGGAGTGGACTGGAAGGCTGATGTTACACTTCGTTTGGCAGCCCTCCATATCTACATCACCGTGTCCATAGCAAGACCTAATCAGAAGATCTCCCTCAAGCATGTGGAGTGAGTCCTTCTTAAAAAAACAGCCTTCACCCATATGACACTAGCCCTCAAAACAAAAAGAATAATGTGCATAATGCGATATGTACAGAGAGGCTCATAAGAGACGGTGCTCTTAAAAATCTGGGAATTTGTTCATTTAAATCTGGAAGTAAATAGAAACATTTAAGTATTTATTAAACTAAAAAACACTGAAGTTACCATGTATAGAAAGAGAAGAAATAAAGATAATTCTCAGCATTTTTAGGCTTTGATCAAGGCATTCTAAACCTGTTTTGCTGAAAATGGATTCAAGTTGTGTTCAACTGATCAAGCAGAGTGAAAGTCACCAGACCAACAGAAGACCAATATATATTAGACTGAGCGGCAGAGAGAACAGAATCTTCGTCACAGATACAGAATAAGTGTGAATAAAATAATAGCTTTTCACCAAAGTAAACTTCATATATGATTTTTATATTATGATTTAGAATTCCAAAATAAAATCAAATAAAAGCATGTTTCTGCGAGTGGTCTCAGGCTTTTGGACCCCAAATTGAAAGCTGCATATTGATGTTCAAATGTAGGTGTGCCACAGCGCATTAAGGCACAGTGTACCCATAATAATGCCAATGGAAGCCTAGCAAACTGTTGTTTTTTTTTTGTCTTTTTTAATAGAAAAGAATGGGGTCTGGAACCTTTCCTTCCGCTTACCTTGTTGCCAACTGTCAAGGAGAAGAATGTCTGTAAGACCCTGTCACAGCTGCTGAAGACTTATCAGCACCCTCCACCTGCCGGCAACAAGGTGCGGAGCTAATGTGAAAATATGGCCAGTCATGAATCTTTTTGCTTGTCAACATGTTTATCACTTTTACACATTGACATGAAATGTGATATTACTTCTGTTAAAGGCAGGAGAGGCTGCACAGGGATTAGATAACCGTTGACATCAAGATGGTGTGTGCGCATATATATATATATAAAGACAGAGAGAGAGAGAGGGAGATGTGTATGACGGATGAGAAACTAAGCTCTTTCTTTATAAGGAATTTCACAAGCAAACACTAAATACTAAATTAATGCAGAGAGACCAAACATAAGAGGGTTGTCTGGAAGCCAGAAAGTTGCTGTCATGAAATGTGCATGAAGTGCAAAATATGATCAAATTTTAACAATGTACATTTATTTCCTGCTTGCGCTGTTGCAAAAGCAAGTACTTTGTGCATGCATGAAGTACATGAGCTAAAATACATAATTATCAGTGCAAAGACTTTGTGCAGACTCAGTTATGCATGCATGCAGCAAGCAAAGCTGTAAACATCAGCAAATTTGTTTTAGTTGTGAAAAGGAAAACATACACAGTCTGCAATTTTTCATTTAAGGGGCCTCTGTCTTTCTTTCACAAATGCATTTAATCACATTGAGGCACTGGATTTCCCAGATACTAATTTGGGGAAACTTGGAAAGAGGAGCTATTTGGAAATAAATGAGTCTTTTACTAAAAGAACCAAAACAGCCTTTTAAATAATGTGTTGCAGAGCAGCATTATTTTAACAATAATGATCAACACAGTGCTTATTCTGAAAGTGAGTGATTATTTTGTCATTATGAACACACCACAGCACAGCACACAGTGCACCACTACAAAATGTGACCTCTGCACATGACCCATGTGTGAAGGAGCGGTGGGCAGCTAACGTGGGCAGCTAACATGGGACATTAAATATTCAGGGTTGAAAAGGCGCCTCCAGAAAGTTCTTGCTAAGATTCTTTATATAGAACAATCAGTTCGAATTAATGCTGCTCGAGCACTACCGTAATGGATGTGACAAAAGCTATATTTGCTTTGCAATTATCGCATCAAAGAAGCTCTTGGTCATTAGATTTTTTGGAAGATAATCTTGTCATTTCAAATATTCTAAAAGGACAAGGGTACAAGTAATTGTCAAGCAGAACCATGAGGAGGAGACACGGCTGTCTGTCCATTATTTAGTGGCGCTAGAAACTCATGGTAGGAACACATTGCCCCCTGCTGGTTAAACTTACCTTCTGGTCTGGTCTGGACTGGTCTGTATTTGCAGGTTCCTCCTCTCCAAGGAAAGTTGCAGTATATTCGTGTGCTGAATGACCTTCCACCGTTTGGAGGCTTGTTGTTTCATACAGTTGGGCTGGTAATCTTGTCACTTAAAACGTCCTGACATAAGCAGTAGGTTAACTAAACCTGTAAACAGTTACATTCATTTACCTCTGTTTTGTTAAAGGATGAGAAACATACAGCCACTACATTGTTGGTGGGACCGAGGCATGGCATCAGCCATGTAATTGACCTAAAGAATAACCTCACAACCGTTTTGGCCGAGTTCAGCCGAATAGCCAAAGTCCAGCTCTTTCGGGAACACCAGGGAGTTGCCCGTGTCGAAGTGGCCATTGTTGAAGCTAAGGTATAATTTCGAGAAAATTACCAATATCTGTTCTAAACGTGGCATTTGTACTAACATTTTTGCGACACTGTTTAGCCCCTGGTCTTGTTGATGGAGTGGCCAGATGCTTCAAACTTCGCCTGCTTGATTTCTGGCTATTACAAGCTCTTTGTGGATCCCAAAAGAACCATCTACTATAGGACTCCCAGTCAGTCTCATATGATCAAGGCAGGTATGTTAGTAGTCACCATTCTTGTTTTCTCAAAGGAAAAATTACGTTTATATACTAGATATTTGGTAAATAATGTCACTGTTAAGAACGCATTACTGTTTACCATTAACTGCCATTGACTTGCCAAATTATTTTTTGAAGAATATTTCTTGTTGCATCTTTTGTTACGTTTGAGGCAGTAACAGTGACATGTATTACAAAATAGAGAACAACTTACAAACACAACCTGGTTGGCAAACTGTCATAGAGCATCATCTCAAATCAGGCAATCCATGTTCGTTGGGATGTACATTACTTGTTGGAATCATTCATTTCTTCCTGCTGTGCCCTATCCTTGCATCATCATCATCTCGAATTTAACTCATGGATGTTTGCCTCATTTTCCGCTCCTAACTGAAATGACATTCTGGATCTGTGCATTTCTCTGTGATCAAAGAACATCAATTCCATAACGTTTACCCATACACATTGGATGCTGTCCCCCATCAACTGTGGTCCGCCAGCGAGGATGACCATAACATCACATGACATCCCAAAAGACTTATCCTCCATCTCTGAGATCTCCCTCAAGCTCTCTGCTTTTGCCATCTGGACTCACTGCCATCTTGCATGCGACTCCTGTCCATTCAACTCTTCTGATGATTCTGTCCTTCAGATTTCAGAAGCTCCCACCCTCACTCCCGCTCCGGGGCCCCCGGTTCAAGTAACAGTCGGCGAGAGGAGAGAGAGGGCTTGTCCAGGGAAGCGTCGCAGAAATCCTCAGCACCATCACAATCCCAACACCTGGGGCTCTGCCACATTCATTTGAAAGAGCAACAGCAAATGCAGGAGCTCCAAATGCAGGAGGAGGAAGAATTGGACATTAATGAGAATCTCGTCTCCCAGGTGCAGAACCGCTCACGCACCAAGTCTGATCCCACTCTCAAGAGCACTGAGTCAGTGGCCGAACACCCAAGCCCCGCTCGCGAAGACTCAGACTTCAGGGGCAGGGCAAAGACACTGGAAAACTCACAGCGTACTGGGAAGTTCTTCTGTGATTCCTGCAAATCAAAACTTAAGGCTGGAGGAGTGACTTCAGAGAAGGGAGGCTCCGGAAAGCTTGTTCTGCACTGCACCAATGCCTGCTCCTCCCGTGATGGTGGAGCTGTTGATCTCATGGCCCTCCCTCCTCCTGGGAATGAAGAAGATGAGGAGATGGAGGAGGGAGGAGACAGGCTCCAACCTCCCCCTCCTGCTATTGCTGCACCACCTCCAGGCTTTCGAGACAACAGCTCCGATGAGGACGATTCTAAGAAGGGTCGTAAAGCTGCCGCTGCCGCCGCTGCTGCCGCTGCTGCCGCCACTTCCACAGCTGGCACAGCTGCAGCTCCCATGGCAAGCAGTCAAGAGGAAGTGCCAGTGACTCTGATTGATAATGTGGCCCCCAGAACAGTGCGTGACCACGCGCAGGAGTTGGATGATGCATTAGTTTCCACTCTGCAGGCTTTGGAGGCGCTCGCTGCATCTGAGGACTACCCACATCAGCAACAGGCTCCACAGACAGCAGGTGGACATACCAAGTACTTTTTAAAAGTGCTAGTAGTCCACTGAGTTGCTACTATACATAAACACGTTTTCAAAATTGAGCAAAACCTAAAACAAATTAATTTTAAAATTGGGCAACTGTTGAAGTAAAGACATTTTTACCTGAACATATTTATTTCATGTGCATGGACAGACAAACAAACAAATGTGTTGGTGCTATTACATAAAAATATCTCAGAACAACTTTTATCAGTTTAAAGACAAAGGCATCAATCATTGTATATTTCATATTTAAAGGTCCCACATTATACATTTTATCACCAAGTTAAACTTGGTCTGTGAGCTCCACTAAACATGTCTCTGAAATAGTTTTCTGTAAACACCTCTCAGATTAGGCATTTTTACCTGCTTTTTACCCCTCTATTTCAGTCTCATTCAGAACAGGTTGTTTCTCATAAAAAAATTCACAGTTTCTGTTCTTTGTACATGCATTTGGGTCTGTACTGCCTCTACACACACTAAGTTTGGTAAAAAAAAAAAAAAAGTATAATAGTATTAATATAGGAATGTCAGAAATCGTGTGCTTAAACGAGGCATTTAGATTTCTCTCCTACTTCTACATCACAGTAGAGGACATTTGAATAACTCCACCCTCCTATCTGAGAAGCTCCACCCGCCATGTTTTCTCCCCAGCGCTAGTGTAGGAATCACCGTGAAGAAGTCTAGCGGCGGAGTGTTGTGTTGAACATGTACGGCTGTATGGATGGTCTGTTAGCAGCACCATGTGGATTATTTTCACGTGAGGTAAACTCTTGTCATGCCGCCTACACTACACCCAGTTCCGGAGTGAGGGGCGTGGCCAGCAGCGGCTCATTTGCATTTAGGTATACTAATGAGGAACAGCCTGTTGTGAAAGGGACTGAAATAGAGGAGTAAAAAGCAGGTGAAAATGTCTAATCTGAGAGGTGTTTACCGCAAACTACTGCAGAGACATGTTTAGTGGAGCTCATAGACCTGGTTTAACTTGGTGACAACATGTATAATATGGGAGCTTTAAAAGGGAACTATTGGTTTGCTTTTGATTACCTGCCCAGAGTTTAGTAATTTAGTTTAGGAAAATGTGCATTCCAGTTAGGGCACTGTTATGATTCAAAAGCATGTATGTATGAAAATGCAGCAAATAATAATCCCCAATAACACATCTATTTTTGCATCACTCGGTTGCCTTGTGTAATATTGACTGATCCTCATTGTTCTGTTTCTCACCTCTCACAGGGTTGATTGTTTTGGCAGCCATCACTCCAGAGTCTTCCCTGGACTCCGGACATGAAACAAATTCATCGGAGCTAACTGATGTGTCAGAGATGGTGTCTGCAATGAAGCAACATCAAAACCAGGCCTACTTTTTGGCCCACCACATCAACAAGGAGCGAATATTCAGTCGCCGTGACTTCCCTTTGACAATCCCTGGCTGCACAACACAGGCAATCGGAGGGGGTGCTTTTTCCATGAGTCAAATCCGTGGTGGTTGCCCACCTAAATCTGTGATCATCAGTAAAACTATGCCCTTGAAAGTCAGTGCTAGTCAAGGAACTGCACCATCTGTAGCTCCTTTGGAACAAGGCAAAATCCAGATCCAGGAAGCAGTAAAGAATGAGATGGATTCAGAAAAAGCAGAATTAGTACCTACCAAAGAGTGCTCAATAGAGCTTGCTCCTCTGGCAGTGGAGGAGTTGAAGGTTTCTGACCAGCAGGGCTCTTCAGAGGTCAGCAAAGCTGAAAAATCACCATGTCCTAAAGAAAGCAAACTTAGTCCTAATACCTCTGCAAAAATCAAGGAGAAAAGTACTGGGCATTCAACCCCAGAAACTACCAACAAAGCCTTAGCTATTCTCTTGCCTGTGGACAGAACTGCTTCTGCCAAGATTTCCCCGACAAACATGTGCCAAGATGCCGAGACTGCCTCAAGTGAGACCAATAAGCCTTCAAGTTCAAAGGGCCTAATTCCAGCTGATGACTTGTTCTGCACATGTCCTGTTCGACCAGATCCCGGGTCACAGCTGCGACTGAAAGACCCACAGACCCAGAAAGTAGTAGTGTTCCACTCATCCTCCCCTACCGATGACGAGCGACTCCGTGCCAAAGGACTACAATTAGCCAGCAGTAAAGACAGTGTAGTGCTAACACCTGATGTAAACTTGGCAAATCCTAAAACCCTTCCCCCAGCAAAGTATTCCCCAGTTATACCTGTGAAAATGGAACGGAAAGATACACCTGAAGGCAAAACAGAGAGCTCCAAGAGCAAAGTTTCTGCCGAACCACAGAAAAGCACTAAAACTGTGCCGGTTTTAGTAGGCACCACACATGTTTTGAGCTGTGGAGAAAAGGGTGCAACTATTCCAGGAGCAGAGTATAAAAAGCAGGCAAACAGCAAAGCTAAATCCCAGCGTACTGCTCCATTTTTGAGTATAAGAAATCTTATTTCAGCCACATTCCCTGCCAGACTGCGCCGGGAGACTGACGAACGCCGTGCACAGCTTCAGAAGGTGAGGCAGTATGAACTGGAGTTCTTAGAGGAGCTTTTAAAGCCCAAAACATCACAGGGAGAGTTCTTGCCCCAAGGGTCTTCGCCTGTCCCCTCGGGTACTCCATGCGCCTGCCAGCTGCGCACAAGCCCAGTGCAGAAAGTTCCCGGTATCTCCCGAGAGCAGCGACGTAGCTGCGACTGCAAGAGGATGTGTAGGGGAATGCGTCTTCCTGACACTCCAGTGGGTTCCGCTATGGAGCAAAGAGGAAGGGAGAGGACCGTTTCCAAAACGCCTCCTACGAAACCGAAATCTCCCCATGCTCAAGGGGCCACTAGGCAACCTCAAACTTTGGAGATCAAAACCACGAGAATCCGTTCCACAAGTCTGGAGTCCAGAGAGCCCAGAGATACGGCTATATCCTGTTTACCTACATGTACCTCTCGATCAGAATGCATTGGAGCGCCACAGTACAAAAAACTACAACGCAGATATAGCATAGGGGAGATTGACAACAATGACAGCACACCCCTTTATGCTGAGGTTAAATCGACCAAAACCAAAAGCTTGGAGAAGGAGATGGAAAGAGTCAGGGCTACAGGACTGAGACTCCCCACTCCAGTGGAGCCCATTCACACTCAAGGGGGAGACGCAAAAAAGAAGGGAGTATTCTTTCTCCAAGGAGAGGAGCTTCTCCGTGAGGGTCGGGAGGGAACCACAGAGCTTCTGCTTGGCTTACCTAGTGAAGACAACAAGGAGGGGGAAAAATGTTGCTCCTTTTGTTTTTGCTATCGCAAGTGTGAGGCTGCAGATGAGAGCAGCGAAAAAGACGAACTGTCATATTCTATTCCACTGCAGGTCTTACCTGGAATGCAACTGGATTCAAGAGCTATGCCTGTAGTCAGCAAGACGTTGCAGGTGCTTGACGCTGAGGATTGTAGTGGAGAGGAAGAGGAGGAAGAAGATGAACCCCAAACTCAGGAGATTGACCTGCGGGCCTGTGGCAACCTGGAGACTAGTCTGGCGCGAGTGCAGTCCCTGCAGGGAAAAACTTTCTGCCTACCCGACGGATTTCTAAATGCACAACTTGATGCCAACGAGCTGCTTTCTATATTACGTCAGTGTGCCAACAGTCCCCAGCTTGAGACTGAACCTCGCATGCCTGCTGCAAGGTTGGCAGAGTATAAACAAGAACTTGCAGTCCGTTTCAAGGAGTTTCGGGCGTCATGTAGGCGAGTGGCGAGCGTTGAGAAAAGTCCCTCGCGAATGTTGAGCGCCGTCACAGCAAGCTTCCAAGTGCTGTGCAGCCTAACGCAGACATTCATAAGGCTGGTGAGGGGTGTGCGCTCGGAAACTCAAAGGCTGCAGCTGTTAAGAAAGGTAGAAGAAGTTGCAGTCAACTACACTCTACTTCTGCGGGCTGCTGAGGAGGCGATGGGACATTCTAGCAGCCTGCCCACAAAGAGTGCAAGTCCTCAATTCCCCACCTGCTCCAATGTGGGGTCTCTCACTCGCCCTATCAAAACTTTGCCCAGCAAGTAACACATCCGTTATTTTGCACTGAAGCGAATCGGTCAAACTCAGCATGAAAAATGATGTACAGTACTAGTGGCTATCTATTGTTTTGGTTTACATCCAAACAGATCATTCCATGGTTCACTGTTGGCCAACTTCCTCCATGACATGTTTACAGAGTTGTGCCAGTACCAAGTTGCTCTATTGTCCTTGTAAAGGACCTCCGTGACAAGGACGGAGAACGACAGAACCATCCGTCACCGCCTGCTCTACGGATGGTCAACAGGGCTACACTCTTTTACATATAAAAGTCACTGTTGTCTAAGGACTAACTTTTCTGAATATGTTAGATCGTTCCTATATTTAAAGAATAAATCTGGGGTGATTGTGCATTATGTGTGTTGCAGAGGAAAAAAAAATACATAATCTGGTATTCATTCCCTGGAGCCAAACTACTGCAGAGAAATGTTAAGTAGCAGATTCTGTGAATTAGGTAGTGAACGCGATGGTTATTTGGTGATGTGCTTATTTGTACAATTTTGAATGTCGTGACATGAAATTCAATACTCCCTTATTGCAATATCACAGTGTTTGGACGCCTGTCTCCATCAGAGTCTGAATTGCCACATGTTAAAATGTTCATAATCACTCTAGGAGTCACTTAAAAGGTGGTGGGATGGAACACCTGCTCAGGGCAGACAATGTAGCAGAAATCCAAACATTTCATTTCAAGCTTGACCTCACGCCAAAACAAGAGATTTAAGGAAACCATTTCTTGGGCACGCACAAAACAAAAGTCCTCTTTGTTCACATCAAACACACAATATTTGTTCAGCACCCCACCTTAGTTAGTCGTTGATGATTTTAAAAGGGAGCATTGTGTCACTGAAACCCATGATATCCGTACTCACTGCAGTTCTCATTTTGATCCATGTTTCGAATTTGAATCTGAACTAAGCTGTTTGTAGACATGTATAGCTGTGATGATGCTCAACGTTTCTTTTCAAAAATGTTATACTTTAGTGTTGCTACACGTTTCAGCTTTTCTCCATATTTAACCTTCTCCTCTAGATCTTTGAAAAGCGTTCTTTTTAATTTTGTGATGTCATCCATTGTGCTCACCAGAGAATATTAAAGATATCACCAGAGTAGTTTTATATGTATTTTAATAAAATCAATATCTGTTTTCTGTCAGAAAGCCACTTCTCTGTCTCCCTCCTCTTGTAATTTACGACCCAAACGATGTAACGACGCCTATTGTCCCTTTTTTTTTTGTCACACGTCGTCCCTAAACTGTAATCTTTCATTCTTTGTCATTCCTCTGGCGTCATGCATGTTAATAATCATAATTCATTTAAATCCAGAATTTACATTAAGTGGACACTGTCAACAAGTTGCTGGATGACTGTTACTGGACATGGACGAGTGATACAACACTGTTTGAGTAAATACGAAAACCATGTTTGAAAATGCGATTTCCTCATGAAAACAATGTACTCTCACCTATTTAACTTGTAAAGAACATTGTAAAGGATATGAGACATTTGTGAAGCTAAAAAATACATTTTGAGAATATTCAGCACTAGCATTGTGAAGATTTATCCAAATGCTTCACTGTTTTGTAAAGGACAATATCATAACTGTAAATTCTAATTTATAGTAGTAATGTATCATAGAGTTAAATAGTATCTATATTTTAAAGAGTATATTATAAATATATAGCATGGGGCGTGTTTATTTTTATAAAAACACATATAGTGCTACTTTCCTCATTGTTCTGGAAATATTTCGGACATAATCTGTTATGGTTTAGTTGCACTGCCAGATGTGGTTTGTCTTTGTGTTTCATTAATTTCCTTTTTCTTTTTGTATTTGCAGCCATTTTAAGTTCTTTTTAAGTTCCTGTCGATGCGTTTGCCCTCTTTGTAGTCCTCTGTCTGTGTGCAACATCATGTTTAAGAGCAATAAAGAATACGAAAGTTGATTTCTTTTCCAGCCACGTTTTCCCAGCAGTGTCTTAAAGAAATATTTGGTGGGGAAATTACTTTCGTCTACAACAAATGTGAGCCAAAAATACAATTTCCACATTCTTTTAGTTTGGCACTGAATATGATTTCCAAATTAACGTAACGCAAATTACTCACTAATAACTAGGAGTGTTGAAATTAATCGCATAATCGATGCATCTGGATGCGGACGTGGACGATGCTGCATCGATGCAGTGGAAGACCATAAACGATTCTTATAATTAACGGTGGTTTCCAACCGGCGGTCCGCAGTGGCATTGCAGGTGGTCCATGACATGCAATTCACTTTCACTACTGAAATCACTTTTTAAAAATTATTAATGTTTTCATTTTTCCAAAACATTTCCAGATGATTTGGGCATCTTTATGAATAATGAACTTAATGCAAATCTCTAAAAAGTAATAAACAAAATAATAAAGATAACGAGTCGAATCGTGAGATCAGTGAAGGTTCACACCTCTAGTAATAAATCACTGTATAAACTTATTTTTTTAAGAGCTATATTTATCGATATTATGAGATGACTTACCGGAAATAAGATTACATTAAAACAGCCACAAGCAGCTGCCGTATGTCGCGATGGATGAGAGAGAGAATAAGGTCAATATTTTAGAGTTTGGTTCCAAATGAATCTATAATAAAGTGCTGTAACAAGCAAGAAATAAGACAATTTGCTCATGTGCGCAGCCAAAACATTCAGAACTTTCTCACCCTCTCAAAATAGTGTTAGATCAATATTAATATCTGAGCAAAGTTAAAGTTCCGGTGGAGATGGCCATGGTCTCTGCGGGTAATAAATAAAACTTAAAACACTGTTCTTTGAGTTTACTTTGACTTTCGCTCATCGCGGCTTTCAATCATAAACGGCACAGGGGAGTCATATAAAAATAATAATGTAATCACGTTCGATTTACTGAATTCAGTGCAAGAAAAATACAATACAGGTAAGGCATGACTGCAAGTTGAAATCCAAAGTTGTTGGCAAACAAAATGTGCACATTTGCCAGTTACATGTGTTACATGTGATTATACATATACATTAAGTCTTGTAGTGGCATTCAACAAACAACTAAAAAATATGCGTGATTTCTCCCAACTAGAGTGAGTTCATCTGCATGAGAGCCCAGCATTTATATATTAAACCATCTTAGGGAGTGGGGGGAAAGAAAACCTTCTGGCTGGTGTGAGAGACTACTTACCTGGGTGCACATGAAATAATAAACTGCACGAATATAATCACGTAAACATGATTTCGATACCACAGACGACTTGCCGAATCTCTGGAACATAACTGCAGTATTTTTTAAAAAGAGTTTAAGGTAAAAGCTGGGCACCAACGTTGGTAAAACACTCGGCGAGGAAGTGACAGTGCAAACCCATGACCGAAATGGCGACGGGGGAAACCTTACGATGCGTCATGCTGGGCATTTCTCTCCGACGAGTGCACGCGTCTACAAGCTAATCACTCCCCCCCCCACAAAATTTAACAAGGAGGCCGTTACTTAACTTGCAGCATATCAGCGAAAATAGATACAAAAATAGACATATTTGACACCCTGACTGATCAGTGTTTTCCTTGCAATAAATTCAGGGATGATAAAATGACAACCGTGACCTTGAACCGAGTCTGCTCCAGGAGCGCAGGTGTATTTCCCGATTTCTCCCTCCCCCACAATAATACGCAGGTTAATTTAGTAATTAAGTGTGGTTTCAAGAGGCGGGGGTAAAGGTAGGGCTGGGCGGTGTCGCTTACCGTCTACTGCTGTACAACTTTATTTAGAAGACATCTAGAACAAACGCAAATCTCCATTTGTTAGGAAAGTACTTAACGCTAACATGACGCGCTGCGACTTCCTCAGCTTCCCTACTGGAAATCAGCGTTAGCTGGCAACCCGTCACGCGATTTGCTGTTGTTTGAGAAGTAAAAATGATAAAGTTGTACCGCGGTAGACGATGCGCCTCACTGCTGTCCCTTTGCATTCTCGAGTTCTGCAGTTGTAATTCGGGCCGTATTTTAATGAGGTGGGTGGAGTTATGATGTGGGGGGCAGGGCAGGGCGGGGCAGGGCGGGGCTAAGGAGCGAAAGGTTACATCAGCGTCTCTTTGTGATGGCGCATTATATGCTGGTTCTTTTCCGAGGGCCGCCTGAAGCCCTTCTTGCAGTAGTCGCACCTGTGCGGATAGTCCTTAGTGTGGATGGATATGACGTGGCGTTTGAAGCCCGAGGCGTCGGCCGTGTTGTACTCGCAGTACTGGCACTGGTAGACCTTCCGGCCGCTGTGCGTCTTCATGTGTTTCTTGAGGTCGTTCTGTTGCCGGAAGCAGCGCTTGCAGCGCTTGCACTTGAAGGGCAGGTCCTTGGTGTGCACGGAAAGGATGTGCCGGCTCAGCGTGAACGGGTCCGAGATCTTAAAGTCGCAATGCCGGCACTGGTGCACCTTGTTGCCCTTGTGCGTCTCGGCGTGCTTCTTGAGCTCGGAAGGCCGGTGGAAGCCTTTCTCGCACACGTCGCACTTGTGCGGGAAGTCCTTGGTGTGCACCGAGATGACGTGGCGCTTCAGGTCGCTGGAGTTGGTGCTCTTGTGCTCGCAGTGCGGGCACTGGTGCGTCTTGTGGCCCTGGAAGACGTCCATGTGCCGCTGCAGCTCCTTGTCGTCGGAGAAGGCCTGCGGGCAGTGGCCGCACTTAAAGGGCAGCTCGGCGCCGTGCTTGCTCTTGACGTGAGTCTTTAGGTTGGACTGGTCGGCGCAGCGGAAGTCGCAGTGCTGGCAGTGGTAGGGCTTCTCGCCCGTGTGCGTCCGCATGTGCTTCTTGAGCTCGGACGGGTGGCGGAAGCCCTTGGCGCACTCCACGCACACGTGGGCAAAGTTTTTACTGTGCACGGCCAGCAGGTGGCGGTTGAGCAGGCCCTGCTCGGCCGTCTCGTACTCGCAGTACTTGCAGTTGTGGAGCTTGGGCTCCTTGTCGCGCAGGATCAGCTTGTTGGGGCTGAGGGGGCTGGCCTCACGGTAGTGCCGCGTGTACTCCGTGTACTCGGGCACCCGCTCGTTCTTGATGATCAGTTTGTGGCCCTCCAGGTGGTTGTGGAAGCTGACCTTCTTGTTGGTGGTGAAGTCGCAGTCTGTGCACTGGTACTTCTTCTTGAACATGTGGTCCGGGTGGTTCTTCATGTGGCGCTTCAGGAAACCCCGCGACTTGAACTTCTTGCCGCAGATGTGGCACGGGTACACCGTCAGCGGCTGGCCGTCCGGCCCGATGATCACGGCTGAAACAGACGGATGAAATTTGTGTACAGTGCACATAACCCATCCCGTACCCCCGTGGTTCCCTAACCCTGCGTAGAGCCTCACAGCTGCAATCTCCATGTGACCAACTTTTCAAGCTTTGTGTTCTCTCAAGGAGCAAGTTGGTTCACTTTTAAGTCATTTCTGTGCAAAGAAGCAGTTTTTAGGAAAATGAACAATTTCAATGCAATTTTTTAGGAATGTTTAAGGCATATTATTAGGAAAATTTGCCCAAATTTGCCCCAAGCTTCGACCGCAGAGCAGATAGTTCTCTGACTGATCTATTTTGTCTGCATTTGTCTAGTTTTTGGGTACGTGAATGGCGGCTTACACCTGCATGAAGTGTCATTATGAAGCAGGCATGAGTGACTCTAAGGCCATGTCCACACGTACACGGGTATTTCTGAAAACGGAGGTTTTTCTGTGCATTTTGGCATTTCGTCCACACGTAAGCAGCGTTTTGGGTCAGTGAAAACGGACAGTTTTGTGTCACAGTATGCACCGTGTCTACATTAGGTTTTCGTCTACAACGCTGCCATGGCGTGCTTTTGACAGCGTTTTTTGCGATTGCGAAAGTTATTTTTGAATAACGTGCTCGTGTGGACGCAACCTTTTTGAAAAACAAAAACAGAAAATCTCCGTTTTCAGAAATACCCGTGGGGCAGGAGTTTTCAAACGGTGGTCCATGGCAGCAGTGCAGGTGGTCTGTGACATGCAATCCAGTGTCACTAGCACAATCCCCTCTTAAAAATGATTTTATTTATTTTCCTAAACATTTCCAGATGATTTGTGCATCTTAATGAATAACGAATTTAATGCAAATATCTTAAATAACGAGAACGTACAGAAAAGGTTTAGGAACCACTGCGGTACTCTATAAGGCTCAGCACCCCCCAAAAAAGTCCCAGTGTGCTCTCACCGGTCTGGCACTGCCGCGTCTCACCCTTCTTCCTTTTCTTGAGTTTCTGTTTGAGAGCTCGGCTCGTGCTGATGCTGTCGCTGATCTGCAGGTAGGGAGTGGCCGTGCCGTTTTTACCCTCCAGCCGAGACTCCAGATTGTTACCTGCAGAGACGCAGTTGATGACAGACGTTTCAACCGGCCATCAAAAAGCAGTTTCACCAAGTTATCACCACCTGCAGAGATGGAGGAACTGCACACCTTCATTAGGGTGTGTCAAGACCCAGGGTGTCAGATACCGCACCTGGAGGGTCACACTTCGGCAGACTTTTGCTTGTGACGTGTTAAAAGAGCGAAAACAGCCATTTCTGCCGAGTTACAGAACCACAACAACACTGCCCCGAGTCTGACAGGACTGATCTATATCCACAAGACTGGTCAAATGAAATATAAATTGTTAAGTGGTGAGCACTCGGCCGTTAGGGATAACAGACAGATGACAAACCATAAGCTGCGGCCCATGCCACTGGAACGAAGGTTTTGTTGGATGGTGAATCCTCCATTTGTGTGCCCTGAATGGGGGGCGGAGCTTCGTCCTCCCCAACAATCACCTCCATGTAGACTTGGTCGGTCATCTCGGAAACGTCTGCTCACACAACGCGTTAACTTTTCAGTACGAGGTCTGCACAATTTTTCAAGACTTTAGACATTTACACAATATAACTGCCACCAACCAATACTAATGAACAACATCGAAAAGCATTAACTATTTTTATACATTAACTGTGTCCACAATTACTATGATCTTATTTCTGTACACATTTTCCAACTCTAAGCTATATAAAGTAGACATGGCACGATACCACTTTTTATGTCCGAAACCAATACAGTTACATCTGCTGATGCGATACAAATCCAATACAGTCTCCAGTCTTTTTTTAAACAGAAAATAACGCTTTAAACAATGTCTGAAAACATGACTGAGATGACTGTTATGCTTAAGCAAATACTTGACTTAAATACTGCTAAAAACAATGTAATAATATCATTATTGTATCAGATACGTAAGTGTTTCAACCATACAACGTTCATGCATGCGTGAATCACATCGGGCAGTCAGCACGGACTGGGCACTGACAACCACCACACAGATAATGATCTATGGCTACAGCAACTCCCTGTGCTCAAAGCAAGACATAAAAACCTACTGAGATCCTCGTTTCCTGGGCTGGCCTCTTTCACCGCCATGTACACCATCTTCTCTCTGGACACACGGCCCATGCTAGCTGGTTCCAAAACGGCATGACCATTGGGGAAATCGTTCTCGCTGACCACCTCCGTGCCGCCTGCTTTGACATTAGGGGGGAAAAAAGGATTAGATGAAGCTAGGGCTGGGCGATACGGCCTAAAAATAATATCAGGATATTTTTAAGCTGTATCGGAATATGTGATGTATATCTCGATCTATTCTCTCTTTCTGGGAGACAACTACTATCGTGTTCTGGGTGCAGTGTATTGTCAACTTGGTTTGGCTTCTATCTTAGGAGGTTTCAATTTGCTAAAAAATGTTTGACAAAGATTGCTTGCCTCTCCCACACTGCGCTCATGTAATTAATCAAAATACATCATCTCACTTTCATACTAGTGGTAGCCACATTCTACAAAACTCTACAGCGTTGTATTTAATGGTGATGAAGATTCTAACTTTCCAAAGCATTTATGTCCATTTCAATTTGTCAAACATTTTTTAAAAGCTGTCACCTATTTCCACATCCTCGTCGCCCTCAGCCTTAAAGATGTACACTTTGATGACCTCCGAGCCGAACTCGTCCTCCTTAGATCCGTCATCGTCCTGGCCCACCTCCGCGCTGATCTTTAACGGCGTGTCTCCGATGTCTAATTTCTCCCCCACGTCGTCCACTGCAAGTTGGGGAGGGGAGAAAACTGCATTTAATCTGAGTGCCGGTTTAACTCGGATGTTTACCCCCCACGTAATCGTACGATGCATGTTTTAGAATTTGGTGCACTAACATGAGATCATGAGGTAGTCTTCGGTGGTGCTCTTGCCATCTTCCTCGTCTTCGGACTTCAGGGTGACGCTGGAAGGGAGGCTCTCGTGCGCCTGGATGACCGTTTCGGTTTCGCCGTCCGTGACCATCACCTCTTCCGACACCAGTTCGTGGTCCAGCGAACTGTCCTCGTGTGCGGACATGAGATCGGCCACGAACACCTGGTCGGGCACCGCCTCCTCGATCAGGTCAGCGGTCAGGACGTGGTGGTTGGTGTCCAGAGCCTCCTCGATGGCCACCTCGGCTCCCAGGATCGACTCGGACATGATCACGCCCTCAGCGGCGATCACGTCGTCGGGACCGATGTCGGGGCCCTCCACCACCTCCGCCTCCAGGCCGTGCTCCAGCAGGATGCCTTCGTCAGTCACCACATCCGACACCAGCACCGCCTCGGGCACTGACACCACGATGTGCTCGCCGTCGATGTGGGCCATGCCCCCCATCCCCGCAACTGCCATGAATGGGAAAAAAACACAATGCAACAGAAATTAAACTAAATAATGAAATCATGAATCAAAGCTGTGCCAATAACTCATTTTTGACTCTTTTTGGGGAGAGAAGTACATTTTTGCCATGAGGGCGTTCCATATGAGAGCCGCGGCACAAATGCACGTCGGGAATAAATATCAAGTAAATGTCTGCCCTGCGAGTAGAACGCTGGTTGTTGTTATTTATCAGCCAAAAAATAAGTTTTGTCTGTAATAAATGGGAAGATTTAACTGAACTGGAAGGTTGTAGTGGATGTTGGACTTCCCTGTGAGAGTCGTGCGTGCTACCATCGTGAAAAATATCATTTACGCTTCACAATTCCTCGTGGTTGAAGGTCAAGTCACAGAGATTGTGACATACAGTATTTTCCTGACAGTCCCTTACCGAAGTCTTGCATTATCATTGCGTGAGGCATTTTCAGATCCTGCGAGTGAAGCTCCAAGACGCCTCCACCTTGATCCATTGTTTCAGATTTTTCACTCTGCTACATTAAGTTGTAAAAAGCAACAATAAAAGGGAAAAAGTTAGTGATTTAAGGCAGTTCACATGTTCCTAGATATTAAAATATCTTAAGTAACCAAGCCTATGATTTTTGAAATTATAAAAAATGTTTCTGAACATACCTTCACATTTGGCGTGTGTGCGTTTACTTCCTGTAAAGGTGTCAGATTTTAAGTGACGCTCTGCTCGTGTCATCTGTAACTGTAACGCCTGGAAAAAAGGGTTAACAATGAAACAATGGGTTAACAGCCTTAGCAGGTTGCATTATAAACATCACTGACGCCGTAACCTGGACTGTGCGTTGCTAAAAATCAATCCATCTCTACAACACAACCACTTAAATAACGTTAAATTAAACAACCCAGACACCATCTAATTTAAACTTGACAAGCTACACATGTTGTTCAGGTTAAGATTCGGTAAACTGACCAAATTCTTTCCAATGCAACTAATGCTAAAAAGAGCACAAAATATTTTATTAATCATAATGTAAAATAAAGATGCTACACCAAAATATAGACATCTTGCATTAGTGTAAGCATTGTATAAATCTGCTCATATAATAAATTATAAATCTGAGTAAATCTCATTTCTATATTTTATATATTTAATTTTGTTATTCCAGTTAATTTCAATTACTTGTCGTCCAAAGTCATGATCATAATTGTGTGATTGGTACTAATTTGATGCAAGTACAAAATGACATTTCCATGTGTCTACAAAATCTAAATCGTTGGTGTTCATGTTATTACAATTTACCGTCCGCCAGGTCCTTATTCTGAGTTTTTACTTGAATTTACAGAATTTCTTTTAGATTTGCTTATTTCTGACAGAGCAATAACTGTGGGGGATTTTAATATCCATGCAGATATTAATGTAATGCCTCAGATAAAACTGGCACGTCCAAAATTAAGATCAGAGAAAGTAAAACTGTTGTAAAGAACACGTGCTATACAAATCAAATTTTTATTTAAATATTTATTTGATATTATTTCCCTACACATACTACCAAGCATAATGTTCATTTCGACATATGTGAGGCACGTATAAAATGGGAGTTGCCATGGAAAACAAATCTCCAAAATATAAGTCAAAACTGCACTAACTGACAGGTCAGGATTTTTTGTTTTTAACTAAAACGAGCTCCCAAAAAAGTAAGTTTTTACTGCTGTGGAGGGAATTTCCCAAATGACGTAACGTCTCCGCCTCTAATAAACTCGGCAAATTCTCCCAGGCGCCTAAAAAGCACGGCGCGAGTTTTTCCCACGTCACTTAAGCCACTGAGCCTCGTCACAGACAAAATCGCGCTACTTTTTTCGTCACTGCCGCGCTGCTTTTGTAGCTGTTGTGTTTATGTCGTTCCCCTCACACCGTGTCCATGCCTTATCTACCCAGAGAGCTTTGCAGCAAAAAAATAATCATGGCTGTTGCATGCTAACGGGCGTGACGTTAATGCGGACTCGACACATCGATTTTCTCAATCACTTCTTTATTCTTTTTTTTGTTGTTATAACCCCGACGTCCTCAGAACCAAACCACCAATGTGGTCGCGATTAACGCAAAGCAAGAAAACGCGACGTGCTACGCTACTCCCTGTCTGTCTTGTTGTCTTTAAAAATAGCCACGCAGCTTCTTGCTGCTGCTGCAGCCGCGGCCGACATCTTGTATTCCGCCATTTTAGTTCCTGCTAGTTAGCATTTTGGCCTCGTTAGCCGCAGCCGAGACAACTCCTCGGCTCTGCGCTCCCACACAAAATGTGCGAGTCCACATCCAAATCCACTAACAAAACAGTCACGGTTCCGAGAGACCAAGAAGCGCGTTGTTCGAAAACGTGACGCTTTACTTGATGATTTAAACGCCCGAGTCGGTTAGCGCTGGCGGCTAAGCTATGCTAAGCTAGCCGAGAGGCCCAGTGGCCAAGCTTTGTTTTGTTGTTTTCCGACAAGGCCCGAACAGGCCGCACGACTGCTGTTTGGAACGACACGACGCGTCGATCGAGTCGCTTTTACCTGCTCTTCGCGTCCCCCTGGGCGTGTCGATGAGGCTTTTGCCGGTGTCGAGCGCGGCCCGAGCAGTTTTGGCTTTATTTTCCAAGGCTAGTGCAAGTGCGGCCTGTACATTCTGAATCCCCGAGCATTCTTTACCAGGCCCGGGCCAATCAGACCGCGCCGAGACTACAGGGGAGGGGGGGAGGAGTGGGGGGAGAGAGTTCACCGCCGAGCCCGGGCTGTTTACGTCACCTCACAGACAAGCTCGGCGGCAGTAAGGATGCTGTGGAGTTGAGAAAAACTTTCACTTTTTTTTGCTTTCCAAGTAAACGTCACATTTTTTGTAGAATTAACTCTATTGGAAATAACATGTAGCATTGTCAGGAAAAGGCTTCGCGCAAGTTCTGTCTCTGAGGCCAGCAGCATCACTCGCACTGCGTTAGCACTGCTGCGGTCCTGCTCAGTTGTTGCCAGGTTTATCATTTTTTTAAATAAAATAACAAGCAGGTACACTGATACTAAAACACCCGCTGACATGTTATTTTTAAGCTTTTCTTTTCTTTTTAAAAAGTGTATATTTTAAGCTTACTGTTTGGTCTTCACAATATACAGTTCATATACCTTCACAATGTAACCGCAAATTCATTCCAACACTACTCAAGTTTCTGCTATGTTGTACAATTGATAGTTTAAGAAAGGATGGTTCACACTTTGAGGCTTTTCTATACAGAAAATCTGTTCAATCAACCCAATCACTCTAGAATGATTCTTTCTGAACAGAACGACTGGTCTTTTTTTTTTTTTTTTTTTTTAAATAACATCAATACTTTCTAATATTATACAGGCATACTTACAATGCAGCATATGTATTTTAATCACCGCAGGAACTGTGTGAAGTATGTGCATATCATTTCACAAATGTACAGAACCTTCAAACACACTTAAAGCAAACATTTTGACTTTTAATTTATTTAAAATCATTACAGTTCCTGGTTTTCAAAAGCAGGTCACGTCAAAGTTGCACACTCAGTCTTGTGTTTTGCATACTCTGTTATGCCTTAGTGTCATAGGCATCAAGCAAGGTTTACTCAAATCTACTAATCAGGAAGATTTAAAAAAAAAACACAGGATTTTAAGATGACAACTTCACCGCTGTACAATAGTACCTTGGCACATAGAAGGGACTTTCTCTCTTCTGATGACAGGAGAGATTTCTTATATATTGCATTGTTGTGCCTTGAAAAAGCAAGTCAGGTATCCTTCTTGGCTTGGAGTATGACACGTCACTCATCCAGTTCTTAATTACAAACTTCCCTGAAGTCTGAAATGGTTCATATGAAAACCACAAATAACGCTTTCATTTCCGGAAGAACAAACAGCACAAGATCCACTTCAAGTTGTTCTGCATAAAGGGTCTAGGAATTCAATTCCAGACTTAGTAGTTAAAAACAGTGATTTTTTACAAGACAATATATGTTACAACACCAATGGTTCCAACAAGTTCTCCAGTTCTCATAAAAATAAACCCGATTGCCATTTTAAAAACCACATAATCACAAATTATTTTACAGTTGTGTAGTCTCACACTTTTTTCATCAGCTTTCCTCCATCTACTGTGGCAGTGGGGTGAGAGGATTCATGCTGGGGTAAAGTTTCAAGGCTTAGTGGATTCAGCAGGTTTAGTGTGTTAGTGTGTCCAGTGTCCTGCTTTTCTTATATTTAGAGACAATAGTGCCTCTAACATGTTTTAAAGGAGCGAACATGTTAAATGTCTCAGTAACAACCATCCTTCCAGGAATCATCTGCAATTGGTCCACATGTTTTTGACAGTCCCAGTGACCTACTGCAAGAAAATGTGAAGAGAATTAATTGGGTCATTTTTCCATATCAGGGTTTTCCAGGGTTGTTTGCAAGCTTTTCTTTAAAAAAAAAGTCTGTAAAACAGAACGGTATCAGATCTTGCCCAGTATACGAGCACTTTGTGAAGACTAAGATTATGAACCACTGATTTAGAATGAAATGTTAAAATCATGTGAAAAGGTCACTTTACAAGAGTTTACCTTCTAGGAGCCTGGGTGAGCCTTCCTCTTGATGAAGTTGCAGCAGACACAGTCATGCCTCTCCCCGGGACTTGCTTCGTCCCCACTGCAGTGGTCCTGCATGCCAGGTAAGCCCCTCCATTGGTGGGCCCCGGCGACTGAGCTCTCCTGACCCCAGCGGCGGACCCGGCCTGTGCTCCGGGGGGCCCTCGAGCAGCCTGACGCACTGCTGCCATGGAGCCCACAGGGCTGAGAGCCTTCATAGGAGCACGCAGCGAGAGAGACGACTGACCACCGCCTCTCAGACGGGCCGAGGACATCGCTGGAAAAGCAGGCAGGTATTAGCAGGTTCCATAGGGATACTGTATGACCTCATTTGCCCACTTTCACAAAGATTGGGACATTCACCAACATTTTCATATTTGAGATTTGTTCTAAGGTGAAGATAGAATCTACAAATGGTGAAGGGAACTATCATTTTTCCTTAACTCTACAGTTGCTAATTAAGTAACTAAGAGAAGTAATTTAAGACAAAAGTATAAAAGACCCAATGATTTTGCAACATATGAATGCTTAGGATGATTTAATTATTTTTCAGTTCTCAACTGTCCTCAGACCATCCAATTTTAGTGTTTTATAACAGAATGTTGCCATTCTAACCTTTCATTTTAATATGAGTCAAATAGCCATGATCTCTTCCTTTTTAACAGAATAAAAGCCATGGTAATGAATGGTTTACCTCCATAAAAAGAATTCAACTTTATCAATTTAATTATTCCCCAATTATAATCATCATCATCATTATTGGACCTTATTATTAGAAAATGAATTCAAGTCAGTTTTAAAATGAACCATGAGGGGGCACACATAACCAATAAATACATCCTCATCTTTTTTCCACCCATATTTCTGTTGATAAGATGCCAGAATTTCTGTGAACAACTGTGAGGCACGGGCATTGAAAGTTAAATGTTAACTATTTAAAATATACACTTTATATAAAGGTAAACTGTGATACTGTGACCAGTAATTAAGGGAAAGCTGGCAGTGCTGAGTGGACATTTGGATGGCAAGTTCAAGCAGCATTCAAAAACACCTGTTTAATGGTATAATATGTAATAAAGCTACCTGTAAAATTGTGCTAAAATGCTAAAGATCATTTCTGTTTGCACTTTTATGGAAATGTTAGCACGAGTTTAACCCAAAATATTAAGACCAATTCATTGCTGAAGCGATGGGAGCAGAACTTACATGCTCACACACCACATCACAGCACACAGTTCACCACAACCAAACGTGACCTCTGCATTTAACCCATCCGTGAAGGAGCAGCGGGCAGCTAACAAGCGCCCGGGGAGCAGTGCTTGGGGACGGTACCTTGCTCATGAGTACCTCAGTGGTAACTTTACCGGTCCTGGATTCAAACATGCGACCTTCTGATCACCGTTACGCCACCATGATGTCACTTTTGTGGCAGTGTGGACAAAAGATTATAAATATCCCTTTACACTACTACTCTCAACTTCCATCAGAATTAGCTGCTCTGTGATCAGAGGATGGCTGGACGGTCAAATGCTGGACTGGGAAAGGTACCTCTTCTAGTTTAAAGTGTATATTTTATATTCTGTTTATATTTTTTATTCTATGTGCCTTATTTGTTCATTGTTCCTTGTTCTTTCACTGCTAAAACTGGAGCCACGTCACGTCACATCTCTCAGTATACTTGTACAATATATAGCAGAGATGACGAAGTTGACTTTGACTTTGAGCAAGGTACCATCCCTCAGCATTTGAGAGATTGGTCAAAAGCAGATATTTCATGTCGCTGTGCTGTAGTCATGATGACAATCATCCATTTTCACTTTCACTGTGTCCAAGGCTTGCATTATTTACACTAAACACATATGTCTTTTGTTCTTTTACAGTCCAGGTCACCAACAGATGGTGCTCTATAATGACCCACACCTATTATTAGATTTTGAAGGATCATTTCTTTTTTATCCTGCATAATTTTTTAATGCACTTAAGGAAGTCTTAGCCTGCATTAGAGGTCGACCCATATGGGTTTTTCTAAAGCTGACGCCGATATTTAGAAGTCAGGGTGAGCCATTGGCCGATATATGCTGTCGATATTTTTTTGGCCAATAATTAAACATTTCCCCTCTGTTTGTGTAGTAAAACATCACACTAATAATAACAAAGGATACACGAAATTTCTCAACTTAACATTTTTTTAACACTGATTAAACATAAATGTAAACATAAATAACAAATAAAACTGTAAATGTCTAAGCAATAAATAAATATATAACATTTGAACTTGACTAATAATTTGTAAACAAAACAAAGTTTTCAAGTTACAAATGAGATGCCTGAATATCGGTGTACTAAACTCAGATATCGGCCGATGCTGATATCGTAAAAAATGCTAAATATCGGCTTGATATATTGGCTGACCGATATATAGGTTGACCTCTAGCCTGCATAGCTTGTCGCTTTGTTATTACTATGGTCTGTGTTCATATTTAGGAAAGGCATAGACCAATCGCATGCACAGTCTTTCCAAAATTAATGACTTTATTAAAAATTAACATTAGCCAGCAGATATTAGCTCTAGTTAGCAACCTAGAGAAGGTTTAAACATGATGGATTACAATAATTACACATTATACAGCCTATCCATCCCCCAATACCCTGCTGTGTTTTTTAAATCACGGACCAGAACATCAGAGATTCTGTTACAGTACCGCGTACAGAAAGCACAGGGGACTCTTTTGGGTCCCTAATCTAAAGCCTCATCATTCGTGTATTTGCACGTTTCTGGCCTGAGGTACTGACGTTCATGTCCGCTCTCATCACTCTCCGGTGGCAAGGTGAGGGGCGCTGGTGTTTCCACAGGGAGCCAGGTGGGGTCAGAGAGTGTGTTTCTTTTTGGGGGTGACGAGGGGTGAAAGGTGGTGCGGGTGAGGCGGGGTAAAGGGTACTGACCTGTGGGGGACTGGGGCAGGCGGGACATGCGGTGGCCTGAACTCTGCAGGTTAGCCTCCATGCTGCGGCTGTTTCTGACTGCCTCCAAGGAGCGCAGGCTGGTGCGTGGGGCCAAGTTAGGCATGCTGTGTCTTAACTCCTCTGTAAGCCCCAAACACACACACACACACACAAAATCTGCTTTACACTCACTCCACTGCTGTTTCTCCTCAAATATAGTGCAAAAAAAGGACAAAGGCTTCATGCATAGCCTTGTCCTTTTGATGAAAGCGTGGAATTGAGCCACTAGGTCTGAGCGATACAACCCCAAATCAATGACAATTAAATACTGTACCTGAATGATTAATGCAGACTTTTTGGTTCTTTTTGGCCCTCATAATTCACTATCCAGGTTTGTACTGTAAGTATGCTAAACTATCAAAGCTGGAATATTTTATCCAACAAAATAGTGCTTATCGTTGTGATTTAATAATCATTGAAGGAAAACACACAAAGATGTAGTAACAGGCTGGACAGGGCAGAGTCATGTGACTACAGATGCGGCAGTATGTTTTAAGGGGACAATCACTGGGTAAAGTATTGGGCAAATGGGCACAACTATGACTATAAGGTTCTGAATGACAGTTTTCATAAAATTTTGATTAAATGCCCAGCCCTAATCACAGCAAACGTAACCGTTTTTTATCCTTAAATCATGGAGATTTCTTACTTTTTTGGGTTAATTAATCATGGCACGATATCATTTTTTATGTCTGATACTGATATTGTAAATTTGTACATCTGGCGATAAGATACAAATCCACCACAGTATCTGATTCTTTTTTAAGCAGAAAACAGAAAATAATGCTTTAAAAAATGTCTGAATACATGACTGAGATTATTCTGTTCTGCTTCATGAAATATTCAACTTAAATCCTGTTTTCCTACTAAAACAATGTAATAATAATTACACACCCATATGTATATGCTAAATGATTTATTATTAAAATAACCTCAAAAATGATTCCTTTAAACACTGTTGTGTAATTTAGTGACGCTCCCTAATCCTGCGGCGCTAAAAGCATCAGGAACACAGAGATTGTGAGTGTTGTTAAGGAAGTTAAACAGTATAATGGTGTGATGTGCTTTTGGGCTTGTAGTGTGTTGTGTGCTCATCGTCATTGTGAATGTTCAACAATAAACCAGCTTTACCTCAGTGCCACTTCCCATGTAAAACCAATTGAGCGTGCACACATTTACGTACAGATCGGCTCCATAGATCGACCCAATGCCGCCGATACGCGATCCAGCTGTTGGAGTCGTTATCAGACCGATATCACGTCCACGTGTCGGATCAGTGCCATCTCTAATATTAATGCGTTTGTGTTAACGGTGCCAATGCCAAGGAAAAACCTCCTCTCCTGCTGCAACCCAAGGCTTGACTATGAAAATAATCACATTAAATCCAGGACAGAGAACATGTAGCTCTTATGCAAATTGATCCAGATTGCCTTGCGGAGAATTCTGAGTAAATGTGAAACTACACACACCCACAACAACCAGTGTTTCTACTGAAATACAATGACTGGAAACATGAGAAGTTGGCAGAACAGATGCAGGCTTGTAAGACTTGCGCTGCAGAAAGCTGATACGCTCACTATGCGCTGCAACCTTGAAGGTGTCATCTTAAAAACGCAGGCAGTGTTTTGTGTTGACTTTTTGCTACGGATGAATGATGTGTGACTAAACAGTCAACCAAAAGGGAAAGTTTTATTCCCGTTATACTGTTTTAACTTCAGAAGTCTAACCAATTTAAAAGCATTTGAGGTAACATACTGTAATCTCAGCCAAGTAACCAGATCACAACTTTTGCAAAAATGTCAGAAATCACATGTGGTGACATCATCCATATTTAAAATATGTGACCCTCCACGGCAAAACCAGTCGCTTGTCGCAAATTTTCAAAATGAAGTTATTATGTTTTCATGAAAGGGCATAAATCAGGCTTCAAAACGATATGGAACCTATATGGAATGAATGAGACGACATATGACTGAGATATCAACATTCAAAGGAGTCGGGTTTCTCCTGTCACGCCAAGTGAGAAACAGAGAAATCTGCCTTTGAAGTTGACTATCGACGTAGCACTCACAGACGCTTGGTGCGGTCGCGGCTACGTTTGTATTTACGGTAGCCTACACTGCATTCACAGCCACACGGATAGCCTACCTGCGTTAGGTTAACTGAACTCGGGGGACGAAGACGGATTCCGGAGAAATATCTTCATGCTAGTCAACCAGTGGATTTACCGTAAATATTGAAGTAGAGCGGTCAAAACAGAAACTTTTAACATTCTGCTGGAATTGAATTCCTCACCTCAAGAAAGTCACGTTTTTAGGATGGAAAGGGTAAGTTTTTCAGCCAAATTTATTCACAACAGTACAGTATAGACCTTCCACTGTTTCAAAACACTAAAAACAAAAAATCCAACATTTTACCCCACGCAACATAAATGGCCGTTTTTCTCAGAAACCTCCATTGCGACAAGCGACTGGTTTTACCGTGGAGGGTCACATATATTACAACATTAACAATTCATTTTAGAAAATTGCAACCATTAAAGACCATGTTGACATATTTGATCTCTATGTAAAAAAGAAAAGTGTGCAAGTCAAATTGACATGTCAACCAAAATGCCTGAGGAACACAGTATCCATCAGTAGAAAGAACATACAAATTCAAAAATGCAGACACAAAGAAGAACAGAGGAACGCACACACAGGGACAATCTGAACCTGAAAATGTAAGTTGGCAATTTGTCATTTTCAAAAATCTGCCCTAAAAATGTGACCATCTCAAGTTTTAAATAAATTATTTGACAATGTTTAATGTGGGTGTTGAAATTAATCTCGTAATCGATGCATCATGATGCAGACGTAGATTATATCATGGGATCACTTGGTGATTTTCTAGCTACAGTATAAAAATTCAAGTTAAAAAGAACATCCCAGCAGCAACTATGGCTGTCCAAAATCTGCATGCAATGTGAAGTAATGTAGAAAAATTAAGGGCATGCATCGTGACATCATATCGTTGAGTGAGGGTTCATTCCTCTAAATATTCAGTATATTTGATTAATCATTAATCAGTTTTATAAAACCAAAAGGTCTATCAACTACAATCAAATTACTTCAAGTTTATTTATATAAACTAATGTGCAGTTAAATGTAGGAAAATATATGTATTTAATGTACAGAGTATTCAGTTATGGAGATTGTTGAAGACAGATTTTTATTATTTATAAAAATCAATTTATTAAACTCTCCAACAATTTAACTTGTGTAAATCTTAATACGCTGTGTAATTCCATATTTCAGCTTGGACCTCTGTCATAAAATTGAAATGTATAAAGACCCAAATATATATATATATGTAAATATTTTAAAAACCTGTTGTCCTACCTTCGCTCCTAGCGAACTTGAGCAGCTCGGGGCCAGGTCCCTGCAGGGAGCGTCGAGGGGTGCGGGTGCGAGGGTCCCCTGGTGTGCTGGGCGACAGGCAGCGGGGTGAGGCGCGAGGCGAGGGTGAGTAGCGGTGGAGGCGCTGAGGCAGGGACGAGCAGCCGTCCTCTTCGTCCTCCAGGCTGTACGAGTCGAACTCCTGGTCGCTGTAGGTGCCTCGACGCAGAGACTGCAGGGACGCGGCCGAGCTCCGACGCGATGCTGATGCTGAACTGGAGGCGTAGTCCTGCCTCAGACCTTGAAACACAGGAACGGACATTAATTAAGCATTTTCACAAAAACGTAAGCTTGACTTGCTGAAGCTTTATGCTGACCAGAGGTGGGTGAAGGTCCAGACTGCATCATCTGTTACAACTGATATGTAATTATTAGAGATGTAACCGATCCGATATGTGGATGGGTATCGGTCCGATAGCGGCTCAAACGGTGTACGCTCAGTTCGTTCTGCATCGGAAGTGGCACTGCGGTAAAGTAGAGCTGAAACCATTGTTCCAATAACTCCAATAATTCTATTACAAAAAATGGTCGAGGCATTTTTTCTAGAATGGAAGCTTGGTTTAATTCATTTTACTCGCTAGAGCAGCTCCGCTTGTATTCACACGGACGCTTAATAGTGACACACAACGTTTTCAGTGGCGCGATCAAGACGAGACCTGATCCCTCTGCATGTGAAAGTATTTGTGAGATGTTCCTGCACTAGAACACAAGTAAATTGCTAAAAACGCATAAATGACATTTTTCTCGATCTAAACACACGTGCTGTGTTAATGAGCGCGTGCATGAGCACCGTTACTCGCTAAAAGGCTCCAGTTCGGTCAGAACGTCCCCTTTATTACAGACACGAACCATATTTTAGCTGATAAATAACCACAACAACCAGCGTTCTACTCACAATTCTGCCGTTTATTTAGATTTTCCCGTAGAGCGTTTGTTCTAGAACGCACGCCCAACGCTTCATTGTGACGCGGCTCCGGGGACGCGCGGAGGATTGTGGGAAATGTAGTTCTCTGCAAAAGCAGCTCATTTTATAGGCCAAATTGGTTCAAAATGACAAACTTCAGTATTTCATTTTCAACTGATCAAATTTTTTCCCAATTTTATAATGTTATAGTGTAATCAATAAGAAAGAAGAAATATTTATGCCTAAACGATCAATTTTTGAGAACAAATAATTTAGCATATATGTGTGTAATTATTATTACATTGTTTTAGTAGGAAAACAGTATTTAAATCAAGCATTTCCTTAAGCATAATAATAATCTCAGTCATGTATTCAGACATTTTTAAAGCATTATTTTATGTTTTTAAAAAGACTGTGACTGTATCGGATTTGTATCGGTATCGGCAGATATCCAATATCAGTATCGGACATAAAAAAGTGGTATCGCCCCATCTCTAGCAATTATACATACAATAATACTCTAGATACACTGATATATATTGTCATTCACGACAGTACAGTGCCAAAGCCGGTGCTGGTTCTCATTCACAGCTCAAATCGGCTGAAGTTCACACTCGCTTGATTGAGAAGGTATCGAGTAGGGGTCGGAACTGAAAAGCAGTTCCAGTTCAATTGATCAGTTCCATCAGAATTGTACACCTCCAACGTCACTGATTCTTCTTAACGATTCTCTCTCTGAATCCTTCAGCACTTCTTATCACTGCGGACCGTCACATCCTTTTGTGGGTAGAAAAATGAGCACTGGAGCACATTTCCTGCCCAGAAACACAGCTTTTCATGCAGGATGGTTTAGATTGGCCTACAGGACACCGGGCCTCATTCACCAATGTTTTTCTTATATTTGTTACGGTTGGTGAAGAAGGCTCGCTGACCCTCATGTGAAACTGCTTGTAGGAAGTCTATCCTGAGACATTTTAGTGTAATGTAAATGAACCAAATTTGCTTATCTCGTCTGGGCTTCTAAAATTAAAAACCTTTTTCATACCGCTCAATTTGCATGTGTGACATCACAAGCAATACGAGAAACGCTGCCAAGTGCTGCCTAGGGACGGGAGAAAGTCGGCTGTACTCACTCTCCTCCTGGAGCCGAGCCATTATCTGCACGTCGGTCAGGTCCTGCAGCTTGTAGCCCATGGAGATGGAGTCGTCTGACGTGCTCAGCTCGCTATCGATGGAGGACTGTGAGCTCAGGGCTGACTGCATGAAACCTACAAATTTGCACACGGAAAAAGAAAAGCAGGACTGGAATGAAGCTCAAACTTCTGCAAGAAGCACATGCAGCAGCCACAACAAGACAGACCAGGAGCAGGTTAATAAGCAAAAATTGTACAAACCATCGCCAGCGTCACCTTTTGTCTTTCCCCTAAGTGTTCTATGTACTTAACATTCATTTATTCATCGATTGATCCTTATCCGAACCACCTAATCCCAACCGGGGCACCGGAGCCTATCCCTGGAACTACGGGCACAAGGTGGGGACCAACCCTGGGCATTCGCCAACGCACCGCAGGGTACACACACACACAGTCACACTCTCATCCCTTACGGGGCCAATTTAAAGTCGGCATCAACCTATATTGTAGTGCTGGGCGATAAAACGATCTCAATATTTTATCGAGAAAAATGTGATGACGATAACGATGATAAACTAAGCTATAAAATTCGATCATACTTGTTTGTCCGCTATGCGACAGCGCGTTGAGATAGACAGTATCTTTGGCCAATCACGTAGCTTGGCATAACGCCAGCACAACAGCCAATCGCGCCCAATGATGCAATGCAATGATTTGCCCATAACACACGAAAAAGCCGCGCGGTAAACATTAGCGGCCGCGTGCCGAGATATACTTAACGTTCAGAGCGCTTATGCACGCGCATCACGGCTGGCACGTGTTCTCAGCGTTCTCTTGACGCATCCGCTGAGCATGTCGTCATAAATTTATGAAAGCTGCAGCACCTCTTGAAGAATGGGGCAGCTGTATGTTAAAGTTTTGCCACGTGACGTCAGCATCGTTGTTTACTATCAACACAGCTGAACGGTTTCGCCGTTTTTTTTTGCACCTTTGTAACATCCGAATGCAAATAATTTTTTATCTTCCTCATTTCACAGTGAAATGTTTTCTCTAACTGCCGCTTTCTACTTCTTCCTCTTCTTCTGTCACTTAACGGCAGACTGGACGCTTTTACGGTGTACACTGCCACCTGTCGGAGTCCTCAAGATTAAGCGCAAGCGCACCCGTCCCGTAGCGTTGAGCATGTCGCGGCCCTTAGAAAAGATGCCGCGGTGAGTGAAAAAGGTGATGGAAATGCAGCGCTTTATAGTTACGGCGGACGCTTTGACAACAAATGCCGCCTGGGGAAAAACTAAGAACGTGATAAAATACGAACGTGAAAGTACCAGGTGACGCTTTTCGTAACTTAGCAACAACAAGCACCGAGAAAGCGCTCAGGAAGTGAATTTTTTTTCCCCCAGTTCTCAGGGCTCTTCAAGTAGAAATTTGTTGAAAATTATTTGTTGAATATTGTTTGATTATTTTAACTTGTTCATTCAGTCTGTATAAGAATTTAAAAAAACAAAACATAAAAAAAACAATATGACAATATATTGTGATAATTATCGAAATCGATCAATATGACAAAAAATATCATGATAATGTTTTTGTTCATATCGCCCAGCTCTACTATATTGCATGCTTTTTGGACCGTGGGAGGAAACTGGAAGAAACCTACGTTAAAAACACAGAAAGAGCATGCAAACGCCACACAGAGTGACCCTACGGCCGACGCGGGGATCAAACCCAGGACCTTCTCACTGTGAGGCGGCAACATCCTTGTCATATGAGACAGGTTCCTGTTTTTCAGTGCCTTAACTTGACCGTCTTGCTTGGGTGTGGCATTGAGTCGGGAAATGCCAACCTGCGATGCAGGAAAAGGCAATCAATCTTAGTCTGAGCCCATACCACTTCAACCTGAACATTTGGCAGGCAGACGTGTTTGCCACACACCCTGTGCACACCACCTGTTCAGTTCACACAAGCATTACTGCCAGCAGGAAACAATCATCCACATTTTCCAGACCCTCCAGGAGGTAGAGATCACAGCTATTAATGCAAATTCAGCCAATCCCCATAAATTCTTGCCACCTTGCAACTTAGACTAATTACTGCAACGTTTCCGCAATTTTTGACCAATCATTGTAGCTTCTCGCAAAGCCACACGTCAGCAAACTCACTCCCTTGTTACGTTTGGAAATCGTAGAAAAGGTGATTAAAAACGCCTCAGATTTACCTTCAAAAATAACGAAATGATTAATAGTTAATAAAAATAGTAGCAGTTTTGTCAGTCAGTCAGAGAGTCATTATCTGAACCGCTTAATCCCTAGCGGAGTCGTGGGGACCGGAGCCTATCCCGGACTACAGGCGCGAGGCGGGCACCAACTCTGGGCGGGCGCCGACACACCGCAGGGCGCATAATGGTCTTATTTCCTTCATTTTAATGAAGTGTTAACGAATAATTAGAAAGGGGGAAACTCGCAACTTCTTTCCACAACTTTATTGCAACTAAACACCTAAAACCACTGTCATTTTATAGGAAAGCTGCTGCAAAATCAGGCATTTTAAGCTGAAACAATCTCAAAAAAGGACTGTGAACTCCTGGAGGGACTGATTTTCACAAAATTATTTTATTTAAAAAAATATTACCGCCCAACACCCCAATCCTTCTGCTGAGTACACTTGTGCGCGTGGTGTGTGCACGTGTGTTTGCTCTAAGAGCGGTTTGTGTTTGCAGTGAGGCAGAACCGATGCGCCTGAAGCGTTGTGTTAAGGTCATGCCGTACCTGAGCTGCCACAGGTTAGTAGGGTTTTGTTAGTTGATTTGTGGTACCCAGGGGAGAGTAAGGGACCGCCTGCCGACCCAGCATCAGCCGCCGTCGCCGTGGAGCTGGAAGACGGGCTGCAGTACATGGTCCTCCATCTTGAGGCTGCAGAACAGGGAAAGGCCAAAAAGTAGCATTGGAATTAGCATTATAGCATATCATAATGAACCAGACAGAGAAACACGCTGGTTATTTGGAGCATAGTTACGGAAGAGGATTAGGGCCACTAAAAAAAAAAAAAAAAAAAGAGTCATAGCTTATTCTGAAAATAAAGTCAGAATTCTGACTTTAATCTCACAATTCTGACTTTAATCTCACAATTAATCTAAAAAAAAAGTCAGAATTGTGAGATTAAAGTCAGAATTGTGAGATTAAAGTCAGAATTCTGACTTTATTCTCAGAATAAGCTATGACCCTTTTTTTTTAGTGGCCCTAATCCTCTTCCGTACATAGTCTCTGCAGCAAAGAGTCCGCAGCCAGAGGGCTAGTGTCTGATTTCATTCATTCAATTGATGCTAAAAATTGCAGAACAAAAATAAATAACATGTACTCTCCAAAAATTTGTCATCTAGGTTTATTGTGTCTGTTGCCCAATTTAGTTTTCTCCTGTTTCTTCATCGATGGCCAGTTTTTGACCAGAGATGCATCTTTGTCAGTCCGAACTGACACGTAAAGCAATACTTTAGCAAGGGTGGTGGTGGTGGTCTAGTGCTCAGGGTAATCGCCTCTGGACCAAGAGGTTGTGGGTTCGAATCCTGTCACCGGCATTACCATAATTGGGTCCCTGAGCAAGACCCTTAACCCCAAGTTGCTCCAGGGAGAAGTTGCTCTGAATACGAGTGTTTGCTAAATGCCATAAAATGCCACTAATGTGTGCGGTCACGCTAAAGTATCGCCATTCGGTTGGTTAATTAAGCAGTCCGATAAGTTCAATACCACATGGGTAGATTATACAGTCAACACCTCTGCCCCTTTTAACGTTATAGTGAACCTTAAAAATAAATCCCTACGCTGACATTTTCCAATAGTTTCTGGATTAAAACAAGTCATACATGTTCAAATTAGATCGCTTCAGCAGTGTCATCGCGATGAGAACGTGTCCACGAGCATTAATTAAATCAACACGTCACGCTACAGCGTTTTTTCCGTTGCTTGGTATATGACTCATTTTAATGACTGATCTACACAAAGTCTGTTTGATTAGATGGATCAGGATGAAAGGTCCTGCTACGAGGTTGTTATTTTTTCACAATTTTCTTTTATATATTTAGAAAATAAAAAGATTTGATGAAAAATATGATTATGGAACTGACACCGTTATATATATACACACATAAAACAATGTCAGTACCATACGCATGTCATTCATCAAATCTTACTTGAAAAACAAGAAGCAAGAAAATAAAGAACACAGTTACTCTAATCTGCCAGGCCACATGACCACATCCCATGTTTCCTGCCTAATATTAGTTTTTGTAATATGGTGGAAAGGATAATCTTTCATTTTCTTAAGCAAAATATTAGTAATTTCCTCCTTCCTGCTCTAACCACAGGCTTGACTCTGCGTTCCGTAAGAATCATTTCAGGTTCATGAAGACCTGGACTAATGGAACTCCACCTCAGAGTCACTAGTGGTGTGACTAAATAAGCGACTGGACGCAAATATTTGTCTACACAAATGTGTTCCACTCCTCTTCCACAGATATGCTAACACTTCAGGGACATGCTCAGGTGCTAATCTCATGTATAGCTATGAAAACTCACACACATGAACACACACACGCACACAAACATACAATATCTCTGAGCCTTATATAACACTGTTATGCAGACGCGGTAGTTAGATAGGTCAAGCCACATGTACATGTAGAGTCGTATAGAACCCTCACTGTCAAAATGATAAATAGTCACTAATGATAATGAGATGTTTCACTTGTCTCTCCAGACTGTATTGCATGTTGTTGCTTGGGGTTAACATCTCACTTAGTCTGACGCCTCCTTGCTAAAATATAAGTCATAGCAATTTCTGCTGCTCCACTGGATCGGATCTTGTACTCACTACAAACACAGTTCGTCTGTAATCTGCCTGAGACCGCCTCCTCCAGACTGTCCTGCCCCACTTTGTCTGTGCAGCTTTTCAGTCATCCAGGACTTGAAAACATACTAGACCTACCTTGAATGTTAGCTCGGACTTTATAAAAGATACTGTTGTAGTTAATAGACTGTGTGTATATTATTTTTCATGTTGAACCTGGTACAGATCTAATGCGCATTCAGTGTAAAAGGCTCTAAGACAATAACTGTAGGCTGAATACTGCATGTAAGCTAATTGTCTCTCTTTCTACCTCTAGTTTAAAGTGTATATTTTATATATTCTATTTATATTTGGCCTATTCCATGTATCTTAATTGTTCTTTGTTCCTTGCACTGCTGAAACCGGCCACTTCGTCTCGTCTCTCTGTATACTTGTCCAGTATATAGTGGAGTTTACTTGGACTTTGAAAATGGACTTGAGAGTCTTAAGCGATAGCAACTGGAGTTCTTTTAGATTGCTGAAGACATTTCACCTCTCATCTGAAAGGCTTCTTCAGTTCTCATAGGGAGTCTTGGGTATTTAAATATCTATCAACATCAATAGCATCGAGCTCACCGCTTCGAGCTCACGGTGTGGTCAGATATCATACATATTGTAAGGTTCCTCGCCCAGCAAGCGGGGAGGCCTCAGCTGGTTTCAGCACTTTTACTAAGCATCCCAAAACAGGTGACTATGGGCTGTTGCTTTTAGTGTTTCAACAGGGATGGAATTGAAGGTTTAATCAGCATAGGATACCGTCTCATATCTACAGCAGGCTCCTGAATTGTATCGAAATCATATTGACTTTGTGATATCAGCAGTCATCGAATAACTGTCCACTCAAATCGATACCAATCGATATCATGTTGTATTGTGACGAGTAAGTGCCGAGCCGATTATCGGGACCGATATTAGGCATTTTGCAGATTATTGGTGTCGGTGTTTCATTTTGATCTTTGCCTATATTAAGTAATTAGAACTTGTGCTACTGTGGCTCCACAGCCGTCTCTTCTCTCTGTGCTGTTTCCTCTCAGCTCGCTGCTTCATTTAATGTCCCGCCTACAACAGTCTCTGACTGGCTATATGTCACACTCACACACAAGAGCGGCGTGAAGGAGAGGGGAGGTTCTGCTGAGCTTGGTGTTTGTAAAATTCAAATTTCTGACAGATTTTTTTCTTCTTTCTTTTTCTGCATATCCGTTATATATTAGTTATCAGCCCCGTTAACTAGCAATAATCTGTATCGATATCGACTCTGAAAAAGCAATATCGGCCGACCTGCAATACAGTTTATTAAGTAAACATAGGTATCGGATCAGTAATCGGCCCATACCCAAAGCCGAGGTATCGGTATGGGTCCTGAAAAAGTTGAATCGGTGCCCCGCTTCCAGCCTCCAGAAAGACTGGGAGTACAAACGGCCTAACAGACAGCGCAGTGTTTTGTCAACATGTGTTCACACTTCCTGACTTCACCCTCCCAAAATACATACTTTGGTCCAAGCGGCTTATCAGCGTCCTGCATGCTGCCTCCGTCTCGGGACTCGGGTGATCCAGCACCTTCCTGCACCACTTTAGAGGAGACTCAGGGCCCTGTTCAGCCAAGGCCTGCTTCTTTGGGGAGACGTAGAGCCTGCAGAGGACGACACGAGAGGGACAGGTCAAGCCGGTTTGTCCCGGTACGCCTGCATTACAACAGGGATACAGAAGACTGCACAAAGAGTATAAATGATTTACCAGGACATGCGTGGCATATGAGCAGTGTAACGGTCTGTAAAACTGAAATGGGAATGTCCCCTCACGGTCAAACCACGTCAATTTCACTTGTTTATTCACGCAATCAACATACGAGTGCTAGTGAGGCATGAAGCGTGACAGTTATCTCGTAATGCATATTGTATAGCAAGCAAACTATGTTACGACATGCTGCTTTCTGAAAATCTATTTAGAACAGAGACAAATGAAAAACTTTGGCTCCCCGGGAAGATTTAGTGTCAGTTCAGTTACTTTGCAGTAAGAGCATTTATTCTAGAAAAAGCCAACTTCATTTACAAAACATAGTCCAGCGAATACAAAAAGCACTTCACCAAGCTGTGTTAACAATGACGACCATTTTTTTAATCCTGTGATGAAATATATTTGTCTTTGGCTTTCTACCAGTGCAACCAGAATCATTTCAGCATCAGCATGTTATTTCTGACAGGAATAAATCCTTTCCGACAATTAAAGCTCAAACGTACCAACATAATAAAAATGAGTGGCTTTACACCAGCAGTAGCGCTGCTCCTAACCAGGACAACTTGACAACACACTCACTGTAAATCAGGAGGTGTGTGTGTTAAATAAGATGCCAAACAAAGACATGCTCAAATGACATCCAGGTAAAAGTAAATACGCTGTCAGAACACACATTCACCCATGTGACACCGTGGGCAAACTGTGGGCTTGCATGACGTAACAGTGCAAAGAGACGCGTTCGACAGGCCTGTCTGCAAATACAATGACATTCACAACTTTGGTCACAAGACCCATCCGTAGGTGAGAACGGGGTGAGCAGCATGACGCGTTCGATTCCATTTGCCTTACAAGACACTGCAGGTACCGTGATGCACCTCCAGCTCCAATTAGTTATTATTTTGATAATCAACCAATTTGACTATTATTTTATCAATTCATTGATTAGTCAGTGGCGTAAATAGTGGGCACTGCTCCAGTTCTAGTGCACGTTTTACTAAACCTGCTCAAGTCTACACGTGAGTGAATGTCATCCTGTTGCCCAGTCTCTGACTTAACACAAGATTCCACTACAGGGTTCCTACATGTGTTCCATTTCAAAATTCCAGACTTTTTCCATACTCAAATGTTCAAACTTTGCATATAAAGGGCCCTATGAAATCTGTTTTGTTTTCCTAAATTCCGTTTTATTTTTTCCTAAATGCTGTTTTTTTCCATTTTTATTCTTCTGAATTCCGTTTTTTACGTTATAATCATATTTATTCACCTAAAAAATATCAAATTATGGAGTGGATGGGAAAAAAGAACAATGCAATAGAAAAAAAAAATCTCACATTCAACTTCAACAAAGTGCTGGGGTTCAGCAGAACATTTACTGCTTTGGTAAAACATTTACCTGTAAACAACAAAAACCAACCAAAACCAAACGTTTCTGATGTGAGTGTTTGACTGTAGGTGGTCGTCACGTGTTCTTGCGGGTGCAGTCTATCGTGTGCTGGCAAAACTTACAAAAGAGTTGTTCTCCCGATTCATAAAAATCATGTGGGTATTGTTCTGCTCTAAACTTAGCGCCAACACTCCAATTCCATCATTTTTTTTGAGGACTTCGGTGTTTCAGCCTCTTCACCATAGCTGACCGTTGACGTTTCCCCCTCTGTGTCTGTGCGTTTGTGTGTGTGGAAAGCTGAGTCCCGCCTCAACAGGTAACACGTACAGGGGGCTGCAGCGGCCAAAACCGATTAGAAACCATTGCTTTGCTTTGCCCACACACCGATATCAGCCAATTATACGACGTTCCGCGTTTTACAACGGATTCCATTTTATTTGTTGAATTCCGTGATTCCGTCCGTGTTTTCCACATCGCGCAAATCATAGGGCCCTACATATATGTGTAAAGACACAAGACAGCTGTCTGCAGAGCGCCGCATCCCCTCAGGACTTCAGGATTAGAGCTGCTCTAATGTAAATACGGAGCAAATCAATAACAGGCATCGAGAGCGTTCGCAGTTCTCCACTGAGAGCCAAGTTCATTAGGAAGCTGCCGTGTGGGCGAACAAAAGACTGACCCGACGAGGCTCGTCTCCCTTTAGAGACATACAAAGGCACTAAGATACCACAGGGAGGAACAATATAGTTGCCTGTAGCATCGAGTTCACAGATACAGTAGCAAAGGTGGGACCGCAGCGGTTCTCGAGATGTAGATCCTCACTAACGCTGTTTGAATCACCAAAGTGAAAATTAACCATCGGCTGATAATTACTTCTTTAAAGTCATCAGTATCGACCGATGCTTAGATTTGCCCGATATTTCCAGTCCGATATGAATGCACACATCATAATGCCTATGCTCAAGCAAAATATTATCCAGTTACAGTGAACTTACAACAAAAAAGTAGCGTCAGATTACACTTAAATGCAACTACTACCCTCTCTGCACAATAATTCTCTAAAAAAAAAAAAATCAGCATCACATGTGGTCTGGCAGCAGCCAAAGCAGTTTACCGGCCAGCCCTGAGCAGATTACGACTCTCATAAACGGATTATAAAACGTTGTGGTCATGTTAACCCAATACGCCACATATGGACAGACTATTAATGTGAAACGGAGAATAAGTCAGCGCGGCTTTGTCGAACTCGTCCCGGATAAGCTGCAAATTGGCCGTCTGAGAAACAATGCTGCACCTATGTCCGAATTAGGCCCAATCCAGATTAAAAACAACACTGGGATTTAGGCAGCCCGGGACATATTGAGTAACTAAGTGGAAAGCAAAAAAAAAAGAGCTGGATTACTGGGATTAGCCACATTCCATTACATAGAATTTTTGATAATCATGCACTCATTAACTAAAGTGGAGAACATGAAGGCTGAAAGCTGACCAGTGGCTGCTCAAAAGTGCTCAGGAGATGTTTAATTTCACTTGATAAAAGCACTCATTTGAATTTGCTACCTCATGCAAAGCACGATGACTGAATTGCTTTATTTGTGTCTTGCCAAACCCTGCCGCCCGACACTAAAATTAGTGTAAAAAGAGTGTAATGCCTCATTCAACAGTCGTTCTTATGAAGAAATCTATTCTTAAAACCCACTTTACGCAGGTTTCCCCACGATTCATTCACCAATGCTTTGGTTTTTCGATATTTGTTCTTAAGTAAGAACAGGATTTATAAATGCAGAAGATTTATTGCATGTCTGTTTGTGCAAAACATAAGCTTATCCTATTTAAATATCTGAACTTTCTTAAGAACAAAACAAAATCTTGCTGAATAAAGCCCATAATCGAGGCCCCTTCCTCACAGGACACAGGACTCTAAACAAATCGCTATGACGTCTGACAAAATAAGAAACTAAAATCCACCCAAATGCTAAAATAATGAACGTGTCTAGCTACAATTATATTAGCTAAATCAACAGCCATCTGAAAATCTATAACATCATTTTCATCAACGAGTTATTTAATTGAGTGAGTGATTATTTGTAGTTGTGCACGGCACCACAACAAAATGTGACTTCTGGATTAGACCCAACTGTGAAGGAGCAGTGTGCAGTTTTTGGCAGCACCCCGGATGGCAGTGCTTAAGGACAGTACCTTCCTCATGAGTACCTCAGTGGCACCTTTACCGGACCGGGAATCGTCCTTCAGATCATGACATGGAAATATCTAAGATTTAATAGTTGAGCATGTTTACAGTGCAAGCTTAGTCAGTAAACTATGAGGGCAAAAAACAACAAAGAAACCCGAAAACTAAATTATCGTAAAAGTTCAATTAATTGTGATATTGACTTGAGGTTAAATCGCCCAGACCTAGTTTAAGGTGCGATTTTTTATTAGGAGTCAAAAAAAAATCACCACATTTCTGTTCGTCCAACATCCTAAAGATGGCAAACTTGTCCACTTCACAGATCAGTGCATTTACAGAATCACGTTGACCAGACACTTCATGCAAAAAGAGGCGGTTTCTCACTCTCTCTCATTCTCATTCTCTTTCTGCAAGTGTTCACTGAGGCATGCAGTCACACCACCACTGCCACGCACTCATCACGTTAGATTAAAAACCTCAGTGTATGACAGCTTACCACATGCTCTCATTTTGACAAACGGTGGCGAGGTACACAGCGGACGGAAAGATCTAAGCAAATTCGTTGGCAGCTTCCGTCTGACAGAAGCGGCTATAATTTTCTGTGCGTTACTCCCGTCTTCCTTTTTCCACGTCTCTTCCCTGCTGTGCAGCTAGGCAGAAATAATTTGCACGCTGACTAAAGTAAAACAGCCATTGGCAAGACACATAGCGCATTACAATTGCCCTCGTTTTCGGTGCAGCAAGAACACAGAGCTGGAAAGGCCAAATGTTGGGACTGGACTGTACTGTATGTGGGACAAATTATACGAGGATTGTGGATATTGTTGAAGACTTTTTGGTTTCTGTTACATTGTTGTTTCTATGTGCTGAAAACCTAAACAGCTCTAAAAATGCCAGGAACTGGTTAATATGCTCTCATCACTCCATACAAATGTGATTGTGGCAAAATGTGGCTATGAAAATACATAATTCCTCCAATTAGTCCGTCATTTAGTGCTAATCACTTGGCTTGCTTTGTTAGTACAGTTTTTTATTCTGGGCCGGACAACTGCAATGCAACTAAATCTCCTTCTTGGACTAGTAAAGTATTCAAAGTCTCCTTTATAAATGTGCTCATTATTGTTTTGTCTTTTAGCCGTCTGCAACTATGCTATAAAAGTTGAAGTACTGTCAAAACTGCACATCTGCTATGTGTAACGTCTCACTGGTAAGAGGCATATGAAGAAAATTTGACCAGCAATTTGAAGACCAAACCAGTCAGATTACATAAAAAACACACTCCTGTGAAACTTCTTGACAAACAGAGGGCAATAAAGGTCAGATGCATACCAGCAATCTTCATCCTCAATCTCGGCACAGTCCTCCAAGTCGAGCACGTCCACCTCGTCCAGCGCCGACTGGTCCATGCCCTCGCTCCCGCCCAGCGTCTCCGAATCGCAGCTGTCCGGAGAAGGTCCGGCCAGCATCTCTCCTTCCATGTGGCCCGGCTCGGCCTCGCAGGGAAGACTCAGGAACCTAGCACACTGTGCTTCGTCATCTTCTTCATCCTCCACCCTCGCTGCATCAGGGAGCGGAGACATGTCCTCACCGCTGCTGCTGCTGTTTTCCTGAAGTGGAGACGGATGCAAGTCCCTACCCGTGAGGCTGCCACAGTCCTCGGCCCCGGCGGGGGAACAGGTCGCCCCTTCGCAAAGCGTCCTTTCATTGAGGTTGCCGTTGGAGGCCCGCAGGTGGAGTTTGCCGCTACGGCTGCGCAGGCTTTGGTTCTGCACCTCCAGCCGCCGCACCAGCTCCTGCAGTTTGCGCACCTCAGCCACGTCCGGTTCGGACTCAAACTCCGGCTGCGCGCCGTCTGTTAAACTGCCGGTCCCGCCGCTGTCCGCCTGCTGGACCACGCTTCCGCCGTCCGGAACCACCATCCTCCCACTTGGCTGTATTTACACAAATTCAAAACAGGCAGAACAGTGTAAAAGGTCAAAGGATTGGATTTCATCTGGGATTTTAAGCATGTGTGTGACAAGAAGTGAACTCAAGATCGTAAATCAAGATTGCGCCGAAATCTGGTGTTTGTTTCAGAAGACTGTAACCAAAAGTGAGAGATTCAAAAGTGGTTTCTATATTTGACCTTAAGACTTCTGAACCAAGATGTGACAAATGAGAACTTTGTGATAACACAAATCGGACATTCTATAGAACTTACAGAACTTTAATGACCGTTTCGGGTGACATTTTTATAATACTTCGGGGTATGATTCTCTTCAACTCAAACTATTTGCTTAATTTTATTTAATACACTTGCACAGTCTTAGGAGTGAACCAGTTTACACATTTTACACGTGGTTCTATGTATGTGACGATTAATTTTTGATCTTAATGTACCCTTAATAGCAAAGCACACTCCCTCTTAATCTGCAGTATATAAGATCATGAAGCAAACAAAAATAGCGTTTCTGCATCTTTCATTTGCTTACTGCTAAACATAAGTTTATCTGCTGTTTATCTGTTTAACTCCAAGCTAAATCATAGCACCTGAGCATCTTCTCATCTGAAGCACTGATCAGTTCCAAGTGACATACGATCAGATATACAACCTTTTCAGATGTAGTAAATAGTCAATAATGACTACTAACTAGTAGATATTGACGTAAAGTGATCTACTAGATAACCAATGAAATGGAACTGACTGGATCATTGCAAAGTGCAACTTCACCAGCTTAATCCACCAAAATCCAAAGCAACATTCCCTCCTCCAGTTTGTACCCAACAAAAAAAAGCACCAGATCATAAACTTTTAACCAAATATCTGGTCTCAGAGACCAGATAGAGACCGGACTAAAGAGATCAGCATTTACAGAAGCTAACCTCGCTAGCCGGCAAATGAAGATTCAACTCAGCGATCGCTAACCAACTCAATGCACTTGGCTCATCGATTCGTATGCATTCATAAATATAAACAACAATCTGATTTAGATGTGCCTAAAAAAGTATATCCAAGCGAGACGATTAAATCACAACAAAACCGAGCTAACGCGAACAGCAAGCTAGCCAGCCAGTCAGTCATTCAGCCGGTCGGTCGGTCGGCCGGTTAGCGCTGGCGCTGGGATACCTGTTTGTCAAACGTCTTTCAAATTAGCTCGTTATAGCTGCGTAACGGACATTAAGCCTCTCACCTCTCCAACCGCGTCCAATTTCTCGGTCAGTGAGTGTCCAGATCCAACATTTAGAAATGAAACACGTATGCTGAGCAACACTACGCCGGCGACTCTTAGTCCAGGGCTGAAGAAGGGCAACAACCGCGGCTGCTCGGCTAGTTTAGCTTCTCTCCTAACTAGCCAGTTTGTTATCGAGCGGTGAGCAGAGAGACCACCGGTTGAGCCAATGACGTGCAAGGGCCCGCCCATTTGGACCAATGAGACGCGCGGCCCCGCCCACTGCAGCTGCTCGTGCACCATACTAGGAGATTTAGCCCCGCCTGCTGGATGCTCGCAGTAACGTGCTCTGTGTTGGTCCTCCAGTAGCGCCAGTAGCGCGCCTCGCCCTGCAGGTGGCGCTGTACAAGTTCGTTTCCAGAGCGGGCTCCAAAACGTTGAAACGGGGGTTCGGAGTGGGCGGGATGCTTGTCTTGGAAGCCCTGAAATCGTATTCCAACATGCCTTTATCTCGCTGGTCACGCTATTTAGGAATAGAAGCGACTAAAATTTGGGTTTGATTCAGATCACTTGAGGGAAAAAAATAAATTATGTAAAGTTTAATGCAAGTTGTTGAAAAGTCTCTTTATCTGCAAAACCAAATCAACTTGATAATGGGCGATGATGCTACTGTCCTGGAATGAAGGCTCTCGTGTCTGTGCATGCGAGTTGCTGCAGAACGTCTTTGCCAATTTCTCTTGAATTATGGGCTATGAGTTTGAACCCATCTTTTTGCACAAAGCATATTTTTGTGTTAAGCTCTTGTGCTCCACCTTCATACATGCTGACAAGTGTTCACACCCACATGCATGTACTCGCTCCCTCCCTCCCTCGCTGCATCAATTTTTCTTCCATCCCAATTCTCTTTGTCCTCTCTTCCACATACCCACATTCACATAACAATATGCAGATGCATAAATCATCAAACATTTCTTTATTAATCACTTACAATACAACATGCATTAAGAATGTAAACATGGATTGGGTAAGCAATATTAAAGTAAGTTTAGAAGAGTTGTTTGTCGATTTTTTTCTGGGCTAAAAATATTTAACAAATTTGCAAGTAGAAGAGAGTGACTGGCCAGTAGCTTAAACCCTGAGTATCCTCCTGACTAAACCGGCCAAGCCTTTAAGTTATATATCATAGTACAATGTGTCTGATGTGTTCTATTCCTTGACTGCTATAGTGTGTCCTTTTAGTTCCTGGTTTTAAATACAGAGTAAATGAGATCCCAAATCCAGATAAAAGGCTGAGTATAATGGTTCAAGCCAAGTCATAATCCCTTCAACAGGAAATCTCCTATCTTGCAGTGTACTATTTGTTTATGCTGTGGTCGGATGTAATATACACCAGGAAGCTGACCATCGAAAGCTATAAACTGTTCCACCCGTAGACTCTGATGTCCCCAGTTACAAACTTGAGCTCATAAATGAAATTCTGAAATTATAATTCATGAAAATTAAGCCCCAAATCCTGGGGAATTTCCCCCAAATCAATCAGAATGAGAATGAATCTCATAAGAGAACTTCCATCTTTCATCATATGCTCTTTTGTCTCCACAAACCTTTTTGCATATGGGTACAGTTACATGGAAAAAACAATGCTGCAAACATCCTGCTCGACCAGTACTGCATGTAACTTTATCACACTGTTTGCATTCTCTGGATGTGACATTAATGGACAAATTCATTTTTTACTTTTGCTCGTCATGACAATTTTGACAGCCTGTCTTGTCATCACATCATGGGAAGTGTCCGTGAGTGCCAGGGTAAATAAGAAAATAGAGCACTGTTACATGGCTAAAAGAATTTTTTAAGTTCTGGTGGATAAGATCCAGTAGCTTCAGCTTTTGCAAATATTTATACACAGCAACTCAGATGCTATCTGACCAAATGGTTACTTCCTGGAGTTTCGTGTAGACACTAATGCCAGACTGGAAACCAGATGAGAACATACATTAGAGATCACCACAGTCCAGACAAGCTCAGACACTTCAGTGAGCCGAGCCCGAGTCTGAGTTGTGTAATAAGGCCAAAGTTTCTAATACTTGACTTGAATGCTGGGAAACACACTAAGCAGTATTTCATTCCAGTAGCTATATTTAACTTAATGCAGCAGACGTCTACACATATTTTACAGAGATAGGCCTCATTATTAATCTGCCTTAAACATTGCAATAAATGAATGCTGTTCTTTTTTGCCCCATTTGTTACGCTCCTTCACATTGAAGTGCTTTGAGATGCTTTTCTGCACTCTGCCTACATGCAAAAACACGCAGCACTACAGTCATGCCCATGCAAGTCAAGTGCTGCGAAGCATTCCTGCTTGGCGCAAAGCATTCTTCATCACCCACGGAAGAGCTTGGGGTGTGTGTGTGTGTGTGTATTTTCGCATCTGTGTGTACAGTTATGTTTGATTACTGATCTCTCTACCACATTGTCTTCACTGGCATGCTTAAGGCTATGTAAAAACCAAATATCCTAAAATACGTTGCCATATTGTGGTTGCTCCACGTCCTTTAACAAGCTGAACGTACCAGGACACTTGCGTATGTTCACAAAGATCTTTAATCAGTACACTGTCAGTTCAGCAAGTGGAGACTTGTTGCTTGGCTGCTGTATGTTCCTGCAAAGTATATTGCAATTTGTTTTGTTTATATGCACAACATTTGCACTACACAATTTAAGATTCAACTGGCAGTTGCCTAGATTTTTGAACTCTAAAATCAGGTTTTATTATTAAAGCAGCAGGTTAGCTTAATCTGTGGCTAAAGAACTGGTTTCCAGTGTCTGGAATACTTGTGTGAAACATTATGGTTTTCAGCCTGAGTTTACTCTAACCACACCCTTTGGATCGAATGACTTTTCGATAACTACAGCAGAAGGTCAAGACTGCAAGAGAAGCACAAGGCGCGGTCGCTGCTCTTATCACACGATACCAGTCTGATATGATACGATATGTAAAAAAAAGTTCAATTAAAATGATACCAACCAATGGTTAAGCCTCAGAGATGTGTGAGTCAGGGATGTTAGCAAGTACAGATTTCAGTTGGACAGCCGGAATGTTTTTACCTAACTTTCACCAAAGGTAGGCCAAGAGACATGTTTATTACAGTAGCACCAATAAACCTAGATAAATAAACGTCAACAGGAAAACCGGGTTAGATTATAGGATATGACCGAGTTTGGAGTGTAGCTTCTTACTCAAGTTTAATAATGCAATATCTTAGTTATAAGAGATAAATAAGGGAAAAATGTTTCATGAGTATCCACCAGTAAGGAGCAATATCATTTTTGCAATTCAAGCAAACAAAATGCATGCAAAGATACAATGTTTTTCACACTTCAATAAATAATTTGCATGTGTTATATACAACAGTTATGTGCAGTGATGATGCTCATATACATATATATGTCTTTTAAAATGCATTCCTACCAAGGACAAGATAAATAAATTAACTAATATGTGTTTGTGTAACCTTTTTAGAGGTTGTTATTTGGGAACATGTGGCTCTTGGCATAGCAGAAATCAGCTGCCATTTATTACACTTAAAAAGGGCCAATAACTCAACCCAGATTAGATCTTACATTTCAAGATCTAATTTACGCAATCACATCAAATATAAAAATTTAGCTGCAACCAAAAAAAAATGACTCAATGCATGTTTTAAAACATCTTTTTATTATTTTTTAAAACAAAAATATCATTTTACATGTCATTTATAGATAAACTCATCCAGAATGGTACCAGATACACAGACCGACATGGGCATAGTTGGCAGACTTGTTGGTTGGTGACACATTGTGCTTAGGCTTGACCGCTCAACAGATTCACGTCATCTTTCTCATCTCTCAATTACAAGAAGAAAAGTTTCAAAAATATCCATAGCTGCAATTATACATGGCTTTTACAACTGCTCTCATCCATCCCTTTGGCTGTTTGTCTCCTTGACTACAGTGTTACGAGAGATTACAATCAGATGCAGACACTGAATTAGAATGCAGAAAATAAAGGTAGTGATTGCTTAATTCTTTTGAAATCGAGGAGGTGAAAAGGGGAGTGGTGAGAAACAGGGCAGGGTGGAGCCATGGCCGACGGCTTTCATTTCGTCGCCTCGGTTGCCTTCTTCTCTTGCTCAATATCTGTTAAAAAAAGAGAAATGAGTGTGAGAGTCAGAGTGAGGCAACGACGGATACAAGCTGGGCTGATCTGAAAGTCTTGGGAAGTCACTTTTCACATAATAAAACAAATGCCTAAAGTATGATGAACACACAGTTTTGCTCACAATATCTGACATTCATTTAGGCTTTTTAAAGAGACTTTTAGTGAGCTTTTGGCATTTTTAAATGTCTGCTGAGAAGGAACTGTTCCTGTCATTTAGCCAAACTAGTCATTTCAAAACAACTCCTCTTGCTCTTCCAAGAAAAATCACAGCCATTTGTGTGGCTGTGAGGTTTGCAATTATTAGCATGATGTATTGTGTCAAAGGCACTCAACGGAGCATTTGAAGCACAGAAGCCAAAATGGCTAATAATGACTATAAGCTATATACATCATTAGCAAAGACGTCGTGTTCAAAATCTTAGTTTATTAGCACCAAACAGAACCTCAAACTCTAGCATTGTCTTGCCTAGGGGAGGCTGCATGTGCTTAGAAAAGTGAATGTAAATGAGTGTATATTTATCTGCCACTGTCAGCACTGGTTGTCTGCAAACATATTACAAAAGCCCCAACAAATGGGTGTTGGATTTCATTCAAGGGCCATTGCTGTTGAAATGACAGTGATTGAAATATCCACCCACATTACCCCAGTGTATCACTATCATCTTAAAGAAGAGCGTCTGTCAGCGAGACCTGAGACAAGCTTCCATTTGATGTCTCTGTTTTTGTGAACATCAGTTTCAGTGTCACAATAATCGTCCAAGTATTTATCCTAAATGTAATCGTAAATGTATGAATGTTGTACAATGTATGAATGTGCAACGAAGGAAAGCTAATTAGGAGTTGTAGAATAAAGGCATATGTAACCTACATTAAAAGTTCGTGTCGGTTATCACTAATTATTCAGCAGTTAGTATCCAAGACCGGAGAGCATCCAATAGTACGGGTCAACAAGTCTCATGATAAGAATAACAAAATAGTCTGTAACTGGGGCAAACAGTCCGTGAGCAGGCGGTATGTGGAAGATATTTCGATACTTGCTCATGGTCAATGTGTCAATGAAACTAAGCTAAGAAACTGGCAGTATCAATGAGTTACGTTGCAAGTTACACTCTAACCACAGGTCAATATCCCCAAATAATAGTCTACAAACTGACTGAAGTTAAAATAATGTAATAAGAAGATCAAGGGCTGTTTTGAAGTGGTGTTTGATGACGCCTCCCTGCAGACCGAGTAGCAAGTACTTCGTACACAATTAAAGGACATGCCTTTCTATATTTTGATTCCTTTTCTTGGCAGTGTTCAGTCACAGGTGAAACAAGGACAAGTTGTTATTTCCCCCATTTCCTCCCAGTGTGTCTTCCAGAAGCTGCTAAATTACATATCAACCCCCACGATCTACAGCCTGTTTTGCTCTAGCGAGTCAACACAAAGGCGTGTTAACACAGCCCAAAATGTTGGAACAATGAATCGTGTGAACGCTGCAAGGCCAAAGTTACCCAACCAGCTTACCCTCCTTGGTTGGAAGGGTGTTCTTCTCTGCTGTGTTCGTCTTCTTTAGACACTTCTTGTCGAAGTTCTGGACCTCCTGTTTGACGGGATTGTCACTCATTTTGGATGCTGAAAGAAGATCAGAGATTTTTTCTCAGCTTTCTGCATTTATTATTACAAATATTTTGTAAAACAGCATGAGGCGGATTTGGAAAACCTAGAAACCTTTTTCAGCATGGGTTTGTCTTTCTTAGAACCTTCAATACTCCTTCACCTTTACCCCTATTTACAAATTTCTCTTTTCAGCTGCACAGTTTCAGTCCCACCACACCCACTCAGGAAGTTAACATTAGGTTACATAACTCTTTCTTATCAGGGAAAGTGCAGATATTTAAAATCCAAAAATTCCAAAAAGCACTGAAATATGGTCCCGAGTTTCATTCTTACTTTACCTTTCTGAAAACTATATTTGCCAATCAACATTGATAACAGTAAATGAAGTAACAGTAGTACTAATGAACAATTTCCAAATCGTTGCATGCAACAAGTTCCTCAAGTGGCACAAAAAAAACTTAACCTCTCATGCAACCTCTCGTTTCACATACCATAATTTGCAACTGTGAAACTTTTTTTTTACTGTAACCACAAGACCTTGAAACTGATTAACGCATTTTTCAGCAGTCAGTGGGCAAAGCTGAGGAAATACTTCAGAATCAGTTGGGTTTAAAACATGAACTAAATAATAACATTGGATTAATTAATCATTGCAAGCCAATGCAGGTAATGTTTTATACGGAAATATAATATTGATTAAATAAAACTGATCTTAATTAAATGCATTGCTTTAATGGGCTTTCTGGATAACCCTACTGCAGAGGGCAAAACTACGATTTCAACTTACATTCACAGTATTGGATTTTTTGTAAGACTTTGTGTTACCCTGTGTCCACAATGTGAAAGCCTTTCCCGCTTCTTGCTGAACAGCAGTACAAACAGGTCAGTTTTTATTTATCATATTTCCTGCTATGCAGGATATCTGCATCTCGATGCAAATCCAACCTCTCGAACCTCACTCTCCAGAGGAACAATAAAGAATGTTATCATTTGACTTCCTTATCTGCAGGTGCCCTTGCACAAGAGGTGGGTGTGGAAAGGTGGAGGCGCAGAAAAATGGATCAAGAGTTTACTTGTAAATCACAGAGAGGCCAAAGTAAATATAATTAGAAACCTATATGTCAAGCACACAGTCCTTTCAATCAGAGAAGGATAACAGTGGAGTCGGAAAGGCGCCGTAAAACCTTGGTTCCTCACCCCACCCTAAAACCTTTCACCAGTCTTTATGCCTCCCACACAAGTCTTAAAACACAAGACTGGACACTGACTCATTATTATAAGATCAAAATGAATTAAATGGTTTCGACTAGGAGTTTTTGCATGTTTGTAGGAAATGTTTAAATCATAAACCTGGGAGATTTATATTTCCTACAAACCCATTTAAAAAAAAAGAAAAAGAAAAAAAGAGAGTCAAAGTCTGCATGTGGATAAAGAAATAAAAGCAACGGGTAACTGTTACTGCATAGGTGTGCGCACAGGAATGCAGCTCGGATTTGGCACCGTGCCCAGGAGCTGGCAGTGAGAAAACGCAGTCTGCATGGACCGTCAAATCTGGCAAAGGCTTTGCCACAGATACTTGTGGAAATAAAAGTCCCTTCTGTCATATCACATTATAAAGGGCACAAATTAGACAGTATATAAAGCACAGCTTTGGAAGAAGGTCGGATCTGTTCTGCACGGATGGCACCTGCGTAACGGATTTTTTCTCTCTAACTCCCGCTGCGTCTTAATCTAAATTGGCCAAATTAACGTCCACCTGAAACGTCAGACACCATCACAAAAACGAGATGCATCTACAGGCGCGGGCGATTTGGGGGGCTTTGGGTGTCGTGTCTTACCTGGTTGCTGTGTCCTCGTTGGAGACCTTGACGACTTGTCTTTTGTGGAAGGTGTGTGTAATCCGCGGAAGACGCCCGGTTTAAATAGCAACTCACGCCCTTCTGCGCGGTGTCACGGAGCCCAAGCCGCTCGCGCTCATTGGTCCGGTCCAACCCCGAGCCACTGGTCATTGGATAAATCTGGTGCACATCGTTCTGCGAGGATGTACAGTCACAATCATTTAACGGGAGTCAATTTGGGGGGTGTGTTTGACTGAATATGTTCGCCAAACGAAGCCGAACTGATTACGCGCAATTAAGAGCGTCCAGCAAACGAAAGCAGAAAGAGCGGCGGCGCAGATCTCAGGTCTGTAGTGGAGAGAAGCGACCGTTGGCGAAGAAACAGCACAATCTGGCGGCGAGAGTGGGTACTGCACCCGGTAGTATTTAATGTAAGTGAGTGATTATTCGTCATTGTGAACACACCACAGCACAGCACACAGTGCACCACAACCAAATGTGACCTATGCATTTAACCCATCCGTGAAGGAGCACTGGGCAGCTAACAAGAGCCCGGGAAGCAGTGCTTGGGGACGGTACCTTGCTCATGAGTACCTCAGTGGTAACTTTATCAGCCCTGGAACCTACCGTTACACCTCCAGCTGCACCATCACTGGAAACATAGCTCTCTCTCTCTCTCTCTCTCTCTCTCGTCCCCAAGCACTGCTCTTGTTAGCTGCCCACTGCTCCTTCACAGATGGGTCAAACGCAGAGGTCACATTTCGTCGTGGTGCACGGTGATGTGCTGTGATGTGGTGTGTTCACAATGACAAATAATCACTCACTTTCAATCTCTCTCTCGCTCACACACACACACACACACACATGTACAACAATCTTTGTGGGGACATTCCATAGACTTCCATAATGACTAGATGTACATAATTCTACCTGAACTGGAATATCTGGTTCTGATCTTATGGAACTGAAGGTGTAATTAAGCTAAGGCAAACACTTTGTCCGCGACTGATTTGATTGTGTTTATTTAAATTATGAAAATATCAAATGATGCCAATGTCACAGTGTATTTCACCTTTATTAATAGCACACGTATCAAGGATATTTGCCATTTCCATGGAGTGTATTAACCTTTTCTAGACCTAGACCTAATCTTAACCAAGTAACCAAAAGCACATCCTTTACCTCTTGTAGTTTCTCTAATAAAACATGTACATTTTTTATTAAAGTACATTTTTTCTTATGGAGATCTCTCAAATGTCCCCACAAATCCAAAGAAAATGAATAAAAGTGATTTTATGGGACGAAAATGTCCCCCCAACACATAAAACATGGTACACGCAAAGATGACAAAACAAATCTGTCTTTTAGGAGACACCTCACATTCATTCAGCAAAGCTATTAAAAGGCGTTGTGTTCTACGGGTGAGAACGCAAGAACATCCATAGCCTTAAAAGCTGTTACATTTCTATCAGTTGCAAAATGTTGGAGGGTTTTTAATGATGTAATTCCCAAAATCATTCCATAACCCTCCATTTTTAAAGCCATTCCTCTGTGGATATGATAATGAGATCAGGAACATTTTCATGCTTAAAGGTTCACTTCTGATTCAACTTTGGCAGGTCAACACTGAGGTACTGAAGCAAACCCAAACAGTAACATTTTTACTGTTGGTATAGGGTTATACTCCTGAAATGCTTTGGTGTTGTTTTCTGTTACTGTGGCCAAACATCTCTATTTACTCTGTTTACTGGCAAACTGTACTCTTACTCTACTGTTGCTCTTATGTGGCATTTTCTAGCCACGCCTTCCATTTTCAAATATCAATTTAAATTTCTTATTGTAGATGAACATACGCATCAAAAATTACAAGAGTTATCTGGTAATCCCGTGATGAAAATTTGGGGTTCTAGCACCTTTAATCGTTGGGGTGGCTGGTCCTGGACAAATTGGCATCTATTCTGTTTGAAACCACATGTGGATTTATTTATTTTTACAGACCCTTGGGGATCTTTCTTTCCTTTAAGGCCCTAGGGAGCTCGTTAGGTCTTGGCATGATTCCACAACTCACTTCAGTAAGCAAGAAAACACCAGACCCAAGATGTCGGCTTTGAAAGGACAGACTCCACCTGCAGGAGTTTCTAATCAGTTACACCTGAACTGGAATACCTGGTTCTGATCTTATGGACCTGAAGGTGTAATTAAGGTAAGGCTGCTACTTTGTCCACGACTGATTCGATTGTGTTTATTTAAATTATGAAAATATCAAATGATACCAATGTCACTGTGTATTTCACCTTTATTAATAGCCAACGTATCAAGGATATTTGCCGTTTCCATGGGGTGTATTAACCTTTTCTAGACTTAATGTCACATATTCACATTTCTCATGTTATGTTCTGTTGTATTTGCCACTTACATACAGATGTGTACAGTGAGGCTCAAAATTGATTTCTTTAATTTAATTTGTTTGCTAATACTGGTTTAAATGCGCACAGTCTTGGAAGAATCATCTTCAATCTTCAACAGTAGCTACGGTGCGTGAAGAGGCACAGAGTGTCTGGTCTGCTTTATATATAGTAGCACCAAACGGCAAACATAAAAAATCTAAGAAATACAACATTCATTTGAGTTTGTAATATTATGGAACACTGATTGATTGCATAATTTAGCACATATCAGCACCATAATTATACATATGTATTCTGCAGTGATAACAACACATTTAATGGTCAACACCTGAGTGCAACACAATAAAAACAATTTTGGAGCAGTTGGTACCGTAACGATTAGGGAGTTCGTCCCGTGGTCGGAAGGTCGCCGGCTCAAATCCCGGACCAGTAAAGGTACTATTGAGGTATGTAGGAGCAAGGTACCGTCCACAAGCACTGCTCCCCGAGTCGCCCATGTCAGCTGCCCACTGCTTCTTCATAGATGGGTCAAATGCGGAGGTCATATTTCATTGTGGTGCACTGTGTGTTTTGCTGTGGTGTGTTTGTAACAACACAAAAAATCAATAATAAGCAGCATTTCCTTATACAGTATTTGAACAAAAAAAACATTTAACAGAAAATACACTAAAAATAAAATGTCAACTGTCTGAGTAGGTTTTCAGTGATCCGGGCCATAGCCTTTGATTCAACCACTTGAAGACTAAAATGCCAAATGTTCAACAATGTCATTTCAAAGTAGGTTAATGCTTTATCTTGTGTGTTGGAGTGGAGGGCTATTTTAATTTGAATATCTTCTCTTTAGATCAGATCAGCACTCATCAAAAGGGTTCATTGGTGCAAAGGAATCTTGGAACAACGGCAGTTTTGGTGGCGGTGTACTGGATACTCATCTAAATCTTGCGCCATAGAGACCGTCCTTAATTAGGAACTGAAAGCTACGCTAGATAAGATGATCTTCTAAAAGACGTCAACTTCAATGATTTTATTTTTGGTCAGGGCGCTTTATTACCCATTGTCAGGGCCGATCAACCTCCTCGCCTCTCCAAATGGTCGTAAATGGCAGTGGTGATGCCCCAGGTAATGCAGGAGCGGAGGATGACCAACGAGCCTCCGCGGTACAGCAGGGCCAGGCGGCGTTGACGTGACTGCCACAGCCGCTGCCCACTAGCCTTCACACCCTGCATCTCTCCACCAACCTGGGCCTGCATGTTAGCCACCAATACGGACAGCGGGTACAGGGGCAAACTGATCAACATGGAGTTGAGCATCCCTGTGATGAATGAGGAGACTACGGGGGACAAACCATGCTCTCTTAAGGCACTGGCCATCGGATTCTTCAGACCGAAGTAAAGGCTGTTTCCTAAGGCGTTGCGGACGACTACAGGCATCAGAGCTCGGTAATAACCAGAAGCTAATGTTTCGGAGCGAAGATGGACCAGGATGCTCCTCAGTGTAGGCAGGCTGCGGTCATTTCCGTTGTGCTGCAGGATGTTCTGCACACGCTCAAAGGGGGTGAACACCACAGCTTCCACCACTCCCGTACCTAGTCCAGCCAGGGCGGGCAGTGCCGCGGAAGGAAGGTGGAGTTGGGTCCAGGGTGAGAGCTGCCGCTGGAGGTTGTCCTGGAGGCCAAAGAGGAGAGTTCCGCTCAAGGTCCGCATCAGCAGGGGTGGTACCACACCACGGTAAAGCTTAAGGGGCCCTTCCTTGTACAGCTGCACCACGGCCTGACGGACCACTGCGTTATGTAGCTGCATGCGAAATACAGTTTTATAAACCGGGAAGGTAACAAGGGTGGTCAGTGTGGACAAGAAGCTGGATGTTCCTCCGTACATGTAGCTGCGGAACCAGACAGCAGAGCCCGAGGTGGTGTGATTGAGCGATTTATTGATGTCTTTGGGATCTTGCTCCATCTTTTCACTGATTTTTATCACCTTGCTGGCACACAAAAATGCAAAATTCTAAGTATTAATATATAATATAGCAATGGTAGTGTGTTATTACAGATGAAGTACGAATTGTTATTAAAAAGATAGGGATAAAATTCACCCTTACACACACACACACAAAACACACAATTTAAAAGGTGAAAAATACCCGTTAGAAAAATGCAAGGTGAAAGGAGCAAAATTTAAATGATTTTTAAAGCCTTAGGTAAATTATTTACCCAAATTAAGCGTAAGACGAAGCGAAAGAGAATAAATTCGGCGGGATTTCGAATAACAGGAACGAAAATGAAAGTATTTTACCTCGTTTCGCTCTCCGTCTGTGGGGTCGCAGCCTCCGCCGTTCGAGCATCAGTTCACCTTTTTGGCCAAATTTTCATTCTCTAATTAATCCATTTTGAATAGATGTTGGCTTTTTGCTTGTTTAGTTAAATTGCAACATGAAATTGCGCCTGATAAAGTAAATCTAACGTACATCTCTAATCATCTTTCTCCAGCATCTTCAGCGCGTCCGGCAGTGTCTTAGCAAAGCGGATGGTGGATTTCTGCCTCCTAACGTCAGTACACATGACGTAAACGAGACCCTATCACGACTTATAATTTAAATTATATATGTGTATGTATATATATATATATATATATATATATATATATATATATATACACACACACACACACACACACACACACACACACATATATATATATATATATAGCGTTCTATTTATTTCAAAATATCAAAATATCGATTTATCTTTTTTGGTCTTGTATGAAAGAAAAGGTCAAAATTAATCTGGTCTCCAAAAAAGAAAATCGCTATTTTTGTGATGTTTTTCAACATAACGGCCATAATCTAAATAAACAGAGCGCCGACTTCCTGACTCCACACATGGCAGATCGGGTCACACACACACACACATATATATATATATATATATATATATATATATATATATATATATATATATATATATTATATATATATATATATACACACACAAATACACACACACATATGTGAGTATAATTTTCAATATATAAAATATAATTTTAAATACCCCTGCGCCCGAAAGTCCCGGGATAGGCACCGGTCCCCCCGCGACCCCTGTTGGAATACAATGAATATATGAATGAATGAAAATTTTAAATATATAATTTTAAAATTAAGTCTTTCAATCCACACAATAATCATCTTCTTCTTCTAGGCTTGTGCCACGCCCACGGTCCCCGGAGTCCTGAGCTGGGGTTTTTGTTCTGTAAGTTCACTTTCGGTGCCACCTCGTGTGTCCTCGGGTTTCTTTGTCTGCACTTCGTGCCGCCTCGCGAGTAGTTCACTCCCCGTTTAGGGCGCACCCCACTTCCGCGTTTGTTGTCTCCCTACCTAGTGGGTTAGTGTCTGTTTCGAGCGCAGACGCGTTATTTATTGCGTTCACCTGTTCTTGTTTCCTTCAGGTTGGAGACTGGTGCTCGCACTCATTAGTTGTTTCTCCCGTGTTTTTTTTTTTTTTTACCCAGTTCGACCCCGCTTTCGCCGTGTCTTTCACCCTCACATGTGTGTTTCGTTCTGTTAAGTCTGGTTTTCTCGGTCATGGCATTTTTGAAGTTACGTTGGTTCTCGTTCCGTCCTTCTTTGGTTACTCACCTGTGTCTCTCGTCTTTTTGTCTCCTAGGCTCGTGTCTCCAGTAAGTTCCCCGGATCGCCTGTTTTCGCCTCGTTGGATTGAGAACTCTGGTTTCGAGCTCTTTTGGTTTGCTCACGGAGGTTTCCCCTTTTTAAAGTACAGTGTGCTGGGAGCACGAGTCACTGGCACGAGTCACTGTTTGTACTTTCCGTTTTGATCCGGTGTGTCTCTGTCAGTATTTTGGCCGGAGATTCCCCTTTACAGAGTGTAATCAGAAGCACGGTTCCCCCGTTCTGTTGATACTTTCTATTTTGATCTCGTTAGACTCCCTCAGTATTTTGACCCGGAGGATTCCTCTCTACAGAGTGTAATATTTTGGAAGCACGGTTCCCCGCTCTGTCGCCTCCGTATTTTGCCCCGCTTTGTCTCCCTCTAATTTGCCCTGAGCTCTCTCTCCTGTGCCCTGTTTTTGTATCTATATTTTTGTCCTGCTTGAATTATTTATTTTTTGTCCTGTTTGTCTTTAGGACTTTAGGATCATTTTGTATTTCTCGTGTCTCTTTCTGTTTACCTCTTGTGTCCCATACCCCGCCTGCTTCCTCCGAAATAAACTGTTCGTTTCACCTGCACGTCTGTCCCCTGACCAGAGCCGCACCGCGCCGTGACCGCTTGGGATGTACTGAATAAAAAGCTACTTCACGTGGCACTGTCTTGTAAAAGTGCTGAATTAAAAGTTAATTTTATCTATTTTGGACAATATTTTCAAATGCGGGTTGTTTCTGGAGCATGCTGATGGGGGAAAAAACAGATTGCAGCTTCATAACGTGGGAGAATAATCTTTTTATATACAAGACCTTTAATACTTAAACGTTTACAGTAAGAATAAAACCAGGAAAAAGACTAAGATAATTGTAACAAATCAGACAAATAAAATATAAACAAGAAATACATCAAAAGTAAGTCTTAACACAAGACAAATACATGTTTAAAAACCTAAACCGTCAGGATCCCTTAGTTGGCCACCTGCAATCCCTTAGTTGGCCACCTGATGCCGCCATTTCCCGTGGTTCCCGGTCCTCGTCTTCTTGTCGATATGTTAAATTCTGCAGCTGTGTTTTGTTTATTATTTATTAAAACATCCTTTAAGTAAGTCTGCTAGGCATCATAGTCCTAATAATCAGTTAACTGACAATGTTGCTTAACGAAAAAGTCCTTTTGCTGTTAATAATCACTCAAAGTAAAAGTCCTGGAACAACATGCCCCCAAAAAAATCACCACTGCAAGTGTCCTGGTCATCTGGGTGAAACTAATGGTATCAAAGTATTTCTCGGTATTGCTCAGCACAATTAATCCAGTCGCTTAAATTCTTGAGCAGAATTTCATGTAAATAATTATAATAGTGTGATGGTCAGTCTGCATCCTTAAGAGGCATTGTTTAAATCAACATCTAACATATGTAAGGTCGCAGTGTGTGTGCAGTGAGTAAAATGCGAGCATCAGTGAAGGATTTCACTTGGGGTTATAGTTTGTCAGACAGCAAGGCAAGTTTTTCATAAAATTATGAACTGCACATCAGCAGCGCTCCGCGGGGAGTCGGTGAAGTCCCCAAATTGTCGCAGATCTCATGGTCCACATAGAAGCCGAGTAGTGGACTGTACTGTAGTAATAAAAGCTTGATTCCGGTCAGTCATGAGTATGTAGCAGCACAGTCAAGAGAGCGGTGGTGTGTTAACACAGTATAATTACAGATGATAAAAGGTCTTCCATTGCTGATGAAGTTGGCATTGTGCACCAAATAGAAAATCTTACGATTCAAAAACCAAATGTACGGTTAAAAACTATGGACCAAAGCACTCGTTTTCTTTTTGAAACTGCATTTAATGTTTTCTGCAGTATAAATTTCCATATTAATATTCATGTCTTTTACTCAAGATGGTGATTTGTCCATGGAAATATAGACCCCTCCATGAAGGAGCAGTGGGTAGCTAACAAGGGCAGCACCCGAATATGGTACCTTGCACAAGTACCTCGGTGGTACCTTTACCAGTTAAAGTTAGTTTAAAACCTGAATTAATTACTGGTTCACTGTTATTCACATAATCGATGCATCGCGATGTAGACGTGGACGATTCTGCATTGATGAGGTGGCAGCCCATAATTATACCGGGGGTTAGGAAGCGGCGGCCCGCGGCAGCATTGCATGTGGTCCATGACATGCAATTCAGTTTCAATTCTGAAATCATTTAAAAAAAATTACTTTACTTTTCAAAGCATTTCCAGATGATTTGGGCATCTTTATGAAAACTGTCATGTAGAAAAATTGATGCGATGGATCGTGATATTGTATCGAATCGTTGGCCTGATAATCGTAATCGAATTGTGAGACCAGTGAAGGTTCACACCTCTATTCTGCGTGTAGTTTAGTCATGCAAAATCAATTTCAGTAGCTAATCTCTAGAATTATAGAGCAGCAACTAGGTTAACTACAAATGTAGACTGCAAAAGCGCATCAATTAGTATTTAAAATGAAGGCACACCAGAAAAAGCAAAATAGTTTCTTGCCGTCACACTTTAATAAGAACATGTTTGAAATGCATTAATCTTCCAAAAGAAGTGGATGTATACAAAAAGAAATTAGAATAAGCACTTTAGTGATGGTTCCTAAGAAAGTGAGACTAAATTATTTAAGAAAATTCTTAGAAAGATGTTTAAAAAAAAAAAAAGAAAAGCAAACAGACGTTTTCATCAAGGAAGCTCCAGCCCGCAGAGACCCCGAGCTACAGTCCTCAGCATCGACTAAAATGAACGCCAAATGGGAAAATAGAGAAGGACAAGAACCTCATGCCAAGATTCACATTCTTCAAACAACATCTGTCACTGTCAACACCATCTTCAGAGATTTCATCACCGAAATTTTGCTCAAATAAATTACTGTAACAGGTTTTCTCCCAAAGATCTAACATCTAGTCGCTGTTGGTGGTTCTGTAACAAGAAAGAATAGTGAGATGAGAACACTGGAGCTCAAACTAAAAGAGTCCAGAGTCTTAGCCTCAAGTTTACTTTTTAAGAGTTATTTCTAGAATCCTGACCTACAAATGTTTACGCTCTACTGTTGGGAGTGTGATTGGTGCCATGTGGTTGACTCCCTTCGAGGGCGGAGTGAGATGCAGCGGCTGAGGATTTGGGGTCGGGCTCCCTCCATTTATTTATTTATTTTTGGTTAAGCAGCAAATGGACACAAACGCTCCAAGTGTGGCGAGGGTTACAAAGGAACGTGGCTGAAGAGATAGGAGACGGACTCGCCGTTGTGGGTCCTGCGGATTGCCTCTGCCAGGATCATGGCAATATCAATGACCTGAGGAGTTGGGGGTGAAAAGAAATATCACAATTATATTGAAATGTGTTTTAAAAACCTTCAAAGTGCTTGTGACAGTTTGTTAAGTCTGCAAAGTAGGTAGTAGATTTAGAGACAGATCTGTTTCAAGTTCATCATCACAGTTTAAAATATTTCAGAAAATACGAGAACATTGGACTACATTTATCCAGTTATTCAAGATCAGAAGCAGGTTTTAGAGATCTGCAATGTGGTTGGATTTATTCCACAAAAATGATGTCAGTGTTTGAAGGACAACAGGAACTCACCTGAATTTTCGAGCAATGCTTCATCTTCTCCTCCTGCGGAATGGTGTTAGTCACAACCACGGCTTCAAAGCAGGCGTTGTTGATGCGCGATATGGCAGGACCAGAGAAGATGCCATGAGTAAGGATGGCATAAACCTTGGTGGCGCCGGCTGATATCAGCCTAAATTAACAGAAGAGGGAGATTTCATCTGCTTGTTTAGGGCAAATTATTATTATTATTATTATTTTTTACCAATATTGAGATCAGTTATTTACACAATTATATTTCTGAGATTGGCTTGACATGGCAGTGTGTTAGAAGCGTCAGAGTTATGCCATTATTTTTGTGGCAAAATTCTAAGCGTGCAGTTGAACTTTGCCGAGCAAAATATCTTAATGCGCTTGACTCCGCCTTCCTTATTTTATTTATGGCCAATAATTCCCATACCGTGCATCTCCAGTGGAAATTATAATAACCTAGTGAGTAAAAAATTGGGGAACATGAGCGACCTCAAGGAAGAGTTTAGCAAAGTTTAACAGTGGTACTGGCTGCTAGACATTAGGATAAGTTAGTGATCTCGCAAACAAGGTTTGCCTTTGTTCTGCCAACGTCGTTCTAGTGCTGGATCTGGTTAAGAGTTTGTTCACGAACAAAGCACGAACGGTAAACTCCATTAGATAAACAGGCGGTTACTTGTCAGCGGCGTGGCAGATGGTGCCGCACGTGTCGGCCATGTCGTCCACCAAGATGGCCACGCGGTCGGTCACGTCTCCCACCAGGACCATGCGATCCACCTCATTAGCTTTCTTCCGCTCCTTGTGAATGAGCGCAAAGTCAACATTCAGCCTGTCGGCGATGGAGGTCACCCTGCCAATGGAAAAAACTCGCTTTAGCTGCATGTTACGTCAAGGCGGGAAAAACAACCTCACCGTTCTCTACGGGACACTCTCTAGGCACACCGAGAGTAAATCACTTCTCTCTGCACGCTCGCTTCCGTCCACTTCCAGAACAAAGCGCACATGCGCTAGGAGAGTGTTCTGGGTGGCGGGGGAGTGAGCGCCCTGCTTTGAGAGGGCAGAGAAGTGAAACTGGAAAGACAGGAAGTCAGTTTAACATTTTTGACTCATTTCTGGGAGAGAAGGGTTCTGGGGAAAGTCTTCATGGCCTGCTGCGAGGGGCCTCTTGAAGGTCCTAATCATTGATTTTCGGCACAAGCTCCTTCCTCCTTAAGACCAATAATTTAAAGGGGCAGGCAGCAGAATTGGTCGCGTCCTACAAGTACCTGGACAGTGTTGCTGATGTTAGTTTGCATTTTAATTTCAACACAGAAATGATCTGCAAAATTCAATGTAGATAAGACTATTTTCACCCTGCTTATAAATCCAACATTAAGTCTATCGTGACATTTTGCTTGAGTCTTGGGGTGAAAGCTGCACTCTCAAAAATCGTGAAGGTTAGTGGTAAAATTATAGTTGGTCTTGGAGACGTGCACCTTTAAGAAAAACAAGATCGATCCAGGATAGAGTTTCAAGACCGAGTTTCAGTTCCGACCTTCTGGTTCCTGCTTCCGATATGCCTTTATACGAACCGGTAAGTTTAGACATCGATTTTGTCTGCAGTGTTATTTCCCTGCTGAATTTAGATCAGGAGCTGAGATAGTTGGGGCTGTTTTCTGTTGTGTTGGTTGTCCACATTTATCACGCAGTTGTAATCTAAAAACGTCACTAAATCTGGAAATATTTAATGTTACATGCAGCCTTGATTGTGGCAACCTATGGAGTACACACTCGTTCATTTTAATCTGTGGGAGTCTCTGTTGCTTAGTTCTGGGTGATAAAACTATCTTTGTACTAACAGTGTATTGTCCACCAAATGCATTTTTTAAAATACAAATCCTATGAGCTTCAGCGTTCAGAGCACAAAAAACCCTGAACATAATGACAATGTATTGGTAGCTGATAATTATCAAAATCAATCAGTATGACAAAAATAACTGATAATTTTTTTGTTCATATCATCTGGCTCTACTGTTGTTTCTCAGGTACAGTAGTTCAGTATTCAGCGTCTTATTGGTCAAAGTATGACGTCTCAAAACACTACGCGTCTGTGTAGCCGATGAGCTCCCGAAGCAAATTTGCTGCAAACTATTGCCTGGAAGCTGAAGGTCTGCTTTGACGGTAATCCAATTTGAGCACCAACACCACGAGTCACACATTCAGCGAGAGCACCACTTGTGCCGTTTCCACCATCACGCTGGCTGATTCAATCACGCAACGCGCGCCTCATTGTGCGGTATAAGCCCCGGTTAACAAATAAGGCAGGACGCCGAAAAGGCTGCGCAAACCTTCTGGCTCCACCGGCGTCTGGTGACACAATGGTGCAGTTTCTCCACTCGGGGATGTTCTCTTTAATCCACTGCAGCACTGCAGGTTCTGCATACAGGTTGTCTACTGGAATGTCAAAAAATCCCTGAAAAGACGGAAGATATTAGCTTGAGCACGGCCGGGCGGACGGAGGACGCATCACACGCCCCAAACTAATTTACAAAGGAGCAAGTTTAGATGTTAAATCGGATCCGGCAGTGTGACACTCACCTGTATCTGGGAGGCGTGAAGGTCCATGGTTATAATGTGGTCTGCACCAGACACTGACAGCATGTTGGCCACCAGTTTGGCAGAGATGGGAGCCCTGCTCTAAGAGTCCACATTAATGGAAACAATCAGCTACATATCGTACACCAAAGATGGAAGACACAAGACAGACGAGTGTAATTACTTGAATGTGCATCTGATAAGCAGCAATAGTTCAACATGAAGACGAGACAAATAAATATGTACAGTTGCATATTTATATACTGATATGAAATGCAAAAATGATATTAAAAGCCAAGAATCAAATATCACCTGGCAAATCGTTTCTCCGCTGATCAAATTTATGATGATCAGGATTTTATTTCTTCAAAACTGAAGCGTTTAAGCTCATGACAAGCCAGTGAAAACGTGATGACATTTAGAAACTCAATATTATAAAGATCATGTATTTATGGAAGCTAACTAGATTACATAATTTGTAAAAAGATTTTGATTTTTATTTTTGCAAAAATATTTTGAAAGCTTTCTTCTCGTTCTATTCACACACTAGCACCAGTTAAAGCACTGTCATTATCATTTTTATGTTATGGTCATCCACAGGTTTGACAATCGTGGCTTTTTTAAACCCTTCTGCTTAAAGCATTTTAACAAAAACACATGGCAATTAGAATATTTCAGTGATTGTCAATCAAACCACAGCACAACGCGAAATGTGACCTCTGCATTTGACCCATCCGTGAAGGAGCAGTGGGCAGCTTTTTGGACACACCAGGCGAGCAGTGTTTGGGGACGGTACCTTGCTTAGGAGTACCTCGGTTGTACCTTTACCAGTCCGTGACCTTAATCGGATCACAGTTCCAACTCACTAACCGTTACGATACCAACTGACTCGCTGACAACACTTCTGCATTAAAGCTGAAATAAAAACGTCATACTATATACTTTTTGCTTCATATTTAACACTATTTTCATTCTTTTCCCCTGACATTGCACTCACTGATTATCTGTAATGTGTTTGATTATTTGTCCTTTTTTTTTAAAACTTTGTCAATCAGTTCTCCAGATAAACCACCTCTGGCATGATGCAGGATGAACTGCTCATATCTGGCCCTTCACTTAACTGCTAGCAAAATCAGCCCCACTAAAATCACGTCACTGTATTTGCATAGAATGCCCCCATAGCCCGTCAGCATTAGTGGATCGTTAACTGAGGCATGGATCAGTAACTATCAAAACCTTACCTTGTCCTTTTTGTCTTGACGGGCGTAAGGAAAACATGGTATGACGGCAGTGACGCGAAAGGCGGAGGCGATTTTGCAGGCATTAATCATAATCAGAAGCTCCATCAAGTTGTCGTTAATCTCCCCGCAGCCGCTTTGCACGATGTAAACGTCCTCGCCGCGGACGCTCTCGCCAATCTCCACGCTGTAACGGCAAAAACGCATTAACACCGTGATTATGGCAATGCTCACACTTTCACATATATAAGAATATACCTTCATATTTTTAATTCTCAAGAAGTCACTACAAGGGTAACCAGGTGATCATCCAGACTGATTCATCTAAAAAAAAAAAAAAAAATCAACAGTCCAGGTGATCACAGGTCATTCAGCTCAATCCATACAAGGATTCTGTGAATGCAACGTCTCCAGGTCCATGCCAAAGTAGAAAGGGCATTTCATGAAGAACGATTAAAAGGATTAAAATTAAAAGAAATCAGAGACAGAGGAAAAAGGATGGGAGGAGGAGGAGGGGAAAGTTACATTTCTGTATATGTGTAAAATATAAGATTAAATTAAAGAGTAAAAGGTAGGGGACAAAGATGTTTGAGGTTGTTAAATGAATAACGTTTAGTGGAACACTAAACATTAAATAAGTTGTAAAGGTATAATCAGTTGTTTACAGTAAAATGAACAGGACTGAATGGGTGGATGGAGGGATGAAATGAAGGGGGAAAAAAAGATAGAGGCGTACGGGAAACAAGATCATTGAGATTAAAAGAGGAATTATGAAAGGAGTAGATATGGAGGGGTGGTTACATTAATAGCTGATGCAATTTCGATCTGTAAAGCTATGATCAAAAAAGTTAAGATAATTATGAACACTGATTTACTTAAAAATCAATGGGAGAAAATGAGAAGAGAAAGAGTTACATTAATTGATGATATTTTATAATGCTGAAAGTTAAACATTTAAGGAGTTTAGAAGATTATGGGTGGAGAGAGGGATCTCTGAGAACAGATGAGGTTTATATATAAGGTTGGACAGTCTAAAAGCATTTAACCAAATTGATCATTTCAGCAGGTAAACACTAGAAGCTGTTGGACAATGAGTGTAAGTGAATGAGATGAAACAGAGGAATAAAAGATGTTTCAGGAGTCTTGAGGTGTAAAATGTAAAGAGTGAGGCTGGTTTCTCATTCAGATCTATGGAAAAATATAAGCGAACAAGGACTAAAAAGAGGGTCGAGTGGAAAACAAAAAGCTGAATGCAAACTTGACTTTATTAAGGGTTGAAAACTGGAGAAGGCGACTAATTTCTAAAAAAAAAAAACACTAAAAATGAACGGAGCACAAAGGGTGGAAAATAGAGGGATGAAAAGGAGGGATGGTGGAGAGTAAATCTGGAGAAAAGTGGTTGGATGCGATGACTCTGGATGCAGCCACTGAATTCTGAGGTGTCTCTAGGTGCCAAAAAACTAATAAACTGTAGAATATACAGAACTGTGCAAAAGTTTGAGGCAGGTGTGAAAAAATGCTGTAAAAAAAAGAATGCTTTCAAAAATGGAAGTGTTAATCATTTATTTTCATCAATCAACAAAATGCAGTGAATGAACAAAAGAGAAATCTAAATCAAATCAATATTTGGTGTGACCAGCCTTTACCTTCAAAACAGCATCAGTTCTTCTAGGTACACTTGCACACAGTTTTTGAAGGAACTCGGCTGGTAGGTTGTTCCAAACATCTTGGAGAACTAACCACAGATCTATAATCCTATAATCCTACAAAATAATATAATGACTATAATCCTACAAAATAATATAATGACTATAATCCTACAAAACCCCTGACTTTGTGCAAGTGTACCTAGAAGAATTGATGCGGGTTTGAAGGCAAAAGGTAGTAACACCAAATATTGATTTGATTTAGATTTTTCTTTGTTCGCTCACTTTGAGAAAAATAAACAATAAATTGATAAAAATAAACAATCATTATTTATATTTCTGAAAGCATTCTTTGTTTACAGCATTTTTTCACACCTGCCTAAAACTTTTGCACAGTACTGTACATGTGGGAAAACAGTGCGAGCTGAGAGTTTGGTGGTAAAAGTGGTAAACTATAAACTGAACTCCCATTACTTGGTTCTGAAAAATCTTCTGCAAATTGCAAAGAACTTAAAACAAAGCGTCACGGACTGCTCTAGACATTTACAACACGACCATCTCAGACGGAACAAGACAAACGCCGAATTCAAGAGTTTAACAGCTAAGCATACTAAATGGGCAGATCTAACGCACCTAGTTCGTGCTACAGATTTTCGATTGCAATTTTAAACACTGGGGAATACTGTATACACGCAAACACACAACGACGCTGAAAAACATGGGGATCAAGCACGTTTTGCATATAAACTGACCACTAAGCATTTCCGTTTGCCGTTTTCAAACGTGTACCAAACCAAGCAATATCATTTGTTTGGTGCAAAAATGTAAAATTACACGAATAAAAATGTTTCATTCTGAAAGAGGAATCAAGTAAATAGTTTCCTGTCCACTACAACGTTTTGCGGCGTCGAGTACCAGACGAAACGCGCCACGGCGTGTTCTCCACGAGCCTCCACTGAATTCTGGGAGTTGAAGTGTTTAGTTGACCCATGTGCATGGAGCGACTCCAGCAGCTGCACTACAAGTTCCGAAGGCCTTTGGAAGCCAGCACCCTCGAAAGAACACTTGTGGTAAATGCAAGTGAAGTAACGTGTGAACGCTTCACTTACCATGTTTCTTGGTTGCTGAACTTTTTCGTTACGACCTTGGCCAGCTCGAGACCGAGGCGGTCTGCGATTCTCTGCGACAAGTCCTGGTGTGAGCTCCCGCTGAAAATCTTGATGTTAGGCATCTTGCGTTTTCCGGTGCCGCGTGCACGCTCGATCAGGGACAACTGGACGAGACAGACTTTGCTCTAAAACAGCAATATCTGTTTGCAGGAAAGCCACTGGTTGTGAAGGCCTGGTATTGTTCAGTCCGATGGAGAGTTTCCCTGTTCGCGTCTTCCCTACCTTTCCGCCATAGTTGATCTCACGAGTCTCTGCTGGCGCGCGAGATCACACGCTGGATTTACGTGCTGACGTCATTGCGTGCGCGCCACGCCTTAAAGTACAATACAAAGTTTGGCTTTTGGGGTCTTTGTTCTTTTTTTAAACAGGTTTTTGACATCATTGCCATAACTTGTGCTTGCTATTTAAAATTAAGATAAGATTACACTGTGAAATATTTACACCATTTTCTCTTAACGATTTCTCTTAACCTTAATGTTTATTGTAGTCAAGAATGTTTACATTTTGAGTTTTTGACGTCAGAAATGTTCACTGATGCCAACTGTGTTGCACATCAATAATAATAATAATAATAATAATAATAATAATAATAATAATAATAATAATAATAATAATAACGTATAAAGTGCATTTCAAGACTTCAAAAGCCCATTCAATCAAAACAGAAGCAAAATACAAACGACACAAAGGAATCAAAACTGCTGAGACACATTAAAACAATAAAACATTTTTAAAAGTTTCTTAAAAGCATCACTAACTGTGCCTGACGAATATGGCTAGGAGCAATCCCCCAAATGACCTTGTAAGTTAGAGAATTACGAACACCAAATACTGGTTAATGAGAAGGCAATGTATTTCCCTTACAACAGGAATGATGTGATCATGTGAGTGACTACGTTAATAAACCAATGTACAGGGCATTACAGTAGTCCAGTCTATTACTTGTGATAAATTCATGTGTAAGCGTTTCAGCATCGGAAGATATGACTAGTGGATGCAGTGTGAAAATATTGTAAAAAATAAGTGACAAATTGAGTGAGTGTAAAGGGTTAAACGGGCATGTCAGTTAGGACGGTCCAGTCAAAAGTCAACTGCAGGTCAGTGATTTGAGGGAGTGACAGAGAGAGCGCTAACCACAGTATAACCACAAGCTATACATTGTGAAAAAGCGTGAGCGTTCACATTTTGAATATGTCAAATTGCTTAGGAGATCTGGGATAAAACTCAAATTTGAGTTTATACAGTTTACAGTTTATACAGCGTGGTATATTGTATAATACAGTACATTATTGATCGGTGACTCGCAATTTTTGTCCAGTAGATGTCAGTCGTGTACCTTAGGAATAAAACATTTTAATAACAGTGTTACTAATAAGACTTATTTAGACCAAAATAGACATAGATTAGTTGTACATAGATTAAAATACACATTTCCATGGTCAGAATTGTTGGTGTCATGAAATGTAATGCAATTACACAAATTTTGATGCTATGTACCTCTGAGCAACCTCTTAACCACGTTTAGAATAAATGTTAACTTATGTAAATATTAAGAGTTAGTTGTGAACAGAGCTGAAAGGACGGCGTTTATTTAAAGACGATTTTATTTAAACCCTATTTTTTAAGGATTAAGTGAGAGCCAGTAAGACGTCGCAGCAGCCCCTGACGTCACACGCGTGGGCGGAGTTTAGCCGAAGCGGTATTGTGACGGGTCTGGAATCAGCCAGAAGTGAAGCGCGGTGCAGCTCTTCGAGACTCCCGAATTATGGAAGAAACGGATCGCAAGGTGTTCGTGTGCACTTTTGTTTCTTCTCCATTTCGGCTCCACACGTTGCTCAGTGTCATGCTTGTCCTTTGCGCAGTGGTGTCGGCTGGAGAACTTTTGCAAATGTGAGCGGGCTGATTTGGGGAGAACGCTGCAATGGACATAGTTAAATGAACGGAGTGTACTTCTGAAAGCCGGGAGACTGGACATGAGCCGCACTTTGAGCAGAATGTAGAGGGTTTTCGTTCGAATTTAATGCCAGCGCTCGACCAAAAAAAAAAGCCGAAGAGCTTGTGTTCATCCGAAATCCTAAACCTCTTATTTATTTACCTGTCGCTAGTGATGGACGGTTTAATCCTCTAAAAGTGCGATAGAGGGACGCGCTTTTTTGTGTGCGCAATCCGGGACTACACTCAGGATTTCGTTCGTGCGTTAAACCTCTAAGTCTCTGGCCCGCTATAGCTGGAGGTAAACGTTCATAATATATTTCTCAGCTCAGTGTGAAATTCTGTGCCTCTTAGCCATTGGGGTGTTAATAAAACACAGGGCTCAGGTTTCATATTTCTTTTCCAGAGTTGTTCTTTATTCCGAAGGAGTTCGATTAGTTTAACCAGCCATGGCTTTACCTGACAACTCCAGCGGCGTTCCTGAGGAACTTTCCTTTCCAGAGATTATTGAACTAAATGTTGGGGGCCAGGTTTATATAACTCGCTACTCTACCCTAACTAGCGTGCCAGACTCCCTCTTATGGGAGATGTTTAGCCAGAGAAACCCCAAAGGCTTGGCCCGGGACACTAAAGGTCGTTTTTTTGTCGACCGAGACGGCTTCCTGTTCCGTTACATATTGGACTACATGCGTGACCAGCAGCTCGTCCTCCCTGACCATTTCCCTGAGCGGGGAAGACTACAGCGAGAGGCAGAGTTCTTCAAACTTCCAGAACTTGTGAAGCTTCTCGCCCCAAAGATCAGCAAGCAGAACTCGTTGGGTGATGAGGGGTGTCAGAGTGACCCTGAGGAATCGTCACCATGTGCGGACAGTGCCCGGAACCTGGCCTCTCTCGGGGCAGCCGCAGCCGCCTGTTCCGGCCTGGCGTCTGGCGGCGGGGATGGCAAGCGCTCCGGCTTCATCACCATCGGGTACAGAGGCTCCTACACATTGGGGCGTGACAGCCAGACGGACGCCAAGTTCCGGCGAGTGGCTCGGATTATGGTGTGTGGGAAAACCTCGCTGGCCAAAGAGGTCTTCGGGGAAACTCTGAATGAGAGTCGGGACCCCGACCGGCCGCCAGAGCGCTACACCTCTCGCTATTACCTTAAGTTTACATTCCTTGAGCAGGCCTTTGACAAGTTAGCCGATGCTGGCTTCCACATGGTGGCCTGCAACTCGACAGGGACCTGCGCCTTTGCCCACGACCAGACGGACGACAAGATCTGGACCAGCTACACTGAATATGTGTTCTACCGTGAGTGAACTCAGACCTCTGTTCCTGCGCCTCCTCCCAGCCTCCTGCCTCTCCCTGAGACGGTGCTCCCCGCACTAGATGTAGAAGCTTCTAGATCACCAACCCCTCCAAACACCTCCATCCAGACTCTTTCCCTCAGCAGAACCCTCAATGCCTCTCGCTTGTTGTGGTTAACTTCTCCCCTCTTCAAACTAACTCCCCCTTCAATCACAGCCCTCCCCACAAGCCAGAGACAGCTTCCCATTTCTAGTATGCCCACCTCTAGCATCCCTGGCATTTGTGAGGTTGTGTTGTAATGTTGAGTTTAATTTGTGGTGTTTGTTTGCGTTAAAACTCTTCAAACTGGCATTGGGGCCAAATGAAAGGGCTTGGAAGAGGGCTCTCTGTATTCCCTCTTAAGCTCGGCACCACACTATAAAGGCTCTCCTCATCTGTCAACCAAAAAGGTGGACGACTTTTAAAGCTTTCTGGAATGTTGGCCATGCTTAATGAAAAAAAGATGTGTTTGCAGCCATTCTAACATGAAGCGACTTTGAAATGTTTTTATGGGACCAAATCATTAAGAAACCAGCAGATAGAAGCTATAGCTGAATCACACGTATGGTAAATTTCTTCGGTTGATGGAAAGGCACATCCTTCAGAACCTGCGACGGATCTGCATGTAAATAAACAACAGCTGCTGCTGTGATGCTAGAAAATCACCACGTTTTAGTTTTAGCAGTGGAAAGGAACAATCAAACCTTGTGTGATGTTGTTTTATTTTAGGCCTATTTCTAATTAATACGTAGTGTTAAATAAGGGAACCTGCCTTGATGCCAAAGCAGGTAAGGTAAGTCCTGATCTCGTAGCAGGAGCCTGTGAAAATCCCAAAAACAAAAAGAAGTGAAATATTGGATCTGCTTTGAGGAAAACGCTGTTAGATGTTTTGTCACAGAGCATTCAGTATTCTGATTGCCTACGCCGTAGAGGCAGATATTAGGCATTGCATCAGATCATATGTTTTGTGTGTGTGTGTGTGTTTGGGTTTCTTTGAATTTCTACAGCTGGCTTTCCAGCAAGACATTTTAATATGCCTTTTTGAAAGTAATTTTCATTTAGTTCTGTACCAGATGTGCACACTAAACTCCATTTTTAAAAATCATTTTCCATTATTTTGACTATGAATTGCATTCACTATATAGTGCTAATTTTGGTAAGTATATATTTTGTGTGAAAACAATAGTTCAGACGTTACAGAAGGTATAATAGGGTGTCGTTATGTGTGAGAAGAGTATATGGACCAGACATTTTCAGGTACACCCTCAGGACAACTTTGGCTTTGCACAGAAGTGGTTACCTCAGTTCTTAAGGACAGAATTGTACACAAAATTTGAAGGCACAACAATTCAACAATTGACAGAACATAGCTCTTAAAATAGATATTTTAAACAGAGTTTTCTCTTTAGTAATAGTGCATCTTAACTACCAATTTATCATTGTTTTACATTATAGTATACATGTGGTAAATTGTTTAATTGACCAGTTAGGGCACAATTTGAGCCTGTTTGTTTTAATTTGAAGTTCATGTGAAGGCATTCAGTGTTATAAAAGGCTAGCATAAAGTGTCGTTAACTAAGCATGAATAAAACAGCAATTATTGGCAATGTATTTTGTGATGGATTAAAGCGATAACCTTTTATTTGTGTATTTCCCTCCTAAAACTCTGGAAGCACATTTACCAGTATCTAATCTCAGAGATGCATTGTATAAATGAAAATAAATAATTCAGTAGAATGACCAAGACAAATGCGTCAATGAAAACAGCCACATGCACACAGTGATTGCACTTCTTTTATCACTTTAAATTATTTATGTCGCAGTCTTTTGGCTATAAGGGCCACACTGGGGGAATAATCCGATTTGCTTTCTGCAACGAGTTCGATCTGATTTTTGATCTGCTGCAACGTGCAGCTGTGTGTGAGGCACTGGAAGAGACAGTAGCATGAAACCAGATTAATTTGCATGTCTTCCCCAAGCATTCTTCATCTGCCTCAGCTCTCCCTTACCGTCACCTCCTTACCTTATACTTTTTATCAGCTCACCGGTGTGACTTCAAAGGCTGACCAAAGCCAAGGCTAGAACAGAAACCAAGGCATATGTGTAACCGGCTCCCTCAAAGAAGATTAGCCAGCCCTTGTATTCCTGTGACTAATCTTTGTAATTAACCTTCAGTATAGACTCACAGGTGACAAGTTCCCCCCCACCCACAAAATCTTAGAACATTTTATCCTGCTTAGAAAAAGAAAAACCTTTGTTTTACCTTGTCAGGAAGGGAACAGTTAGTCCTAATAAGAACCTAAGGTGTTTATGGATCATCTGTAAGGTTCTCTGTGTCTGTGTTAATCAGTTTTGGTAATGGAAGTAAAGCTTTTTTATTATTAAAGTAAGTCATACCCAAAGTTCGAAGAGCTGGTTGATAAAGCATAACATCTATACCATGCTACTTTTTTTAGTAAGACGTCCTGAACAAGGCCACTAGCATTAATTCCTGACAGCTAAGACTAATTGCTGATAGCAGTCGATGCCGTCATGGCACACTGTGATTTCCAGAGGTGCTCTAATGGAAATGAGCATTAACTACCATTAATTAAGGTTAGTTAGCAACCTAGCAATGGTTGTGTTTTATCACCTTTATGTCTTCTAAAAAAATGTTTCCTAAACATGGATTAAGCCTAGTCTTGGACTAAGTTGTAGTACCAAAGGAGATTTACCATTCAAACTCAATGGTGGTCTAGGACTAGACTTAATCCTCGACTTGGAATTTGGCCCTAAATGATGTTCCATGTCTGAGAATATACCACTAAACTCTGGTACTCTGATTTTTCATGGATTTCTGTTGCAGTCAATTATTTAAAGAATACATGTCATCACATATAATGTTGAAACGTGAATAACTAGTCTTACTGAGAAGAAAGAACGGGTGTGCACGTGACTGCACAGTAAAAGCCGCTGCTGGAACTGAAATTTGAATTCTGAGGATATTTACAACTATATTTGGTGAACCATATAATAATTGCTTTCCATTTAATACAAAATGAGAATGTTTTATACAAAGTGCAGTGTGGCGTTTTTATTATCAAAAAAAAGTAGACCCCACATTTCCTTGCTACTGTGTCATATTGTGGGGCAGTTGGTAGGATAACGGTTAGGAAATTGGCCCCATGATCAGAGGACAGCCGGTTCAAGTCCCAGACCAGTAAAGGTATCACTGAGGTACTCGGGAGCGAGGCACCCTCCCTAAGAACTGCTCTCTAGGCACTGCCCATGTCAGCTGCCCTCTGCTTAATCATTCACTTAAAAAAGTACATAAGGGCCAATGAACTGTCATTATTCTTGAAATGTCGACTCAAATGAAGTAGAGGTGTTTTAAAAGATTAACACATTTTACAGGCTATCTCAGATGTAGTCACATCCAGCTTATTTTTTTGAGATTGGGGTTCGATCTGCTTCACAGTTTTAGTCCAAATCAACAAAAGATACATTTGAACATCTAACGTGTTTTGGATAAGAACAGCTTTTTCATTCCTACACAAGGATTAATTGGAGAGCTTAGCAGCAAAAAAACCCCCAAAACCAATAAATCCTCCCCAAAAACTAACACCAGTGGATTTTTCCAAAAAATACCTTCAAGAAAAATGTCAAACATAATAAGTTCACTCTTTTGGATATTGGCATTAGATGTGTATTAGAGCATTTGAATGATTGAGATAACACACTTTAAAAAGAATAAAAGACAGTTAGTTTTAATCATAAATGCCTGCAGAGATTGGCATACAGTAGATCTGGTGGAGCTACATAGCTTTACATCTCATTTTTTCCATCTCGGGCAAAAACGTCTGGAAGTGGAACTTGGTTGATAAAGGAACAACTGCTAGCAGAGTGTGCTGATGTGTAAATAGGGATACAACAGCTGGCCATATCTACAGATTGCAGACTTCAGCCTTCCTTGACTGGAAAGATTTGGATCCAGGTACACGGCAGTTTTATTTAAGAATATGGGTTTTAGTCGGTTTGTTGAGCAATAGGGAAAACTGGGGAAATATGTGCTGTAACGGGGGATTTTATACTGTATACCTTAATTATGATAATTAAACCTTAACATTTACATTGTAAGTGTACAGTTCTTTGTAGTCCACGACCGCTCTTCAATCTGTAAAGCTAGACTTAAAAACTGTCATTAAAACCAAGTTACCGCCAACTAAGCTATATATTTTAACTAAAATCATGTAGGAGAAAAGGGGAGGTTCGTGCACAAGCAACAAACATACATATATATATATGTACACAAACATGGTGCCGCCAGCCTCTTCAACCAGTGTGAAAAATCACATGACACTGACAAAATCATCCATTAATCAAATAACCCCTCAATCACGGCAGTGCCCGGGGCAGGGAGCAAATTACAGCGTGCAGAAGAGTTTTAATTAAACGGTGGGTGTTAAATTGTCTTCCGTCATTGCCTCTCACACAGCACGTAAACAGGTTTTCAGTATTTCTACTGCTACACTGTGCTTAAAAGTCAGCTTTAAACCACACATTTTATGTGGTTTATTGTGGTTTATTGTAACTGCCAAGTATTTTCTCATTCCTTTGAGTAAGATGCTGCTGTTAATATGTTAAATGGAAACTGGAACACCCAGGAACACCCGGGAGCACCCAGAGGAAACCCACAAAACACAGGGAGAGCACACAGAAAGGCCCAACGGCTGCCCCGGGGATCGAACCCAGCACCTTCGCGGTGTGAGGCGAGGCGGTGTAAAAGATTCTTCTCTTATAACCAAGACGGGTATTTTCAACTCACGGGTGTTTCTGTTTGGCGTTGAAGCTACTGTGCCCTTGTGTGACACACGTTGCCCCACAGTGCTGCACTGTAGCTGCGAGATGGAGTTGGAGAATGGATTCCACCTCGGTGAAGATGGAAGCAAGAATCTGCGGCTAGCTGTGGTTAGCTAGTTTTTTACTGCAGCTTGTACTGTAGCTAGCTACTATATTAAAACACTTGCTTGGCTATAACTTAACTACTGTTATCATGAGCAGCTTGTAGCTTGAAAAGCTAATATTTAACAGTAGCTTCCCCAATGCTGGTAGCAGCGAAATGGCCCATACACAGTGTTGTGCAAGTTACTTGCAAAGTGTAATACACTATACATTACTTGTTACTGGTATTCAAATGTAATCCGCTACCTTACAATATTACTGTCTCAGAATTGTAATCTTTACATGACTTCTGTAACTTTTCAGTTACTTTCACCGAAATAACTGTGAAATTATAACTTGACATTCTAATATGAGAAAAAATATTGCAGGTCATTACATGCCCAGTAAAAGGTGATGTTTTGTAGCATAATGATTATGTGCTAACCAGGCTACAAACAATATGATTAATATAACTGGCAAAGTAAGGGCTTAAGAGACAATTCAAGAAACATTAACAGCCAAAATGAAAAATGACTAGAATTTGAATAACATCATAATAGAGGTGGAATAAATATTAAGTCTAGGCTTGTTCATCATTAAACAAAACAAAACTATATCCCACATTAATGCTTACTATAATGACAAGATGCATTTTTCTTACGATTGTCATTCCTTTATTCTCTTTGAATTCAAGAGATTCTCAACATAAGTCGTGCATAATGCTCGAGGTGTTTTTTCAAATTGCTGTGCTATTTCTCGACGTCGATAGTTCTTTAGGGTTTGGGCAAAGATTGCACTTGACTAAAACAGTCTTTTTGTCCTTATCCCTGACGAACTCAAAGTAATGCGCAAATGTCCACCTTGCAAAAGTACTGTCTTCTGCCATCTCAGCCTTATGTGCTGCACTGTGCAAGGGCTCAACTGACCAAGAACAGGAAACACTCTCGCGCATTTTTTAAAATCACAGATAATTAATATGAGGTCTCGCAGTCTTGCTGTTTTTAAACAAATACATTTTTGGTTAAAAGTGCTTTGTAACGCACACGTTACTGAACATGTACCGAGTAAAATATTACAGAAAATTGATAAGTAGTGCCTTACATTACTACGTTACAGCAGAAAGTAATCCGTTACTGTAACTCGTTACTTTTGTAATGCTTTACTCCCAATACTGCCCATACATGTGTCATTTCGGGGCGGCACGGTGGTGCAGTCGTTAGCGCTGCTGCCTTAGAGCGAGAAGGTCCTGGGTTTGATCCCTGGGTCTGTCGTAGGGTCTTTCTGTGTGAAGTTTGCTTGCTCTCCCCGGGTTCGCGTGGGTTTCTGCCGGGGGCTCTGGTTTCCTCCCACAATCCAAAAGCGTGCACTGTAGGTTACTTGGCGACTCTAAATTGGCCCTGAAAGGTGTGACTGAGTGTGTGTCCTGTGGCGTGTTGGTGCCTGCCCAGAGCTGGTACCCACCTTGCGCCTGTAGTCCCGTACCGGCAAAGGTACCACTGAGGTACTCAATAAGAAAGTACTGTCTTCAAGCAGAGGTTCCCGGGCACTGCCCACTGCTCCTTCGTGGATAGGATAGGTCAGATGTACAGGTCACATTTCATTGTGTTGTACTGTGGTTCACAACAACAAATAATCACTCACTTCAATCATCTTCAGTCGCTCTGAAAAATCTGCCGTGTGACGAGCAACAGGACGGACTGCCTCACTGCCTCATTTTGTTACCTGAAGTGCCACGCTAAATAGCCGGTTGCCCTGCTAAAGCCGAGCCAGACTTGCGTGTTCCGAGCCGAGCCTCCCTGGCTGTATGCTGGCCCCAGGCCACTTTGTCACATTGTGCAGAAGCGAGTTTATTTATAGGAGGCCGGGCAGCGTGCCAGGCGGGCACCTTATTGCACAGTGCTGTACCGCGGTCATTTAATCCTCCCAGGGATCTCCGCCGTGCCACTGAAGACGTTTGGAGACTGTCAGAGGGCATATCGCTCTTGGCGCTGGGCGGAGGGGGAAGAGGGGGATGGCGGGGGAGAGAGAGAGGTTTTTCTAATTACAGGACAGTCGAGGGAGAAAGGAAGGAAGGAAGCAGGCTTTTGCTGTGGCTGTTCAGAGAGGGCGAGGTGTCGGGACGTCTCAATTGATTCTTTTGTCTACTACGGATTTTTCTCCTTGCTGTGTGTGCTCACTCTGCTTCAGAGTACACACACACACACACACACACTTCTACTCTTCTTTCTTTTCCCATCCCCCCGTCCCGTTTCTGTATGTTCCACTTTTAATATTACAGGTCACTGCAGCACATCTCACGGCAAATGAAGTAACATGTGCCTGTTTAACCAAGCAGCAAACAGATGGTACAAGTATTCTCGCTCTCTCCTCTTTTCATTCCTCCTTCCCTCTCTCTCTGTTTTCCCCATCCCGTTTCTCTTCCGTGTGCTGTTCTCTCTTCCTCATTCCCTCCTCATCTCTTTCTCTCCACTGACACTCTCTCCACTCTCTCCCTTTCCCTTATCTCGCTTTCTCATGTCATCGTTATCTCTATTTTTAATCCCCCCTTCTCTCTCTCTCTCCCTCCCTTTACCTTCCCTCTCCACTCTCTTCTTCTCTCTCTACAGTACCTCTGTCCCATCTCTCTTCCTCATGCTATTTTTCTCTGCATCATTCACCTCCTTCCATCCCTTTCCTTTTCCTCTCTGCCTCCTTCTACCATCCCACCTCCCTCCTCATGCAATCTCCCTCTCACCTTTCCCTCTTTCATCCTTATCTCTCTCCTCCTTTCACATTTCTTTCTTTCTCGATTCCACCGGCTCACTTTGTCCCAAATCTCTCCCACCACCTCCCTTCCTCTCCGTTCCGTCCCCACAAAGAAAGCTGCATTGCACGGCAGTTTGCCAGGGATGCTGAGCGTAATACAATTTTGCCCCCTAAAACCACTGAACTGTAATTACGCCAAGGCCATTACCGTCTTGATTAAAACCTTCCCCGACACTGCAGTACGGCACACCAAGTAGACTGAAGGGAGATTTAGAGACGGAATAGCAGAAGCTGCACGCTGTAATAAAATATGTTGGTTGAGTTTCAAACTTCATACCTTTCCATCAAACTGCAATATGTAATTATGAAGCAACTTTAGATATTAAGATTTACACAGTTTAAAATGTTCGAGAGCTAGAGTTTAATGGATTAATTGAAATGAATAATACATATGGGCCCATAAATGATGTGTCTTCATGAAATGAAATTTATTAAAACATATTAGTATTAATAATAAATATATTGAAAATGTACAGTACAATTTAATAACGTTTAGTTTATATTAATAACTTATTTCAAATATCCAATTATAGTTAATTATTTTTTCGGCTTCTTTCATATATGTCAAAACGTGCAATTTAATATTTTATTGAGCATAATCACATAATTTATGTAAAACTTAATGTTGTAACAAATCATTTTTAGTGTAGCAGCAACAGCGAGCTAACACTACAGAGCCCATGTTGAAGTGGAAGGGGCGGAAGTGGGAGTCACCTTCGCCATCTGGCGACTCCAGGGTCTAATCTTCACTCTTAATTATCAATAAGCTCTGGAGGTCTCTGTCCTCCGTGACTGAACCGAGGAGATTTACAGAGTGCGGCAGCTGCCCCTTGGCCCGGCGGGCCTCACGGCACCGAGTTGCAGCCTGCCGCCCAGCACGGTGCCAGAGTCCAAGCCTGCCTGCTCTTATGCATAAACACGAGCAGTGTGCCATTAGTGTAGCAACCAAGAGCGATGCTCTTTTCCCTCTCTCACACTTTGGCACTTTCCGTCTCTCACACACATAAACATACACACACACACAGAGGCTGGGCACACGAAATGAAGATTGACGTGCGTGTAATTCTGCCGGAATCTGTCACTGCATGGGGCAGCTGCCGTTGTGGAGAGTAATGCTGTAAATAAGGGACTTGGGGAGAAAATACAAAGAGAATCAGAAGAGTAATATTGTCACAATGGGTCTCATTACGGTGCGCCTTCTCCATTGTTTGGGAATACAGATGGGAGAACGTAGACAGGCGTCACGCAGATGGAGCACGAAAAATATATAGAAAGAAATAACAATACAACGGCACCGCCATATGCACCCATGTCCCTATTTCATTCCTTTCTCTCTCGTTTCTGTCTATGCATATAAAACACTTTACAACCAATAAACACTACATGTAATTGCAACTTTTAGAAATCAAGCCCCTGCCTTGTGCAAACACACTATGTTGGTGGTGGTTTACTTCATTTACAGAATCTTTCCTAATTCTCCCTTGAGCAACTTGGGGTTACGTCAAGGACTCAATTGTAATAGTGCTGGAAGCAGGATAGAACTAGATTCGAACTCACAACCTCATGGAAGTCGCTCAGGATAAGAGTGTCTGATAAGTGCTTTAAATGTTTTATACATGTCATGGTGTTGTAGTACTCGAGAGCAGTTTTTTGAAGTCTCGGTCTTGTCTCATTATACATATATGACCTGATCTGGCAAAATGAGTCACAGCGACCCAAAATTCAAAACTGAGGTTTTGGTATCATTGACAAGATGAAAAAATAAGCTTTAAAATGATATCTCGGTCAAAGCTATATCTTAAACGGTTGTCAAGTTACAATCGTTTGAATTATGGTATCGCAGCACCATTTTCCAACTGAAAAACCGAGAAAATCGCATTTAAAGTTTTTCGTCAGTTTTTTGTTGATATCTTTAACAATCCATAGCATCCAAAGAGATGCACCCAGTATTCAACAACAGAATTTTACTACAGGCATTTAGATACTTAGGAAAATATATTAAATCAGACTGAAGCTTCAATTATTTCAAAATATTTATTAAATACTTATCAAATAAAGCGAAAACAGCATTTATTTTGGACATTCTTTTGTAAGATTTGAGAGCTGCAACTCAACTTAAATGGCCATTTAAGTACATTTTCACAATTATTTCCATGATGAAACTTTGGGAGATTAATTTTGAACACCTTTTCTTTCATATAAGACCAAAAAAGAAAAATCGATATTTTTGATGTTTTTCAACATAATCGGCCCGTATCTAAATAAATAGAACGCCGACTTCCCACTCATTACGGCAGATCGGGTCACATATGTAAGAGATAAATATTGAACAAACATGTTTAATGTTGTTTAGGCTTTGCATGTTCCACGTATTCTCATTTGTAATGTGGTGTAAAACGTGCACTGTTCTTGCCTCACTCTCGTCTCGGTCTCGCCCCGCCCTGGTCTTGGTTTTATCTTGGTCTCGGTGGCCTTGTTCCCGGTGTTCCCGGTGTTCCCGGTAAGTGGTCAGGACGTTTTTTATAGACAGATAGGCCGAGTACAAATACGAGACAAGACTGAGATCTTCAAAAACCTGAGATCTACCTCAAGCACCTGGATATGAAATATTTACATTTATGAATGTAAATATTTCATAGACATGAGTCATTAAATGGTCAAAACATATTTTACTTACCCATTTCTGACACTTCCAAAATTCACTCAGGTGGGAGAGTGGGGGGATGGGCAATAAAAAAAGAGAAACTCGGCGGGCCGTTGTAAAGCTCCAGCATCGCTGGAGCGTAACCATAGAGACAATAGGCATGTTTTTAACTTTGAAAAGCTTCTCACATCCCACTCAAGACTTCCTCATGAAGCTGGGAGCCAGGCAGAGACCAACTAAGATCATCTCACAAAGCTCTCCAGGCGTTGGTTTATGCAATTGTGCACGACGGCGTCTGAACTTGCAGACGGGTCTAGGACGGTTGAAAAATGAACAAGACTAAAAAAGGCGTTTGAGGGGAACCATTCACTTTGTTTGATTACCACTGAGAACCGGGCGTCCATAAACATTGTTTTTAGGGATAAATCTGGTCGCCCGTCATGCTCTTTATTTAGACCAAAATTAGTCGCTAAAAATTGTGCTTGGTTTAGTCCGTCTGATTAGGTCCACATTTCGCCCATGACGGACGTCTTTTTAGAACCACATACAGCCCTAATAGAGCCATGGAAATATATTGCAGAAAATAGGAGGTTATTAAAGCGATTAAAACGTGTTGTGTGAACTTCATCCAAACATTACTGAATATAATCAACTTCTGGACTAGTGGCCATACGCATATGTTACGCCCTCTTCCTGTAGAATCGTTATCTTTGCATATTTCTTTTGTAATTTCTCACTTATTAGCTTATAAACTCTTCCTCCTTACAAAAGCTCCAGATAATTTCTCCAGCTTTTATTCAATTTATCTCCCGTTTTTTTATTGATCCAGTAAAATCCTTGCGCCTGACTTGGGCGCGCATGTGACGTCATCAGGAGTAGACCGGTTGAAAGTTCTGCTCACGTTTTTGGCGCTTGTGATCACCGTTCTGTGCGTTACTATTACCACGCTGTATTAGGGCCATTATAGATTAAAAAGAAAAAAATGAACCGAGATAAAATTCCGAGGAAAAACTCAGAAATTCTGAGATTAAAGTTGTAGATTTACGAGAAGAAAAGTTGGATATTCTCTAAGATTAAAGTGACAGAGTTTTTATGAGGAAAAAACTTGTACAATTGAGAGAAAAATGTCAGATATTCTCCGAGATCTTAAGGTCGCAAATTTGCGAGATTTGTCTCATAAATGTACCACTGTACGTCCGTTCGACCTATCTTGGAGGTGGAGGGACGTCTTTTTCTAAGTCTTTTCAACCAAATGTCAACGTTTTTTTAGACATCTTTTCAACACCTCATGATAACTGCCAAAATGTACTCTTACTTGTTGTCAGGAGTCATCACGTCCATTGATGTGAAAGTGATGATTTATGAAATTTCTTTTAAAATTTTAGTTGAAAAGGTGTTAAATACTGCAATGTAAGTGAGTGCACAGAAACAAACACCATCTTCATGAGATACTTTCACTGACTGACATAATTACTAGCTCTAAAAAATCTACACCTAACCAGAACATTATTTTTTGTATTCTTTTACGTTTTAAACATGACATTTTCTATAAAAGCACTGGGTCTACATGCGAAAATGTCCCTCACGGACCCACACAAAAAATCTCAGATGTTCGTGCCATTTACACGATGAATTCAGGTTCAACCAAATAAAACCTGCCCCCACAGAAACAGACACACACAGACAAAAACACATGCGCTTACACACGTGTTCGTAAGAGCCTGGTAGTGGTGACACATTAGTGTTGCTAATAGCAGTAATGATGGGGCTGTAAGAAAATGTGCCACTGATAACAGATGGGCAGCCTGGTTGGGGGCAGAGGGGGGAGCAAGAGACACTAGAGAGTGCTTTCACATTTCAGCAGAGTGACAGCAAAATGGAAGACTATTTTCCTCTTTACCTCATAAGCCTCGGCAGAGGAACGTGACCCATCCCCCATCCTTACGCTAGATAATTCCACTGGTACTCAACACCACCCCCCCTCTTCGATGCACACACCCACGTCTAAAGCCTGAGAAACCCACGCACTGCCGCTGGGAGGCTTAGAGGAGGAAGCGAGCGAGCACTCGGGAGCCGGTCTATCTATAAACGCCATTCAGAGCTCCGGGAGATTGCGGCCCTCGCTCTCGCCCTCCGTCTAACTCACGTTCCGCCGAGACTGAAATTATCTCTCGAAATCATGTGCACGTTGCTAAAAACACAATCTCACCCCACTCACAGACACGTAGCGACGTACACGGAAGTTGACGAGCATTTGGAACATTTTATTCAGGCTCTTTCTTAGAGGTTTGACGGCGAAGTTTACGGCGGAGATGAGTCTACACTCGAGTGAGGGCGGACAGGAGTGTTGGAGTGTGGGTTCGCACAGCACCGAGCCAAATGAATGCATGCCAGGGGTTGAATGGGCAAAAAAAGCGAGAGATCTAAGTGCTTCCTTAAAGCCAGGGGCAGCGTCTTTCAGCCTGTTGTGAAAGACATCTGAGCAGACCTCTGACCTCGACTTACTCAGCCAACACAGCACTAAGGCGAATAATCACCAAGGCAGCATTTCCCCCCTTGGCAGGTTTACAAGCTCTTCCCTCACTTTGCCTCATATCTCATTTCCAAACACACACCACTCCTCCTCACACACACACACACACACACACACATTTACTCGTAGACCTCAGCAATAAAAATAATATGATATGAGGTCTGTGTCGCAATAGGTAATCAATAGCAAAATTGTTTGGAGAATTTTTAATTCCTCCATTTAAAAGTCGTCCACCATTAAAGTATGTAATGAATTCACAAAGTTTTGATGCAGCAACAAACCACAAGTGTACAGCCAATTATATCACTTTATAAAGCAAGCAGCATGCAGACATTTAACATATTCCGATTTGGGGCGGCACAGTGGCGCAGTGGTTAGCGCGGCCGCCTCACAGTGAGAAGGTCCTGGATTTGATCCCTGAGTCAGCTGTGTGGAGTTTGCACGCTCTCCCCGTGTTTTACTGGCGCTCCAGTTTCCTCCCACAGTCCCAATAGCATGCAGTATAGGTTAATCAACGACTATAAATTGGCCCTGTAGGATGTGAATGTGAGTGTGATTGTGAGAGTGGGTGTGCCCAGCAGTGTGTTGGCGCCTGCCCAGTGTTGGTCCCCACCTTGCGCCCGTAGTTCCCAGGATAGGCAGTTGGTGGCGTAACGGTAGGGCGTTCGCCCCGTGATCAGGTCGCTGGTTCGAATTCAGGACCAATAAGGGAGCCTCTGAGGCACTCATGAGCAAGATAGCGTCCCCAAGCACCGCTCCCCGGGCGCTGCCCATGTTAGCTGCCCACTGTTAGCTGCCCACTGCTCTTTCACGGATGGGTCAAATGCAGATGTCAGCTTGTGGTGCATTGTGTGCTGTGTTCACCATGACAAATAATCACTCACTTTCACGTTCCTTAGGTTTACAAAACACTTAACCTGCACACTTACTAAATTCTAGAGGTTGTGATTGCATTAAAATTTCGAACTTGATAAAAACTCATTAAATTCAATGTTAAGTGGTTAACTTAAGTGCTGTTTAAAAATAGGTTATTTAAAATGATCAGTAATTTATTGAGTGATAAACATTTTTATCGCGATACAAATTTTCAGCCATATCACCAAACCCTACACACTCACAAACAAACTTCCCTGTGTGTCTTACTTCTCTGCATTTCACTTCCAATCCTCTCCTCCCAGCCCAGACTGCGCTCACCTCCATCCCGGTGGCTGGCTCACTTTCGGGAGCCGAGATAATCTCAAAGCTGCTCCCAAGCTCTTTCGGCAGCTCCGGCGTCAACGCTTTGATAGCGAGAAAAAGAAAGAGGAGAATGCCATCAAACATTCTGTGTGAAGTCCCGCTGACCACCTAGAAACCTCATTCAAATGGAGTGGAGTGAAGCCAGGAGGGAGTAGATGGAGTCCCAAGGGCACGACACGCCTCCCCGTTTCTCACGCTCTTTGTTTTGATTGTGCACATAATTGTAAAACCCTCCGGGTGCGTGGCCTCATTCCGATGGAAACGTTAGCTCGGAATCTGCTTGACGTGTTGACGGTTTGTTTGAAAACGGGCTCTCGACCAAATATGACACACATTTGCGTGACGGCCCGGAGGCAGAAGATGATGACATTTTGTAAATCTGAATGTGTTCATAGAAATTCAGTGATTTTACCTTAATATTGGATCCAACCAGTGAAAAATATTTAGATATTAGTGACATTGGCTTTTTTCCGTTTTTTTATTTGTAACATTTCAAGGGATATAGTTAGATTTCTTAATCACATGACATATCTTTTTACTCAGGGTGTAAATCAGTTCACCATGACATGATATATTGATTCAAAGGACAATGATTTGTTGTTTGCCGACCTGACAGGGTCTGCTACTGGGTTGCCAACTTTGGTCAGTTGGCAGGAGTAAGATTTTAAATTTCCGGATGTCCGAGCGTCGGGAGCGTTAGCCTAGGGTTAGCCAGTTGAGTACGTATCTATATTGTTACTACACAGAATTGTTTCATTCATTCATTCATTTATTATTCAAACTGGGGGGACCGGAGCTTATCCTGGGAACTACGGGCACAAGGCAGGGAACAACCCTGGGCAGGCGTCAACCTCTCAACCTCTTAATCCCAATAGAGGCCATAAGGACTGACCATACCTCATATGAGTTATAAATCTTGCATTTGACACAAGTTTTATAAACCTTGTAATTAACATATTTGAAACTACATATTTGCTTGTGTTTGTGTTCGCAGGTGGTAAAGCCTCATTCCCACAATGCATCTGCGACCCAAGTTTCGATGACGTGCCAGAAGACCAACTCGTCGAGGAGATTCTTTTGGACAGAACAAGCCCAGACCTGGATTTGCAAGACGTGCCTCCCCTGGACCCCGTCCCCCCTCTGCCTCCACGGGACAGCCCCGACGTTCCCCTTCCACCACCTCCACCTCCAGTTTCGGACCTCCCCTCGACTCCTCCCGACCCCCTTCCTCCGAGCCCCCCTCCTCTCCCCGACGTCAGCCCGGCTCGGCCCACCACCCTGGCGCTGAAGACCCTGCCCCGTCCGCCTGTGACCAAGGAGAACGGCGGACCGCCGGCCCAAGACCCTGAGGAAGAGGAGCGGAAGATGATGGAGGAGGAGCTGAAGAAGTGCATCGAGGACTTCCGCAAGATCCGCATCCCAACGCTCTTCCCCGACCGCAAGAGGCACTGGCAGAACGACCTTCTAAAGAAGTACAACGCCTAATGTAACGCCGCCTCGGAGAAACTGGACGGTGCAGAAACATTTGCGTGACGCCGTCTCTGACATCCTCAGCCTAAAACACACTAGCCTACCGAAGACCAAAAACTAGTCTCTGGAAACTCAGATTTGCAGTTTCGGGACGACGTCTTCTAATCCTCCACATTCCTCACCCTAAAAGTGGTGGCTTTTCTCGGTTACATAAACTATTCATCCGAGTCGAGAGTCACTCGGAAATCAACTAAACAACAAGGCTGGTGATGCAATCAAGAAACACTGTAGGAAAAATGAAATAAAAGAAGCCGGCCTGTTTTCATTGTTCTCTGCTGGGTTGAGTTTATGAGACAGTTGGAATGAAGTTTGCAATCCCACAATGGTCCTTTGAGTCTTTTATGATCATAATAATAATAATAATTTGAAACTATAACATTTTTTTCCCATTCAAAAGGAGGAATTTTCTGCGTTTTATGGGGGTTGGTGGTGGTGGGACGTCTGAAGTTTTGCTGATTGTGCTGCATTCAATCCGGCATCCGCTGATTGCAAATCATAGCCGTCAGCCCTGTAGTTGGTAGTAGCATTGCAGAAAAGCTAAATAAAGCAAATGTGTTAAAGTGCTATTAAATGCCTGTAGATAGGACTGAATAAACATGTCACGCCAGAACAGCTGATTGTTCGTCATTATGAGTCACTGTTTACCACTTAAGCTGTCTGAGTAAATGTCTTCCATTAAAAAGCCATAATCCATGTATAAGGAGTCTCTCTAGGAAGACTTCTCTTAGGGCCTGTTTACACGTACGCAGATTCTTTTATGAACAAATACAGTTAATTTTCTCAATTGTGTTTACAATTATTTGGTTAAAAAGTTTTTCAGTTAAAAAAGATCTCTGTACACACTAGAACACAAAACGATTCCAAACTCCAATGTTTACCACTTGTCTGCGTCATGTTATTTTCCGTCAGAGAATAGCAGGCGACATGTTTAGCGTGGATCACGATGCAGTAGCCCTCTTCATGGTTACCATAGTCAGTTGTGGTATGTAAGGAATTTAAGGTTGTTTTTAACTGTGTCCACCAAATTCGTTTTTTTCCAATGAGCTTCAGCGTTCAGAGCGCTAAGCCGCTTCAACTGAGACTGTTTTTACCGCAGTGCTTAGAGCGCTTGGTTTGAAATCTGTTCAACTATTAGAACAGCACTGGGCTCGTCAAAACTGGTGCCGCAGTCAAATTCAAAACACTGTAGCGAGTTGTTTCCCCTCCCCCTCCTCCCCAGACTCCAGGTTGCCAGATAGGACGGTGGATAATATTTAAATAAATAAAAATATTTGAAATATTCATCCCTACATCTAGTGGTGATACAAGTTTACCAACCTTGGCCAAATCTCACCTGTCCAGTAGAACGTTTGCCACTTCTAACCAAAACATAAACACGATTTGCGTGCATTTTTTAAATTAAAATTTAAAAAATGTAAATATTCTGGTTGTACTAATTTTGTCAGTGAGATCAGTATTTTTAAATTAACATGATTTTTTTTTAATCTCTGGAGATATATTAGCTTCATTTTATCATTACTTGCCATAATTTTCGTACATAAAGCTCCTTTAATATATTATAATAAATGCAAATCTTTTTGAGTCCTACTTTTTTATTTTAGCTTCATGACCGTGTCCTTTACTGCTTTGCTCTTTGAACCGTCCAGCACTTACTGCCTCCAGCTTGCTCCAGTTTTAATTATGAAGGCACCATATGACATTCAGCTCCCAAAACCCTCAGGCCCGACCTCCCCTTTCAAACGCCGGGAGCCACAATGGCACAGGCGTTCCTCAGAAACCCGATATTGTATTTGCACGGTTCAGGTAAGCGGAAAGCCCGAAAGGAAGGCGTTGAGTATCGAAAAGCGGCAGCCTCGTCCTCGCTGCTGGAGAAACGAACTCGAGGTTTTGAGCCACAGGCAAAATCTAAAGCTCTTCACTCCCAGGAGAAAGCTGCAAAGTTCGGCCTCTTTCTGAGCCTGCCAAAGAGCCACTGTTTTATTCTCCTCCAAACGCCTCAGAGGATGAACTCTCCCGTCTTCCACCGCCGATCCGTCCCGAGAAGCTCGGATACCGCTACTCATCACTGACTATTGCCTCATCAGCTGTTTTTTTGCAGGCCTGACGGGCATCAAGCCCTGGTTTGTATTAGTATGCTGGCTGCTCTCCCAGCACAAAGCCAAGTCATTAGAGAAAACTACTGTACTATCAATCAGCGCTGAAGGTGAGAGAGGCTTTTTTGGTGAGTTTCGCTAGTGTAGCGCACACAAAATCAATAACGTAAACTCTCACAAGTAAGTGTAGATACACCACAAGCACACTCACACACTCCATTCCTAAAAAATATGACATGAAATATTACAGACTTTCTCAATTGTTGATATGCTATGCTATATCTACAGCAGGCTTCTCGAACTGACCAGACCCTCCAGGATTTTGCGATGTTGCGATCGCAACTTTTAACCCAAATTCAGCCAATCCCCATAAATTCATTAGTACTGTGCAACTTCAACCAAATATCGCAACTTTCCTGCAATTTTTGACCGTTTCCCACAAAACGTTGAGCCACGTGCCAGCAAACTTACTTCCTTGTTGCGTTTAGAAGACGAAGAAACATGTGATAAAAATGTCTCACGTTTACCTTCGAAAATAACTAAATGATTAATGGTTAACAAATATAATGGTGGTTTTGTTCCTTCATTTTAATAACTTGTTAAAGAATCATTATAAAGGGGGACGAAATTACAACTCTTTCCGCAACTTTATTGCAACAAAACGCCTAAAAACACCACCACTTTCATCACAATTTTATTTTAGAAAAGCTGCTGCAAAATCAGACATTTTAGGCTGCAACAATCTCAAAAAAGGCCTGCAAAAATCTGGTGAAAGTGGTAATCAATACAGAGATACTCACATTAGGTTATGTTCCAAACCACAGATAAGAGTAAATTGAATAAACTAGAGAAAGTGTGTAGTGCAATTTGTGTCCAACTCATATATGCTGAATGATGCATCACCGTCGTTCTACAGTCATCTAAAACTTTCTAGGTCCACTTTTAGCAGTAGAACAAAAGTGTGTGACCTGGCTAGAGGTCACTGTGAGGTAAATTTTTGCCTTAAGCACAAGAACAAAGTCATAGAATCAATCCAGCTTTAAAGAAAACTATCCGAAGAAGGCTGAGTGCTGCATCAGGGCCTTTTGAAATGAGTACAGAGAATTCACTTTGTATTTTGCTGACACCGCGCATCAAACGTCCCTTCGCTTTGCTTCAGAAGTCCACAAACTATTTACTATCTAATTGTTTCATGTCTTCTTGAAATTCACCAGCAAAGTCATTCCTTGGGTTTCATCTCAGATCGAAACGAGATCTCTTTTCGCTGGTTCAAAAGACGCCTCTGCTTTATACCAACCTTTTTAGAATTCCGAAGTTCTGCAGTCCATGTACTAGCATATTCCTTATCATTAGGGATCTAACAAGACCTCATGGGGTCCAACCTTGTTTTATGTCACTCTGAGGCCAATTATATTTCTCCCTGTTCGTCATGTTAGATGACTGTGATCCCGATTTGATACAAATGGAGATAAGTGGAAACTGTGTCGTAAATTACATCTCGCCGTCAGACAGTGACGTAACAAGGTGATCCTTACTTTCAAATCACAGACTTAATCAGCAGCTCTAGAATATTAATTCCTTGAAATGATGAGAGACATCAGTGGACTACACCCCAATCTAGTAGAGAGGGAATGGAAAGCACAGGATTAGGCTGTCTGATGAAACACAGGCAGCAGGGACGAGGTGGATCTCAGCACACAAACGATAAACATTTAGTTAAAAAGTAATACAATAAATGAAGTGGTGAATTTGGGAAGCAGAAGGCCATCTAAATCTCTGTAAATCTCAAGCTGGGCGATGTCTACATCTTTTGGCAGCAGAATAACAGCCACAAGCTCCCAGAACCTGGCATGAGTGTGTGTTTGTGTGCATGTGTGTGTGGGCAGGTTTTTTAGCTAGTAGCAAGGAAACCCTGTCCTCTAAATGTGAGAAATCTGTGGCTTTGTGAGGATGTGTTTGTATATCAGAGGACCGGAAATAGAAAATTTATTTTAAAGAAAATGTCAGCTTTTAAAACTGGGTTATCTTTAGTTGGGGCATTGTTTAGTAGAGGTGGAACCTTCCCTGGTCTCATGACTCAAGTACGATGATCAGGTCAAAGGTTCGAGACGATACAATATCTTGATGCATCATGTTACATGCAATCAATTTTTCCACATTACTTCACATTGCACGCAGATCGTCAGGCATAGTTGCTGCCAGGATGTTCTTTTTAACTAGAATTTTTATACCGTAGCCAGAAAAGCCAAGAACATTTTGATATAACTCAGGGGTTTTCAAATGCTTCCGTCCCCACTCAGTGAGGTGAGTATTTTTTCTATTACTTTTTGGATATTTGCATTAAATTCATTACTCATAAAGATGCCCAAATCATCTGGAAATGTTTTGAAGAATGAAACAATTAATACATTTTAACAAGTGATTTCAGTAGTGAATCTGGATTGCATGTCACAGACCGCCTGCAATGCTGTTGAAACCCCCGATATAATTGATCATGGTCTGCCACTGCATCGATGAAGAATCGTCCATGTCTGCATCGCTATCAGCGACAGATTAAGGCGTACATGAGCCCCTAGGCTAGATTTTCTCTTACTGTAGACCCCCCGCCAGGTTTATTTTAATGAATTTTCAGTTTTACTGGCCAATCGGGGCCACCTGCCAGGCTAGCACACATGGGGGGCCCCTTGGCTCAAGCCATATGTGACCCTCCACGGCAAAACCAGTCGCTTGTCGCAACGGAGGTTTCCGAGAAAAACGAGCGTTTACGTTGCGTGGGGTAAAATTTGGGATTTTTTGTTTTTAGTGTTTTGAAACAGTGGAAGGTCTATACTGTACTGTTGTGAATAAATTTGGCTAAAAAACTTCCCCTTTCCATCCTAAAAACGTGACTTTCTTGAGGTGAGGAATTCAATTCCAGCAGAATGTTAAAAGTTTCTGTTTTGACCGCTCTACTTCAATATTTACGGTAAATCCACTGGTTGACTAGCGTGAACATATTTCTCCGGAATCCATCTTCGTCTCCCGAGTTCAGTTAACCTAACGCAGGTAGGCTATCCGTGTGGCTGTGAATGCAGCGTAGGCTACCGTAAATGCAAACGTAGCCGCGACCGCACCAAGCGTCTGTGAGTGCTACGTCGATAGTCAACTTCAAAGGCAGATTTCTCCGTTTCTCACTTGGCGTGACAGGAGAAACCCGACTCCTTTGAATGTTGATATCTCAGTCATATGTCGTCCCATTCATTCCATATAGGTATCATTTTGAAGCTTGATTTATGCCCTTTCATAAAATCAATTTAGAAAATTTGCGACAAGCGACTGGTTTTGCCGTGGAGGGTCTAGCCTGTGTGTTAATCCGCGCCTGATCGCGATGCATCGATTATGCATTTCAGCTCCACTATTATTTAGTATTATGAATGTTGATGGACCTCGTAAAGATATCAAGACTTGAAAGTATGAGCAGGTTTTTAGGTGGTAACGTGGACCTGATTGTTCCCTAAATGTTGGAAAACCTGAGATCTGTCACATTTTTGTGGCTTTGGAGGACATTTTTCGTATAATGGGCTTGATTCTCCAAATGAAAATTTGCTCTTATGAAATTTTAGATTAAAAAGCTTAAGATTAGAGTTAGCGTTATGTATAGGGTTAGTATTATTGAGTAACATGGATGTCAAAGGAAGGACCCACATCGACAGCATCACCAGCTGCGTGTGTGTGAGAGAGTGAGAGTTAGTTGAGCTCTACTATAATGAGGAAGGCTGCTCTCTTCACGTTATCAGTTCCATTTTCATCATTAAAACCTGCACTCTAATCCTGTGCTGTTATTTTAATCTCTGACTCCTGCGCTCTCTCTTCACTCTCTTTCTCTCTCCATCCTCGTCCATCAGTCTCTGCTGCCAGAACTAGTGTCGTCTTGAGACCAGTTTTTAAAGGTCTCGGTCTCGTCTCGGACTCGGCCGTATTTGTACTCGGCATTGTCATGGACTCGGGATTTTATTTGGAGACCAGCCGAGACCACAACTCTGAGAATATTACTATTACAACTCTTTGAGACCGACACAGGCATTTTGTGTTGTTTATTAATTAGTGTTTTAATAACTCAGAATCTCAGAAACCACACGCATACCGTCAGAATCACAAGACGTTCAACTTACCACACATTATATTCATTCCTCTGTATGTGAAATTATTTCTGAGTAATTTTGAGCAAACAAAAACTGAAGCAATTGCATTAATTACATTATTCACAATGTAAACGTTAGCGCTGGCGACTCTCATATGGAACGCCATCAAGCACAAAAATGTAGTTCTCTTCCAGAAAGTCCAAATTGTAGACCAACATGAGTCTAAATCGTCTCAAAATGTCCCAAAACTTTAGCATTTCTTGACCTTGTACTTGACCCCAACTCTAATCAGAACCAAAAGTTCTCGCTCCACCACGGCCACCACTGGCACCAAATAACCTGTCATTCAGTGATTTCCAAAAAGGAATGCGCATCCAGCCACAAAGCAACGACATCAACAGGATTTTCACAACAGATCTTTTCGAGTGGCGAACCGTGCCGACAGTCTCCGGCTTAAATTTTTATTTAACAGAGGTGTTGCCTGTCTCCCTGTCAGATACCTAATTGGCATTCGTTATCTGAGTGGGTACTAACGAGGACTCTCTCTTATTTTCAGCGCGGTAATCCTTCCGCCTTTCCTTGGGCGAAATTTTCTTTTCTTGCTCCATGAATAGTAATGAGTCCCTTGCTGACTTACAGCGTTCACTAGGCAATGTCATCTGCCGTCAGCGTTGCTAGAGCATGACTTTTAATGGGCTGTAATCTGGAGAACAGCAGCCGACGCCAAACGGCTTTAGCCCTGGCGGTAGAGGCATTCCAGCGGGGCCTATGCACTCTCAAGAGCGAGTGCCCGGATCACCGAGGCTTGACGGGAAACCAAATCAGCTGCAGCTTCAGAGGCGCGAGTACAAATGCGGCGTCACACCCGATTTCACGCCGAACTCCTCGCCCGGACCAGCTGCGCCGCCGACTTCACCTTATCGATTGCAGCTAAGGCTCTTGGATGACAGAGAGGAGGCCGAATTTAAACGGAGCTGTTTTAAAAGTCACGCGTTTATTATAGCCACAGGGTTACACCGTCAGGGAAAAGGGTGTGTGTGTGTGCAAGAGTAAGAAGATAACTGATTTTAGGCCGTGTGAACAGTACAAACTGAAATCAACTCGATTTTGTCTAAGATGTGACAGTACAATTCATTTGGAATGTTCAGAGTCATCCTCTTCTCCTTTAGTCTGAGCTTTCACTTTATATTAATCATTCTTATTTCATTAAGAGAGAGGAGTGCTGCAAATTGTGCTAACAGGGTTTGAACATGAAGACCTTGAAAATCCTAATGAATTAGCCCAAAACATTCACTTTGAGGCTGAGAAGTTGGGAACTTTGAGAAACCTTTTAGACAGAAATTGGCCATTAATCTTGCTGTTGCAGGGTTTCCCATTTAATAGCTGTTTTAAACAGAGCAACATTTTCCTCCTCTGTCTCTTGTTACCTGCTGCTACCATCAATAATACAACAAAGTAGTGCACACACACTCACACACAGTCTTTGCCGTGTGTAAACTGTCGGCTTTGATTAATAAAGAATTACTGCAAAAAGGGGATTAAATGAAAAAAGGTGGATCACAGGTGAATGATGAGATTAATCTTGATGTCCTTTAAAGTCAAACCAAAAATATATGCCATTTATAACAAATAAAGACACTGAAAAAACATGGTCAAAAGTGTAAATGTTATTGAAGAGTGCACTCCCATATAGTAAGTTAGCCATTGTGTAGTGCAGTCTGTGTTCTCAAAGATCATCAGCCAAGTGGTCAGAAAACATAACAATAAAAAACAAATGTATGTGTAGCTTTATAGCAGCTGGTCTAACGATTAGAGTTGGGGACAAGACCACCTAAACCGAAACCGAGACAAGACCAAGACCAGACCAATGCATGTTTTACACCACATGCCTAAGCAACATTAAAGATGTTTATTCAATATTTATCTCTTCCATATCTATAATAAATAAATCACTTCACTGGAAGCAGTTATCAACACTGATCACATCATATGTTAAACTCAACAAACCACAGTGAACACTCCTCAAGACCAAACTCACTGTGCTATTGACCTGCAGAGTTGTTATTGTGCAGAGACATTCTATGGCTTAGTGCTGTGAAGAACAATAAGGTTAGTGCAGGTGGAAACACTTCTTTATCCATTTGGTATCTATCTGGATACAGAATAAAATGATTTGATAACAAACAATACATTGTGCTACATTTATAATGTCCATATTGATTACTCTCTAACATTATAAAATGGAGAAAAAAATCTGATCAATTGAAAATGAAGAAATACCAAAATTCTGGGTAATTTTGAGCCGATTTGGACTCATTGTGGTCTATAAAATGAGCTGCTTTTGGCCTTTCTGGAAGACAACTACATTTTTGCGCATGATGGCGTTCCATGAGATGAGAGTCGCAAGCGCTAACACGTGTTTACTTCGCAAATAATGTAATTAATGCATTTTTTATGCAATTACTTAGTTTTTGTGCACAGAATTACTCAGAAATAATTTCACATAGAGAGGAATGAATATAATGTGTGGTAAGTTGAAAGTCTTGTGATTCTGACGGTATGTGTGTGGTTTCTGCAAGTTAAAGGGATTCTGAGTGTTTATTAAACACTAATTAATAAACAATGCAAGGAGTCGTAAGAGTAATGTTCTCAGAGCTGTGGTCTCGGCTGATCTCCAAATAAAATCCTGAGTTCTCTTTATCTGAGTCAATGACAAGACCAAGTACAAATACGACTGAGTCCAAGACAAGATCGAGACTGGTCTCAAGTACTACAACAGTACTAGCCGTAAGGACAAAACAAGACTAAACCTTTTGATGCCTTGTATAACAGGCCTTCAATGAATGTGCAAACATTAAAAATCCTGCCACTCTCTTCATCCTTCGTCAGGCCCTAAGCATGCTCTGCTGCGATTGATGGCTGAATCAAAGAATAACACCAACACCTTTAATAATAGAACAAAAAAGAGTTGTTCCAACACAGTTTCCCAACGGCAATGTTCTTAGATATTTCACTAAATAAATGCACCAGAAAATGTTCTCAAAACAACACTGGGTGGTGGTGGGGTGGAGGTGGTCTAGTGGTATGATACTTACACACCAACTCCAGGTACTTCCAACATCTAGTACTAGAATTACCACCACTGAACCTCTGAGCAAGGCCTTAAACCACAAGATGCTCCAAATTACCCTGAATTAGAGCGTGTGCTAATTGACAGAAATGTAAGTGGTGGTACTCAGGGCAGTTTCAGTATCAAGGACAGTGGTCAAAGGTCGCTTCAAAAACAGGGACAGTATTCCAAAAGTGGACACATTTGAGATCAGTCAACTTTAAACACTCTAAACACTGTTCTGTGCCTGTGTTGTGATAAAACCAGTGCCATTCCACATTTCATGTTACTTTAACAACATTCAAATCTTCATTTGAGCAGTAGAGGTGTAAATTACAGGTTTCATCTCAATCCAATATTATATCAGCTAAATGTACAACAATTTGATTTCTGCAGATACAATAAAGTCTGATATGATACGATTTTGATTAAATTCAATTCAGGAGACAGCGATCGATACTATCTGCAAATTTGACACAATCATTTCCATTAAAGGTCTCATATTATGAAGAATATGAGCAGTGGCTCATTTGCATTTAGGAATACTAATGAGACACAGCCTGTTGTGAAAGGGACTGAAATAGAGGAGTAAAAAGCAGGTGAAAATGCCTAATCTGAGAGGTGTTTACAGCAAACTACTGCAGAGACATGTTTAGAGGAGCTCATAGACCTGGTTTAACTTGGTGAAAACATGTAGAATATATATCCTTTAATATCAATCACTTTTTTCTGCAAAATCCTAAATATTTCCAAAAGTTTGGGATTTTGTCATTTATGTCTTAGGTACGGCACTTAATAAAGCGTGATGAACCCAGCTGACGTCTCCGCACTTACTTTGCCACAGACGTTACAATATGTACGATGTCTGGTTGATATTTTGATTTTGGATCAATGCCATGGGATTATTGAGTGAATCGATATATTATTACACCCCTATTGAGCAAGTTCAAATATCTCTTATTCAAAATTCTTAACTGTTTACATGACAGAATTCTCTTCTCAGCAAAGTAAGGGGCAGTTGGCGGTGTAACGGTAGGGTGTTCGCCCCGGAAATCAGAAGGTGGCAGGTTTGAATCCAGGGCCGGTAAAGTTACCACTGAGGTACTCATGAGCAAGCTACCGTGCCCAAGCACTGCTCCCTGGACGCTTGTTAGCTGCCCACTGCTCCGTCACGGAGGTCACATTTGGTTGTGGTGCACTGTGTGCTGTGCTGTGGTGTGTTCACAATGACAAATAATCACTCACTTTCAAGTACATCCTTCTAGAAATGATCTAATATATCAAACATATCTCCCAGTCCTCATCAACATGGCAGGCTTCTTGCCGTAAAAAATCATAAATATAACAAATTTATATTCCACTTGTTGGGCTGCACTCCAGCCGCATTAAGCTGTTAAAAATCTTGTCGATGCCACTTTAAGACGCTGCCGTTATCTGTGTGGCTACGGGAGCCGTAGGCAGATTGTGAATCGAGAGAGAGTTCTGCAGTGTCAGCCTGAGTCACCGCAAAGCGCTGGCTTCGTGCGCCGCTGACGGGGCTCCAGCAACTCCGTTGGCTCATACATCATACTCGCTTCCACACAGCAATGCACCAACCCCCGTGCGTCTTCAGGGACACTCCTGAATAACAGATACACTGCAGCAGGAGCTCACCTTATCATCTGCCACTCCCTGACATTGACTGGCTCAATGGGACGAAGCAGAAAACTTCAATCCGAGAAATGCTCAGCATTGCAGAGTTTTATTCGTGGAAATTTGGTCTTTGTACGTCAGAGTAATGGTTTGGTCGGACGTCAGCTGATTTTCCACCAAAAGCAAACTGCCGTCAAATATAAATTTGTAAATAATTATTAGTAGTTAGTGGCCCTCTCTAAGAATATTGTTCTTGTAGAGGCATTTTATGAAAGATGTAAATTATTCCTTTGGGAATCATTACTTTGATGTTTCCCTGCTCATATGAGCAGATATTAAATCACACACACCCCATTTTATCGCCCCTGTCATTAGATATGACGGGTTATAATTATGCCATTATACCACAATTATCAGGGAACAACATCTTGAATAAACGTCTCTCACAGGCTCCCGAGCAAATCCAGCAGCAGGAAAACACACACTTGATAGCGTTTGTTGGATTAATGAAATATCACGAAGCGATTTCCCAAGACGACTATGAGACCATTGCTTAATTTCCCTTTCTCGTTTGAATCAGAACTTCAGAAGAGTTTCAGACCATGACGTTGAAACAGACAAAGTGAACCCAAAAGCCTTGAGATGGGGCTGGATTTCTCACATTATCAAGTGGCAAGTTGCATCCGAGTTTGTTTCTTGGGGCCTGTTTATACGTATGCGGATATTTTTATAAAAGGCAGCGCACAGTAGAACTAAACACATCATCGTCTTAAGAAAAATGTGTTTTATTGTTTACACCTATCCGTAGAGTACAGCGTTCTGAAAAATCTTCACTTTGGAGGGAATTAAAAAAATATGCGTTTGAAGTGGCTAAAAGTCTGTTTACGTCTAAACGAAAGAGCCAAATGGATAAAAAAATATGCGTTTATAAAAATATCCGCATACGTGTAAACAGGCCGTTAATGAGCTGATTATTCATGTTTAAGTCTCTGGGAAAGTGTGGGATTAGCATTAAATGATGCTGCATCCTTAATGCTAATGAACCTGACCAGATCACCAGCAATACTTTTTGTAATAATTAACATTAACTGTAGCCAGTCTATAAAATGTGATGTAGAAGTAACAGCATATAAATAAAGTCATGTTTCTGAAGGGCTGAGAGGGAAACGGGGAAAGATTTTTACATTAATCATGTCCTTTATAGTTAGATTGCTCTTGAGTTGCAGATTCAGGCTCTTTAAAGTGATCTATTTTAGAACGCATGAGCAGCTTCTCTGCACTTTCACACTTAATGGTGCATTTCCAAAGGCGATTGTGTGGGTTTTATTGAAATAATGAATGAACAACAAATCTAATTTTAAGTGTGACCTTTTTGAGTTGCTGACGCTGAGTAATTACCATTTCTGAGGCGTGTGTTGCTAGCTTCAAAAGTGACCTTTAGGTGCTGTTCGAGCATCCAGTAACGGCCCTCGATCCATCATTATTCACTGTTAATCAGTGGATTTGAAGGCTTATCGATCTTGCGTTCACGTAATTTAAGAAACTCACTCCTGTATTTTTCTAGCACGGCCATACGTCTGTGAAACAAAACAGTTCCCAAAAGGGCTTTTAACCAAAGCAATTCTGTCCATTCTAGGAAATAATCTGACGCAGAGATCAATTTCAGTCTGGCTGAAGGCGTGTTCGCAACAGGCCGGCCCACACCAGCGCGACTGCAGTAAAACAAGTGTAGGCTTCGCCACTGGCGAGCTGTGAATTACAATGATTTATTACCGGTGCGACTGTGATCGGAAAGTAAACAGAAACATTCGGCGCTCGGCGGAATCAATCAGCACCCTAAGAGGCCGCTCCTCCATCACCCGGCTGAGGCACTGAGAAGCTGCCTCAGCGCTAAATGCTAAATACCCACCCCAGTGCCAAAGCGAAATTGATTCCCAAATTGAACTGTTAGGAATGTCATTATTTTAATACTCCCTAGTAAGTCACAATACGGAGCTGCGAGAGCATTTATCATTTCAGTACCAACTTGACAATAAAGAAGTGTCATATTAACCGTACATAACAACTTCCTTTTTACTTTAGCAATTCAACTTTTGGGGAGGCACAGTGGCGCGGTGGTTAGCGCTGCCGCTTCACAGCGAGAGGGTCCTGGGTTCGATCCCCGGGGTCAGCCATAGGGTCTTTCTGTGTGGAGCTTGCATGCTCTCCCCATGTTCACATGGGTTTCCTCCGGGTGCTCCAAAGGCATGCACTGTAGGTTAATTGGCGACTCTAAATTGGCCCCGTAAGGTGTGATTGAGAGTGTGTGCGCCATGCGGCGTGTTGTGCCTGTCCAGGATTGGTCCCCGCCTTGCCCCCGTGGGTCCCAGGATAGGCTCCGGTCCCCGCGACCCTGATAGTTATTAAGTGGTTCGGATATGAATTTAACTTTCAAAGGCTGCCTCCTTTATGACGTCCTGTTGACACAACAAAGTTTTCTCTTCAGGTAAAATTGGCTCCCGTGTTTAAATTGGCAAGCAAAATCCACTAGAGCTACATTTGGAATGTGACAGTGCCACCGAACCAATCTCTCCATCCGTCGGGCTGGCTGGGAATTTATGGATGGGATTTAATTTGACCGTGTACGCCTTCCGACACACAAACGCACGCAGATGAAATGTGATTGAATGCAATCAGTCAGCGCTGAATGGAGTCGGAGCAGGCTTCATTTTGGTAAGTGCTTTATCTCTCTGCCTCATTTTGTCGAACAATGGCGCAAACGCGCGTCTACCGGGAGGTTGCGGCTGGAAAAAGAACGAAAGATTGGGTGGGTGGGTGGGTGGTGCAGGAGGGAAAAGAAGAGAGATAAATGAACATGGAATGAAAGTCTTCTGCTCCGCTGAACTGCACTGCTACACATCTGTCCCCGCCATTGGGTACAACCTCATGCAACAGATCAGTTTGTTGAAAGTTAGAGGAACACCAGGATGTCCTTATTCTCATTCTTCTTGCTGTGAAAAGTTGCACCAAAACTGACGTGAGATTCATTTCAGTGGGGAGAAAAGTATGTGAATCTCAATAAAAATACATTTTCTTGACTTTCTGTTGGACTCAGGGGAGTGGATTATGAAGAAAGAGTATTTACTGAGGCCACAACGCCTGGAAGTCCATTTAAACCTGTGGGTAAATGGTCTGGTCTGGCTTTACGTTGGAACACCTGAACGCTCTCTTTGTCACTGACCAGGCTTAGGGAGGTTTCCTTCATCATAAAGACACTTGAGCTGGAGAACAGGATGAAACACAGACCAGCCAGAGAAGTGAAGTGTAGTCAACAAAAGGATAAAAGAGTAAACAACTGTTGTTGGTTTGTGGTGGTTATTTATTCTGTTAGTTGTGGAATTGTTTTTGGGTGAGCTGCTGGACATCTGAAATTCCCCTTGGGGATGAATACCAATCGACCGACCGACTGACCGATTGATTGGCTAGTTAAATAGATGACTTCAGGGTCTCAGGGACTCATTCACTCTAATTGAAAATGTATCATAAATTATTTGTGACCCTGCACGTCAAAACCAGTCGCTTGTCGCAACGGAGGTTTCCGAGAAAAATTAGCGTTTATGTTGCGTGGGGTAAAATGTTGGATTTTTTGTTTTTAGTGTTTTGAAACAGTGGAAGGTCTATACTGTACTGCTGTGAATAAATTTGGCTGAAAAACTTACCCTTTCCATCCTAAAAACGTGACTTTCTTGAGGTGAGGAATTCAATTCCAGCAGAATGTTAAAAGTTTCTGTTTTGACCGCTCTACTTCAATATTTACGGTAAATCCACTGGTTGACTAGCGTGAAGATATTTCTCCGGAATCCATCTTCGTCTCCCGAGTTCAGTTAACCTAACGCAGGTAGGCTATCCGTGTGGCTGTGAATGCAGCGTAGGCTACCGTAAATGCAAACGTAGCCGCGACCGCACCAAGCGTCTGTGAGTGCTACGGCGATAGTCAACTTCAAAGGCAGATTTCTCCGTTTCTCACTTGGCGTGACAGGAGAAACCCGACTCCTTTGAATGTTGATATCTCAGTCATATGTCGTCCCATTCATTCAATGTAGGTATTGTTTTGAAGGTTGATTTATGCCCTTTCATGAAAACATAATAACTCAATTTTGAAAATTTGCGACAAGCGACTGGTTTTACTGTGGAGGGTCACATTTCAAGTTTCTAAAATTGTTTGATTTTATAAGATCTCCTCTTGATTATTGCTGTTCTCCATGTTTTTCCCTCTTCAAATTATAGATTAACTCCAGAACAGTGAAGAAAATTCTGCAAGTAGACAATTCTGAGAAGTCTTCGCTGGCTACCTGTCTTCTATCATGTTCAGCAGAAATTACATCTGTGAAGCTCTACATGGGTGTACTATCCACTATGTGAGTCAACTTTTCCACTCATACTCTCCTGCTTGTCCTCTGCCTTCCTCTGAAGCTCAACTGCTTTGTGTGCAAATTTATGTCTCTGTCTCCTTATTTGTGGAGCCATTCTTGTTCTCTACAGGTGAAAGTGAGTAACTGTTTGTCTTAGTGAACACAGCACAGCACAGCACACAGTGCACCACAACCAAATGTGACCTCTGCATTTAGTCCAACTGTGAAAGAACGGTGGGCAGCTAACAAGCGCCCGGGGAGCAGTGCTTGGGGACGGTACCTTGCTCATGAGTACTTCAGTGGTAACTTTACCCGTCCTGGGATTCGACCCGGGCGAACACCATAACCGTTACGCTACCAACTGCCCCAACACGTGTTTATTGTGTTTTGTTTGTCTATATATGCTTTGCTAAGCAACCTTGGTTTGGAGAAAGGAACTTTATCAATTAAACATTCATATAATTAATATTTTATCTATGGATTCTGGATCCAAAAACTGCAGAGCTGCACAATGCCTACTAATCACCAGACATCTCTAAAATGATTTAAATTGTTAAAACGAGGCATGTCGTCCCTGAAGGTACAGTTTACACTCTCATAAAGAAGTCAAGCAAGCACCGCTGAACAGCTGCCTCTACAGGGATCATGCAGAAAATCTGTTTGCTATGCTTATTATGAAATTATGGGAGTGAGCTCTATTTGATGGGGTTTATCATCTCCGAAGTCACCAAGGTTAAGAAGGAGGTGAGGGAGCTGAAGTTAAAATAAAAGCGCCAATAATGTAACAGTCTTTTACCGTAAGGAATGTTCAGACGGGGAACGAAAAGGTCACACGTCGAATCCCATCTCGTCACAAACAATTTTACTTTCGGAGGAAAAAAATGTGTGCTGACATGATATTATCAGGTTATGTAATGCACTTGCCTGATTAAATAATTTCATGTGCATCAAATCGCCGATGATGAATGTAACGTTGATCATTAGAATTTGCAGACTAACCCCCGGGTCTCAGGTGCAACAAATATCCACATGCATTTGTTTCTCGTTGCAGCTGAGGCCCGAGATGCATTAAAGCTCTCCAACAAAAGCCGTGTTCCCTTGTTGTTACCTTCCAGCACGTCTCCCTTATGACATGAACAGTACAAACAGTGTTGCCCTAAAAGGAGCCATAAATGTGATTGAGCTGGCGTTTAGGTGATGCGTCTGCCTGCTTAAAAGCTCCTGTTCCAGCCGGGGGATTACGGCATCCTTTCTCCATGAGCGGAGTGACATTTACCACTGCAAAGCTGTGGGAGAAAGCCAAGCTTTCTCTTGAACACAGGCAGTATTAACCAGCATTTAGGTCATTGGATAAGCCTGCATCTGCACACAAACCCATTGGTTCGTTCGGGAGGCCCGTTGTCGATTAAACGGCGCCGGCGTAAAAAGACGACGGATCCGCGAGTGTTTAATCTTCATTAAAGATTCGTTTTATTATTGTCAACATCGCTTCTCATAAAACCAGGCGTTGCGATGCGATGCTACGAACGGAGATTCGAATGTGGGTTTCTTTTGTTTATTGGATTAAGAAAGGATAAAGTGAGATTTAGGCAACAACAAACATGGCAGTGAATGAAAACTGACATGAATATGCATGATGCCATTGTGAGAGTGGCTTATATTGAAAAAAACGCACCCCCCATAACAGAATCCAGGCTCGAGCCTGACGCTGAACGAAAGGATTCTGGCGCAGATTCTGCAGGTCAGTGTTTTTATATGTTGGTTTAGTGCAAACTGATAGTGCTATTGGCTACATGCGGAAAATAAGGATTACAAACGTTCTTTTAGAGGGGGATATGGATGCACGTCTAAGTGAAAATCCCCGAGGCCCAAGCTTTACTAACTCCCCATCCGAGACGTTGGATTATCTCTGCAATCTGCTGGAAAGAGTAGATTTCCTCTTCTTACTCACTCTCTCTTCCGTGCACACACATATACACACAGGGTTTTCTGTCCAAACAGACAGCTCTGCATTATATTCCCTCCAGAGACAGCTGCCCGGAGTGTAATTAAAAGATAAACGCACCTGGGCAATATCCATTAATGCAGGTCACATCGCATCACCTACTTTAAACTGTACCATGACGGGGGGGGGGAAGGAAAAGTGAACAGTTGTTATTTTGATTTTCACCTTAAAACTAAAGCAGTTCAGCAATAAAGTGAAAAACCCTATTCAGTGTTGGGGAGTGACGAGAAAACGTAGCGATGTTACATATTCAGGTTACAAATGATGGGCAACTGTATTCCGTTACGGATGGTAATGTTAATAGAGTTACACTGTTAAAAATAATGGATTACATGACAGTATGGTATGGTAAAAAAGAGGTCGAAATAATGACTTAGTATCTTGAAATAATGAGAAACTTTCTCGAAATAACGACTTAGTATCTCGAAATTTTAACTTAAATATCTCAAAATAATCACTTAGATAACTAAGTCGAAAATTTGAGGAAATTGATCGTTATTTTGAGATTGACATTTTGTAAATGTCCATTTAACGTAAGTTGTCACAGTCACACAATGCAGGAGTCAGAGCTGGAGCCACCACCACAGAGCCTGGGAAGAAATGCATTTCAGTCTTGGTAATCCAGACAGCACTTCACGTTAAAAGTAGAAAGAGGCTGGAATATTCATAGAGAGAATGTGGAAGTAATCCAAAGAATTCAGAATATGTTACTCAGATTGAGAAATCTAACGGAATATGTTACAAATGACATTTTAGGACCTGTATTCTGCATTCTGTAGTGGAACACATTTTAAAAGTAACCTTCCCAACACCGCACTCATTTCAAAATTGTAAAAATGTAAGCCAAGAGTGATGAATAAATGCAGAAGAAGCTGAAAGAAAACCATTGCATGAATCCATTCATGAACGGCAGCGAGTGGATTGACTGCATCAGTCAATGACGACCATAAAAGAGTGACAGCGGTGATCTTTTCAATCCAGCGAGCTCAGGAGTCTTACGAACAAGACGAATCTGCTCCTAGATTCTCCGATCGAGACACCCACACGGACTGCGGATTTTGACCTCCCACTCGGTGATGCATTATGGTCAGACCTCCCAGCCCCTGCACACACTTGTTAGCTGTGATCTCCCATTCACTGATTACGCCTCTTTGATTCCGTCTCCTACACGGATTCATCTCGCGTCGAGTTATTTTAGACGCCGCGTTCCCCTGGCACACCGAGCACATTTTTACTGCTGGGGTGCTGCAAGCGTCTGTAACACATGAAAGATTTGATTTTCCTTTGTGTCGCGTACAAGTCACTGATTTCTCTAATAGAACAAGAGACAAAAGTCCCGGTCTGCTGCTCCATCACCGTGACGTACTGAGCCGGTTCAAAGGTTCAATTATGCATTACTAGAGGCATGGACTTCATTACCCAAGTCATTATATATGCCTGTGTCACTCTCCAAAGCTGACAATTGCATTACGGCCTGAACAGAACGTAGGGGAATCTTCGTCCACCCGCACAGCTTATGAGGTTCAACCTTATCAGTAGCTAAATTAAAGCAGTTTGTGGTTTATCCACAGTCGAAGCGTGGCAGGATTACACCAGGCAAAACATATGGCCAAGCCCCGAGCCATCAGAAAGAATTATTTCACGTTTGCGAAGTCGCGCAATGTTGAGCCGTTGAGTTCATAAAGTGCATATTTCATGGGTTGTTGCGTCATTTCCATGGACCTCAGGGCAATGATTCCTCATACGTGCAGGATGTGACAGTCCGTGGAGAATTTTTCTATAAAATGCATGAGAATCTATCTGGGAAGCAGAGTAAGAGAGCTTATAGGACAGAGACGGGCGAGGCGGTGAAGGGAAATCCTTTTCTTATTATTTATGATTGCAAGTACAGGTGTGAACCTTCACTTGTCTCACAATCCGGTTCGGTATGATATCTCGACACATCACGATGATTAATTTTTCTACATTACTTCACATTGCACGCAGATTGAGCAGCCATGGTTGCTACCAGGATGTTCTTTTTGACTTTTTCCATAGCCAGAAAATCACCAAGCAATGTCATAATGTAATTCCACTACCACTCAAGCAGAGGGATTTTTTTGTATTACTTTTTACATATTTGCATTAAGTTCATTATTCATAAAGAAGCCCAAATCTTCTGGAAATGCTTTAAAAAAGAAAAAAAAATCTATTAATTTTTGACTTCAGTAGTGAAACTGGATATTTATGTCACCTGCAGTGCCTCTGCGGACCACTAGAGGACAGTCAGTTGAAAACCTCCGTTATAATCGATTTTGGGTCTGCCACTGCATCGATGCGGAATCATCCACGTCTGCATCGTGATGCATCAATTATTGCAAAAATTGCAAGGTGTGTGAGTTGCGACTGGTCAAAGTGAAAGTTGTTGCAACTAAAAAAGGAGTGTTTTAATTTAGATGCATTCAAAATTTTCAGTTAGGCATCCACGGCTGTTGAATTTTGCATCGCAATGTGTGTGGCAATGTCTTTCTCTTAAAGAAAAAACGCTTTTACCTTACACGCCTTCCACCCTCACAGCTAACAAGGATTGCCAATGTTTTCGGTTCTTAGTTGACATAATTCGACACGATTCGGTAAAATCCAAGTTAACCTCTTGACAATATTTAAGCGGCTCAAGATTCCGCACCAGCTGTCAAATGACACTCTGTTGCGTAAGTGTCAGTAAAGTGCCAAACTGCCTCAGCCAAGGGGATGTAGTTTTCAGCCTTGGGTGAGAAATCACTGTATGGGAGAAAATGAAGCTCCACTCCATCTGTGCTCACATGTCTGACAAACAGGTTGTCATGCTAGGTGTGAACGATTTAAATGAACAAACAATACAGCGCACTGTAAAAGACTGTACTGATGAAGGCGCCAGCGCCATATGCCAAATGATGAATGAATACAACCTTTCAACAGTAAAAACAACATTGTTCGTGCGGAAGAGTCAGCCAAAGGCAACCACAGCGTGTCTTTAGGATTTTGTTATGCAAACACACTTCTCTTCATCAAGTTCTACCAAGAAGACCATTCAGTTTCAAATGACAAGTATTTTTATTTGGCAAAAAAACAAGCTTTAGTGTGTATGTGATAGGTTTTGGAGGAAGCCCGTCGCTTGGCCGTTGGTTCCCTCATCTCTGAAGCCAGCAGATCTGGCCGGGAGAGCAGGCAGGAAGGCGAAGGAGCCTGCCCTGGACCAAGATGGGAAGCCGAAGGTGGTGGAGGGGAGGACGCGGGCGAAATCGAACAGCTGTAATGGCAGAGAAGAAGGCTAGTTTTACTGCTTATATACAGAACTAGGAGTTATGCGATTGGACGTGCCGACGCTCATTATGTCTCCTTGTTTGAACTTCCGTATTCACTTCCTTTTGTCTTAATAAATTGAAAAGTGAACTAATAATGTTCTCAGTAAAACTCAGGACCCCTATAAGTTTTGCTTGTGGCTGGGGACAAGATGATCTCCCCCTTGACCCAGAGTCTGGGGCCAAATGACCTGGTATTCCTGAAATGGTATGGCACACACGCACTGCATGTCCTACACAAACTAGAAAACGATTTTTTGAAGAAGATCATGTGAAAAGCACATGCTGTATCTTGAGGGGGTGGTCTTGTTAAGTGAATTTAAGTGAGTGATTATTTGCCACAGCACAACACACCACAATGAAATGTGACCTGCTCATTTGCCCGATTTGTGATGAAGCAGGCTTGGACCGGCCACCCTCTGATTACCGTTAGGCTACCTATGGCAGGTAGACAGCAGTGCTCAGACTCATGACACTGAGGGTCAAAATGAGGCTCAAAGATGTAAAAAATATTGAATACTATGTCAAAGATTAGTCAGATTTATCAGAACCTGAGAGCGCTCAAAACCTCTCAACCTGAAGGATGAAGCTCATAGGATTTGTATTAAAAATAGCCGCTGCCAGCAGAAAAAAACATGTTTGGTGGACACTGGCCCAAACCCATCAAATGCAATGTTAGCCAATCCCTGCAAATTCATCGCGACCTTGCAATTTTGACTAATTACTACAACTTTCTGACCAATTCTTTGTTGTTCAAACCCCAAAAATAGTGGTTTTGACAGTCAGTCAGTCATTATCTGAACTGCTTAATTCCTATTGGAGTGGCGAGGACCAACCCTGGGCGGGCACCAACACAGCGCAGGGCACATAGTGGTATAGTTCCTTTCATTTTAACTAATTGTTAACAAATAATTATAAAGAAGGGAAATTGCAACTTCTTTCTGCAACTTTTACTGCAACAAAACGTCTAAAAACACTGCAACTTTTTTTAGAAAAGCTGCTGCAAATTCAGGCATTTTCAGTCAGAACAATTTCAAAAAAGGCCTGTGAAATCCTGGAGAGACTGACTAAGATGCAAGCGCACATGGTTTTTAAAGGGAATGGGAGATTACTCTTGGAATGAGAGTTTACACACTTAAACACACTTGTCCAACAACCAAAATCCTTTTAAACCATGACATAACCTGTTACAATGCTATTTCTGCTCCCTTGAATTTACAAAATTATTTGTAATTTGGAAAAAATGAGTTAAAATTTGGGTTTCTACCTTTCAGACCAATGCACCATCACTGTCAATCTGCATTAGAAATCGATTTCTGACAGAGTCGTCAATGCAAATAAGATTCTTATGTTTGTTTTCAATGGTTTTCAAAGTGAATGGATAATTTATTTTATAATAGGCATGTCGGCGGAAACTGACCCTGAATGTTAACCTCACAGTGGAGCCACAGAGGCAGAAATAAAGAGAATTTCTACACCGCTGTGTTCTAAGAGCATACCAACGACTATACAACTCATGCCATCCTTTCAGATTTAATTAGCATTCCCAGCAGTCACTAGCAAACTCATTTCCACTGGTGCTGCATGCCTTTTTAAGTTCCGTTCCGTCCTTTTGTCGTTCTTCATTTGAACACGGCCTAGCTTTCCAAAACAAAGACATAAAACCGAATCAGTGCTCCTCCTTGCACTGATTCAAATCTGCATTCAGTCTTAACGAAGGAAATGACCCAAAATCTGCAGTCAGGAAGTGGGACATGGGCCTGCTTCACAAGCGTTTCCCTGGCACTGGGCCATCTGCAACCAATCAGATTCACTCCCAAGCAAAACTGTTTCCAATCAAGTCACCACTGTGGAGGGAGAAAACGGTCCTGCCCTCTTTTTATCCCCATATGTGTCACAGTAAATGGAGCATCGTTATTTCATGCCTTCTGTGATTCGAGACTGCCAACTGTCCACGTGAAGAGACAGAAGGTTTTCAGGGCTGCCAGGTTTCTTGCCTCGTCCATTCCCCAAAGAACCAGCGTAGCCCCAGAAACAGGAAGCTTAACATTCACAGTATTCATTTAAACTAGTTCATTTGCTTCATTTTTTGTTTGTTTATATTCTGGTGGTAGAGTGAGAATAGATTTAGTTTTACCTCGATGGAAAGCAGGTTATTAGGAGGGAATGGACCAACGCTCCATCTCATCTGTCTCACTAGCTCGCGGCCAATGGTGTTCAGTCCCTAAGTGACAGCCTATTTGTTCTGTTTAGAGGATCTGTCTCCCTCAATGGCTTTTACACAATCTGGCCAAATGCAAAGAGAAAGCAGAAAACGAAAGAGGGCACAACTACAGAATCACTTTAGTAAGCAGTACAGGAAGAGTGCAGCATGGCTGCGGGGCAAATGGGACTTAATTGAGGAATAATGACATTACATACAGTACTCTATGGGCTGTCGCATTATGTCAGGAGTCTGTTTAAATATGTAAGCACTGGGGTGGAAATAACTGATAACACAACACAATCTGATAGCAAATTTGTTCATAATTGTAACGAGAGAGCAATTGCATTCAGTTTTAAACCCAGTAACTTTAAATAGAAAAATTAAATATGGCTTAAGTAAAATTATATTGAGAAAATTATTCAACATGTTAAAAAACTACTATTATATAACGTTTTACATTTATGTGTGGACATAATGAAAAATAACTACAAAACAGTACACTATTTTACTGCATTATGGTGCAGATTCCAGCATTTATTCCATTCATTCTATCATGGACAATTCATTCAAAATTGTAATGAGACAGCAATTCCATTCTGTGTTAAGCCCTGTAGCTCTAAGGAAAATGTTATAATAAAGCTTTAATAAACAAAGCCATGATTTCTATATTTCAGCGTTCTCGACATGATTATGATTAAATAAAAATAAAATAAAACAAAACAAAACAAAACAGACACTATTACTATTAATAACCCTTAAAAATTATTAACACATGCCGCAGAGAAAAGTGGATGTATCCAAAATCTGTTTTCCGGTTCAAACGTTGGCCGTTCCACATATGGCCCATAAGACAAATCTGGTTGCTTCTGAAGGGGGTGTTGGAGGGGCCAACAGGGGGCGCCATCCTGTGATCTGTATAAGTCCCAATGCCCATGTCCTAAAACAGGGACATTGCTGTGAAAACCAGACTCTGCAAGGTCATAAAAGGTCCCAGAGCACCCAGCACTGGCCATCTGGATCCCCACTCCTCAAAAGAAGTGAAGGACATACAGACATCCAGACACGTTTCACTCCTCTAAACTCCCCTAGCTATCAGAACTGAGTCCCTTGCTGTTTTCAAATGTCACATGAAGACCTCACTTATTTATTTATCACTAACATCTAATTAAATAAATCACTCCCCTCCTGTGGAATCTGTCAATCTTTAGTTGAAATCCTGGACACCAAGCAGGTGTTTATTTGCGTTCTTGACTGTGTAGACAGTGACATGAACTCTGACAGGGACTGGAAATCATCTCTAGTTTGTTTGGCTAGCATCTCTAAATTTAGCTCACATATTTTCTCAGTTGACTACAACACTCTCATGGCAAGGTACTGCCCCCAAGCACTGTTGAGCGGTTGCAGTAACGCCAGCTGCACATTGTCCAATCATGGATGGGTCAAATGCACATTTCACACAAATGAACACTTCGTTGTGGTGCACTGTGTGCTATGCTGTGGTGTGTTGTGGTTATAACAGTAGCTTAGCTACTTTAATAATGAGTAGCTTGAAAAGTTAAAAAGGAGCTTTAGATGTAATTCATAAAAATGTATTGGTTTTGTATAAGTTTTAAACAAGTAGTACTTTCCCAACCACAAGATCTCTTGCACTGATGGCTCTCAGCATTGCAACACTCCTTCCCCTCTCACCTGTCCACCCATTTACTTTTCATCCTGAAGCTTTTCTTCCTCCCCACTGGTGGAATATTCTGAGCAGTAAGTTGGGAGAAGCTGCCAAAAACAATGTCACTCAAATCTGTTTTAGAAGTTCTCAGCCTGCCATAAGTAACGTTTCCTTTCTTAGTGCTCGACAGTCCCTGGGTGCATCGTGTCCCAAACTGCCAGGGTCAGTGATGCTGCTGGCTGGTCAGCCTGCTTGTTAGCCGTGTAAATTCAGAGCCTTTCTTGTGGGTGGTAGGCTCGGCGGAGATTCATCACCTGCGGAACGCTCTGTACTCCCACCCACCTCTTTTCCTGCCAGACAGTTGAGAGACCAACAAAGTAAGGATGAACTCTGTGGGAAAAAGGGCGAACCTCACTGCAGAGCATCAGATCTTGGGCGTAATCTCGAACCCTGCCTCAATTGTGGGCTGCATTTTCATAGGTTTTTTTCTGTTGACAGCCCCTGGTTAGTCTCCAGGCTGTGAATTCCTTTTTCTATTGTGGATCTCTAGATTTCCGCCCTCGCCTCGACCGCTCACACCTCGGATTCCTATCAATAATTCAGATCCCCAGAGCTCGGGTAGGGGCAAGCACACAGGTCGCCCTGGCGCTTTGAACAGAAGGCCAAGCCTCTCTCTGCTCTTGAGCTGGCATTAATTAAATCCTTCCTGCTGCCCCCTTGAAAACATCTCCCTCCCATGGTGAAGGCATTCATTAGCGTTCTCACTGCCCAGCAGAGAGCCGCCTCCCCGGGCAACATCGTCAACCCTTCGGCACCCATCACAAGTCCGTGGTAAGCAAATGAACAGTTACTGTTTTTAGCAAGGCATACAGTTAGTAGCAGAACATTGTTAACAGATGAACAAAGACTGTGATGACTAGACAAAGAGTTCTCTTGCTTGTTTTATTGTTTGGAATATACATAATACTTTTATTTTATTTGCGGTATTCTAACAGTGTTGGCGGGTAGCTATCTACAAGTAGCAATGCTACTAACTTAACTACTTTTTTCAGTCGGTTATCAGTACCAGAGCTACTTTTAAAATGCTGTAACTTTAAAACAGCACACACTCATCGCACCACAAAGTGCTCTTGCAATGTGCAGTCGGACGATGTAGTCCACCTTGATGAAAATGGAAAGATTTGTAACTGTGGGACATATCAAAACAGTTTGACTGTAGCTTATGCCGCACTCCACTTGCCTTTGGATCATAGATTCAGTTGACGAGATTACGTAACATCCACTAAAAACACAGTGAAAACTGTTTTGGATTTGCTCTATTTGCCACTCGGATAGAAGAGGCTATGCTTAATTAACGCTAACACATCTACATGTTTTATCTGAATTTTTCCATCTTGACTTGCCGATCCTGTTTAGCTTTCTGTTCGGTTAACTAGACTAGTCATTTGTTTTTAGCACCGTCGACCAGCTAATTTAATATTGCCACTTCATAAACGACACATAATGTGGTGTTTCACATATAACATGAGTGTAGCAATATGTCCATCGACTACAACAACACTGTATTTATATACAGCTGACCAAGTTAGAGACAAACACTAAAAAATATTTCACAGCATTAGCACTCAGCAGCATTTTGGATCCTAAACTCGGGGTACTGGCTGCTGCTTCGAGATATTTGGTTGGCTGTGCGAGAAACGGGCGCGGATGACGTCACTTCTGGCTTCAGCCCTCGGAAAACAACTTGGAAAGCGAGCACCAACGGAAAATGGAACACACTATTAGCTACGTTTAATCTTAGCTTGTAGCTTGAAAAGCTACCATTGAAAAAGTAGCTCACTCACCTTTCTTCTTTTAAGATGATAGATGCATTGGTCTAACGATGATTAGTAAATCTTCAAAACTTCCAGCAAGATGGCCTTGGGTGGTGACTAACGAAGGGTACATTTAGACCTCCAATTACTTTGCTCAAGATTTAAGGGAACCCATTTCCCCTCCTCGAGTCATCACTCTTTCACTTCTGCTTTATTTATTGATTTGACTCTGCACACATTGTGCGAAGCAGGCCATTTTTTGAGGCCTGTCTAAACCTGAATATCCTCAAAAAGAAAACAAAAAAAAACTTTTCCAACCAACAAAATAATTTCCCTTCAGAACTATTTAGACGTAACCTATAAAAAAGACACTGCAGGGGAAAAACAAATGTTTTCAACTTAAACCCGAGGCCAGACAAGTCAGCAGGTATTTGTTATTAATTGCTTTCGGTCTGACTGCATTCGTTCCGAAGCCTGCGTGGCGGTGGATGCGTGGGCAGACAAATTACAGAATCTATTTTGGTGTGGGAGAACGAGGAGCCGAGCTTACCGTATGATTACTGTCATCTCTGCTGATGACGGCGACTCCTGCAGAGAGATGGATTGCAGGATTCATGCACTGCAGAGATGGAGGGAGGGAGTGAGGGTGGGGAGAGAGAGAATGAGTGAGAGAATGGTGAGAAAACATATTTTGCACTGATGAGTAAGACATGATTTATTTGGCAATATGATGCATCAGTGCATCGTTAAAGGTGCTGAGCGCTGTGGGAAAACCACATGCCTGATTGCTCAGATTTTAGGTTAAACAGATTAATATTGTAAGGAAGAGTTCTGTCAAACATTTAACCGAAATTAAAATTGAGCAAAGAAACTAACCTATGAAAGGTAAAACAGCGTGGCTGAGCCATTATTATTTTGACATTCAACCAAAGCTGATGGGTTTTGATTCAAATTAATGAGTACGTACATCTAATGGAATATGCCACATGCATATACCAAATTACTGACTTTCTGTACATTGTCCACTCACTTTAGCACATTGTAGAAAGCTTGAAATTAAATTGTTTATTTTAAAAAATCTGTGTTCACCTTTCCGTTTGGCTACCTAGGCTAGTCATTTGTTTTTAGCAACATCCACCAGCTAATTTAGCATTGCCACTTGATAAACGACTCATAATGCGGCATTTCATGTATAGCATGACCACAGCAACACGTCTATTGACTGCAGTTTGGTTGAATCTGAGCATTAACAGTGCTTCTGTTCATTTCAGGATTCTACCCTCTGCTGCTGTATGCAGTCAAACCATCAATAAAACCAAGCGAACCATCTGCTTTGGCCACCATATGTGCCCATACCAGCAGGTCTTAGAGAGACTGACTTGGATCATCAGCCGTTCTCAGGAAGATATGCACAGGCACCGGAAAAGAACAGGAAGATTTTGAGGTTAAAGAATCGCAGTGTTAATCCATATTTGGAAAAAAAATATTGCATGTTGAACCTGTGAAAAATAGGAATCTAAATCCTTATTACCTTTGAACTTATCGGAAAACACGAAGCTTTGTTCACTGTATGGACAAAAACTTCCCTATCCACTCTTGCAACAATTTCCTCCAGTCATGATATTAAAAAAGAACTCAGATGTAACCCCTAGAAACACTGTGGGCTTTTTTAGTAATTATGTGCACCACAGCCTGCTGCTTTCAGTACTCCAGCCTTGGCACTTATCACAGTTCTAAATGGCAAGCTTTGTGAAAACGATTTCCAGACTCTGCCATCCAATTATTCTGGTCACAATTATCTTTTTCCCTGCTTAAGCCAACTGTAACTGTTCTAGAGGTTCACAACTGGCTTCTTGCTGAAGGTTGTCTGTGTTAATGCTGATTTATATTTGTGTTTAAGTCAGTATATGTCCTGGATAACCTTCTTTCCCAGGGGCTGTAAAATGTAACGTGCATGTTTAACCTGTTGTAAAGAACTGCAATTGGTTAGCAAAAGCATGAGAACACGCAGCTTATCCGTGTGAGCTAGCTCAGATGTGAATGATAGCGGTGGTGTAATGCATGGTAAAATGTAAATTAGTAAATTATCTGCTCTAATCTATCAGCTCTCTGAAAAATATGTTCCACGATTCCAAAAATGTTCTCAAAATGCGGGTGAAACCGCGGTTTGAAAATGTCAGAGGACATCGATCCCGTCGTTGTGCAGTCAGAGGGTGCACCCAGAATCAGCTGCGATTCTTCCATTTATGGAGGATTTTTAAAAGAAGAAAGTCGAGGCTCAGCTTTAATGAAGCATATGGTTCCATTATTGTTGAACTCAATGCGGATCGACGAGCAGACGAACAGACGAGCCACAGGTAAACTCAGCCTGATTACTGCCCCTACAGGTAAACACACCAAACTACAAACTGGGCTGCAGATTGGCGTTAAACAGCGGCAAACGAACGAAAATGTGACGCCTCACTGAAGTCAATCAAGCGCAGCTACAAAGCACAATAAAAATGCGTAGGACGTTCAGAGCATGTTCATTTATCCAACGTTGGGACCTAACACTGACTGACAAGTTGGGTACAGACTTCTTTCTTGTCTTTGCAGACAATTTTCCTTTTGAAATGGAACATTGGATTATTTTTAAATGTATTGTAATTCAAAGTTAACGCACTGTGTGTAGAGCTTTTTAAGCTATCTTCATAAGTTGCACTTCTGCCTAAATACTTATGCCCTCTACAATAAACATGTTCATTACCAGTGGTTTGGAGACTTTGGTGCTGATTTGTGCATGCATTGCAAAATCTTACACATTAATGCAAACCCCTAAACCGCTCCTTTAAGATTACCTGCTCAGGCATTATCACTCTCACAGGCTGTGTGTAAAGAGAAGCGGCAGGAATTTTAACAAAACAGGAATGCTTTCCCCCTTCATCAAACCAAATCTACAATCTGGCCGGTGTCAGTGCAACCCATTCAGGCCCCGCTGCTTCGAATTATGCTTATCTCGACTTCTGTAGCATTTAGCCGCCGACCCCAGAAGGCGAAAGCTCTGATTACCTCACCACATTTTTTAAAAACTCAATTAAAACAGATGGCAAAAAGCACGATGCATCATTACTTATTTATCTCAAAGGGCACCAGAAAGCACGCAGAGAGAGATCGCCATTCCTCTCGACCCGGCGCCACGAGTAAACGATGCAGCTGTGGAGAGATAAGCAGCTGGAAAAGGTCAATTGAGGATGAGAAGCGATGGCGTGCCGGGCGTACGAATGCCGAGCGGGCGCTAATGACGCCGTGTGTATGCATGCGGGGTTAGGAGGTTTATCTGCGATTCAAGCCAGAGCACTATGGCGAAGACTGGATTAAAGCTAATATTTGTCTACTTGACTGTGAGCTTGAATGCGAGCAAGACAGCGAGAAAAAGAGAGAGAGTGCTGTTTCCATGGCCACAGTGGAAAGCTGTCAGCACTGGTCTAACAGTCGTTTGCACCTCAACCTCCCTACACAATCACGCAAGACCACGCTGACATGATCCATGTCCTCAGAAATACAACACACACACACACACACTGAGAGAACATGCTTTCAACAACTAGATGATTTAATGTATTTAAGTATTATGAGTGCAAAGAGACAGAGCAATCTGGCTTCAACTCAGAATAAAGATTTGTTCTTGTGCTGGATTCTCAGTTAAGCTTTAAGCTGTATATCAATAAGATCTTTTACACAACCTACTGTACATTTATCACACTGTCATAGTTATGAGAGGTGATGAGAAGATGACATGCTGGTGCAGACGGCCTCCGCTACTCTGCAAACCCAGAGCCTAGAGCACATGAACGCCTAGTTTACAACCTCTTCCTTGACGACACATTTGTTAGAGAAAAGATATAACACCTTAAATAGAGAAATATTTATTTATTTAAATAATAATAATAATAATAATAATAATAATAATAATAATTATTATATTAATACTATATTTATTTGTTTATTTAGGTAATAAATTAATAATAATAATAATAATAATAATAATAATAATAATAATAATAATAATGTAATAATATTTAAATATATTTATTTATTTAAATGAATAATTAGATTATTTAAGTATTTATTTTTGTCATTCAAATAGACCAGTACACATTAGAGGCAAGATGTTTTTGCTCCTGCTTCCGATAGTCAAAGAAATATTAATAGATACACAAAGGGTAAAATAATTATGCTGTCACCAATCATATATTAAAATGGCAATAATAATAATAATAATAATAATAATAATAATAATAATAATAATAATAATAATAATAGCAACACCAACAGCAATAATATAAAAGAGCAGCAATTATGGTATAATATATAATAAATATCAAATAATGTTGTTTTTTTCAATACAGAGTATGAATCAAGTGAGTTCTCACACTGTACACGATAATGTTCTGCACATGACGAGTATTTAATAACAGCATGTGCTCCAGTTTTATAGGTTTGCACTGGAGCGTTCGGGGTAAAAATGATTGCTTTATGTGTTTAAATGATTTAAAATTCCAGTTACGCTGCCTCTTGTTTGTCTGCTACAGAGTGTTTGAGCTTCACCTCCACCGTCAGATAGGCTCACGCTACGCCCCACGGAGGCACGGCTCCTGTAAGCTCGCTGCCCACAGACGCTCTGGAGCTCTGTCTTGGTGCTGTGTGTGTTTGCTGTTTTGTTTGGATTTTTGTGAATAGAAGAGAGTAATGTTTCAGTCAATTCCTGCATCTGTGTCCTCTCTCTCAAAGGGTCTTGCTCCTTCACAGATAGGTCAAATGCAGAGGTCACATTTGGTTGTGGTGTGTTCACAATGACAAAAGGATCACTCACTTTCACTTTCCTTCAGTACATTCCCAGAGAGAGCAGTCTTTCACATTCTGTGCTCATTTTGTCATTGATGTTGCTATGTTGTTGAATGTAAGTAAATGTAACTTCAAGACTTTTGAAGGAGTTCTTGTAACTTTTACTGATACCAAAGCATCAAAATATGGCTAATACTTAATACTGGCTTTTACTCAAGCAGCATTATAATCTGAGACTAATTTTTTCTCTGTAATGAACATTTTCTTTTGGCGTTCAGGGACTCTCCTCACCGCTGCAAAGAAGAGAGCATTTTGTGGTCTTAAGCCCAAATGACAGCATAATGCCTCAACTGTAACGCTCCAAAAACAGATCAGTTTGCACGTCCTGGGAGCATGAATAATTTAAAAGGCACCTCTGTTTACCCTCCTAGAGTATTGCTCCCGAGATGTAGAGTTGATAGTGCTTGTCACAATGGATCAGGGTCAAGAGTTCACTTCCTCACCAGCACGGGGACCGACCGAAGTCTCCATGTGACCAACGCCTTTTAACCGCTCTCTTCCATTCCTATCTTATGAGCTATTCTTTATAATCTCATTTATGCCATTATTCACTTAATCTCAGTAAACCATCTTTAGGCTGGGGAGGCGAGGCGAGGCGAGGCGGGGCGACCCTCTGGCTGTGCTTCCACCACGCTAATTCCAGGTCCCGAGCCACCGCCATGTTTGTTATGCCCCCGCTTCCATGCCGTCTACGCACACAGGGGGCCGAGGACTCGCAAAGCCGGAGCTAATTGCTCCCTCTCGTGCCTCCTTGGAGCTCAGCTGAGGCAAGCGCTCAACAGCGTGGCACTTATCAGCGTAATAAGGAACAGCTGCTCTCGACCGGTGACAAAATTGAGAGGACGTCGAAAACGCAAGATGCCAAACTCTTCACGAGCCCTGTTTTTAAATGTATTTTTCCATCATCCTCCAAAACGCAGCCGCGTTCCTACTCGGACCGCCGAAAAGATTCTTTCCAGTTTCCCTGCGTCAAGTTCAAAACAACAACAACATTCCCTTCATTTTCTTCCTTCGTTCCCCCGCCACTTCACCTCCCCCTGATGGTCTCCCACGCCAGGCTCCCTCAGCGTTCGATTTTATTTGCCCCAAGCCGCATAAAAGCCAAGCGTCAGTCCCTTTCAACCCGGCTTTTGTCCTCCCCTTCAAAAGGATGCAGATGAATCGCATTTCCATAAGTGAGTGGAGTTCGGAAAAGCAAATCAGTCTGTTTGTTTTCACGTCCCTCGCCGAGCTGGCCTCGGGAAAAAAACGAGAAGGGGGGGGGGGCGCCATGAGAGACGGCGATATGGTTTGTGAACCTCGAGCCAACATTAACAGCACGTGCGGCCTTGCTGACGTCTGTGGGCCCCTGATCCGCAGGAGGATCGCGGCCCAGGCCTCGCGGTAATCCATAAAACATCTCCAAGAGAAAAATACGGCTGCGGCCAATCCTCTCAGCACATGCTGCCCTTCAAAACTGGATTAGTTCCCTGGCCTTTTCGGACCCTCTTTTCTCAAGTTACCTGAGGTAATAAAAACTTGATTGCATTATGTGGTGTCATTACATCAACTTGATACAGCTGCATGCAGTTGCCAACACTAACAAAGACACATCTGCTGATGTCTGATGTCTAAGATAATCCCTTTAAACAAGACACTCATATCTTTTATTTTATTAAGCTTAGGAGCATTTGTTTTTCCAGGTTTATTTCTCCATGTTATGCTTTGTTCATCTAATAGTCCAAGCAAGGGTGGGAGGGTGAAGGCAGGATGTGCTGGTCCATCGCAAGGAAACACTCCTTAGAAAGTATGAACAGTGTAGAGAACCTTTAAAGAAACATAGTTCAGCAGGTTGCCAACTCTCACCATCAGGTGTTTTCGTTCATTTCTTTTAGGCAAATTAAGCAGAATCTAATTAAAAATTACAGACTCATCTGTTGAAATTAAATCCCCTTATTTTTTATGTCTGAAAAGACTAACTTCTCCTGTGAGTATGCATCTTTTACCTATCCTCATACGGCAAACTGCTACAACATTGCCATTACATTTGCACAATTTTTGCACTGCCGCTACTTATTTGCACAACGGATTATTGGAAAGTATTGCTCTAGTTCTTCACTGCTGTTATAATATCTCCACAAACTAAATGTTAGTCAGACTTTTTTCTTAAAGAGATACTGTTTTATTAATAGACTGGATATAGAATTTTTCATATTGAAACTCACTAACCTCATGCACATTCAGTGTAAAAGTCGATTTCCACTTTTGTAGGTAATACTGCATCTAAATTGTCTCTCTTACTACATCTATTTCTAGTTCTAGTTTAAAGTTTCTATTTAATACTCCATTTCTAGTTTAAAGTGTGTATTTTGTATTCTATTTATATATTGTTATTCTATATTCCCTATTTGTTCTTTATTTCCTATTGCACTGTAAAACTGGAGCCACGTCGTCTCGTCTCTCTGTATATCTGTACAGTATATAGCAGAGATGACAATAAAGTTTACTTTGACTTTGACAAATGGAACATTTGTTTTTCCCGGTTTCCAATCACATTGTGAGCAGCTACACTTTCAGAGAATGTTGAATTGATACTGCTCGTGATTTCTATTTCTATTTTTGTCAGACCTTTTCCCCCCACTTTTATCACTGCTAATCATGTCAAGACTGGAGCCCATTTAAGGCCATAAGTAACTGTATTGTGCATTAATCCTCTGAAACCCACCAGAGGTTCGTTCGCCTTTCGGGAAGGAAGAGCATCGCTCTAAGCATTAATCAAGAGCTTGTCACACTCAAATGGCAGGGCCGAGGGATAAGCTGTTTGTTGTTTGACTCATTCTCCAAACGCATTTTCTACCTGCATCATCTTTTTTATGCAGCAAGGTAATCTCCACTGTTCAATGTGCTCAAATCTCAAAAGCTGTGGGTGTCTCCTGAAAAGGGATTAACCAATGAATGAGGAAAAAATACAAGGATTTAAAGATTACTCCCGACTGCTTTTTCACTAAATGCCCAAATCTGCCAGTTAAAATGCAAACTAAAACTTGCTAGACTTATTGGAGGCTCCAAGACACGCTCGGGACCACAAATCTTGGGCCAGGAGGCTACAAGTCCCGGCAAATTGCCTCGTAACCTTTTCTTTGCTGAGAGAGCTGACAGTTTGAGGAAAGCGGCCCGACGTTTGGCTCACTGGCCTCTGCAAATCATCGCCAAACATTGAGGCGTTGAAGGAGCACAGGCTCCATTTGGCTTGCCGCTGTTTAGCTTCCAGGCGCCCTTCATCATCGTCTTGACAGCACAGACCGGAGAAAGACACAACACAAAGGTTAGGTGCTAATTGGGCTGAGATGCTGGGAAGGAGAAGGGAGGGTGCGCTGGTCCATCATGAGGAAGCACTCGTCATAAAGAGAGCCTGAAACATACTTAAGTAAAAGTAAGGGTTACTCACTTCAGTAGAGCTTAGAATACTATTAGAATACTACCTGAGTAAAAGTAATAAATTATGCAGTATTTAATTATTACATATTTTTGTTGAGATATAGCAGACATTCTTATCCACAGCAACTTCCATTTCCTTATCACAGGGACACTTTCCAGGGCAGCACGGTGGCGCGGTGGTTAGCACTGCCGCCTCACACCAAGAAGGTCCTGGGTTCCATCCTTGGGTCGGATGTAGGGCCTTTCTGTGTGGAGTTTGCATGCTCTCCCCGTGTCCGCGTGGGTTTTCTACGGGTGCGCCGGTTTCCTCCCAAAGTCCAAAAAGCATGCATTATAGGTTAATTGGCGACTCTAAATTGGCCCCGCAAGGTGTGAATGTGCGTGTGTGAGTGTGTGAGCCCTGCGGTGTGTTGGCGCCTGCTCGGGGTTGTTCCTCGTCTTGCGCCCGTAAATTCCCGGGGTAGGCTCCGGTCCCCCCGGGTATTTACAGAAAGGGCTATTTTCCCCTCTCCATTTTCAATAATATCCTCGTTTACACCAGATCGGAGCCAAACCAGCTGAAAATGTCATGACTTTCAGTTTGTTTGCACCACCACAGTTCAAAAGAGGAAGTTAATCGACAGATTCACTCATGAATGTATGTGCTTCGAGCCACGCTACTGATTTGACTGGCATGAGTCCCGTAGTCTACAAAGAGGATTCAAGCCTGTAGGACGTTGTTAGGATGCCTCATTTGAGTGTGGTGGTGCAAACCAACTGTAAGTTATGAGATTTTTAGCAGCTATACTTGCTACTATGGCTGTATTGATCTTGTAATGAGTTTGAAATGATTATAAGAGCTGTGTACGTGATGGGGTTTATATTTTAGTCATGGTGTAGTTAGGACTCGATGGATTCGGGTTAACGGAGACCTCAGATTCGTGGCTCGTGAGTTATTTAATGGATCCGGGTGATTAACCCGAGTGAGTCATGAATCGCCCGACTCTACTAGTGAGTTATGAGTTTGAGAACAGTTCTCCGCTGTAAGTTGGAGTTGAAATGGGAATCAGTAAGCTCTGATGTTGGGTCTGTAGTGCTCAGTAGATTCTTTGTATCTTTAAGCACGGCAGAATGTTGACATGGAAAAAGAGAGCTTATATTATTCTCTGTGGTAAAAAGGAGAATATCCACATTAGGGAATAACACCATACAATAGCAGACATATGAGCAGTGAAATATTAAATGGAGGACGTTTTTTAGTGAAACACTAATTAAAATGAGCTTTTTGATCAAACTTCCCACTTCTTGACTTCTCTCCGATGAAATTACACACCGTATTCACTCGAGACTCCTTTTTTTGTTGCGGCGTCATTATAGCCGACAGCTCCCTCACCGGCGTTCGGTGCACCAGCACAATTAACAGCTGAGTGATTCTAAAGCAACCGTCTCCAGTCCTCCACCTGAACATGCCACCGAAGGGCCCACAGTGGCAACAGCTGTTTTCTTTTCCCCCCACTCTCACAACTGATTGGAATATGAATGGAAAAATAAATTGGGCTATAAACTGTGAGGATGTCGCTCTCCCCTACAAGCTCCACCACACTCTGCGGAATAGGGCTGAGAAAATATGGGGTCGTCAGCGAGCTCTCCCAGAGGAGACGGGTTCTCAAACATCCACATAAAGCCTCTGATTAAATTACTCCAGCTACAGGAAAATTAGAATGCCGAGCTGCACGTCGCCAACGTACTTGACATCGGCTGTGAGTCAGATTCTGATACCTATGAGACGTTCTGAGATGTCCTGCTAAACTTCGCTTCAGAACTTCAAAGGCGAGCTGAAGAACTGAGAGCAGGAGGGTGGAGATATTCAGCTGCGAGCACAGTTCACACAATCCAGCATGACCAAAGAGCCTTTCAAACAACTTAACTCCATTCAACAAACACACCAAAGTCCTCAACATTAATTTTGACTTAGCTCCTAAGGCTCAAGTCAGTCAAAACTTACAAATGTGCAGTTTTGAGAAGCTGCTTTTCAAGCCACAGTTTTAACAGAGTAGTTAGTTAAATTACAAGCTACACAGGGATAAAGTAGCTAACTACCAGTGTGGTAAGTTACTTCCAAAATGTAATACACTACAGATAAGATCTCGCAGCTGTCAAGAGTGTGCTGTGATGCATGCATGGGCCCGGTAGCAGAAGCTGTGTCTCTGAATTCAACATCGACCACAAACAGCTGGTTGTTGTTGTCAAATCGCTATTTTAAATAATATTTAAAAAGTTAATTACTGGAAAAGTGACAGCATTTTAAAAAAGCAGTTAAATTAGTACCTGCGATGAGTTTAGTCAGCTAACCAACATCGCAAATATGGATGTATATTCTAGAATTTCTTATGCAACAATCAAAAGAAAAATAAACAACAGATTTGCTGAGAACCAGTTTGATTCTCGCAATGCATTTGCACTAACCTGCATCAACTACCGTTACGGTACACTCAGACGTTTTCCATTTTTGTTCCTCTAAGCTACTTCTACTTTTACCTACTAACACTGCATTGGCACTGCTGTCTGCACAGCCACTTTCCAACACATTTTACCCTACTTTTATCAATATTATGGCAGCAAAGCAAATGCCAGACCCTCGCGGGGGGGGGAGAAGAGAGCAGAATGGAGGCCGGGTGATAAGACACTGTTGTGCAAATCCTTTTATGCCAAACGTGAAATGCCAATGAAACAAGCGCCACGTTAAGGCCCAAATATGGCAAAGTGTTGAGTGACGTATGTTGAAATGAGTTTTTTCATCACCCATAGTAACGGTTAGGGTTAGCTTTTTGTACGCACTAAACTCAACCTGCAACTGGAACATAAAAAAGGAACATATTTGCAAATGATCATGTAGTTTTGACTGCAGACATTCTGTTTAAAGGCACGACAGCAGAGTCTCTCTGTCCCCAGCCAACAAGTTTCTTTTAGAAAAAAATGAGACCAGAAGCAACAGAGTATATAAATGATGAATTTGTTCTTCCCAAACTGAAAAGAAGCATAATGATAATGATGTATGACTGTGTCAGGAACAGCGGGAGAACAGACAGAGAGGAGAAAAAGATGCATTAAACCATCACGTCAAGTGGAGATGAAAACCATCACTTGGTGCTTCTGTTTAAAAGAACAAATATATCTACTTAATTCTGAAATGTTAATTAGAAAAACTATTAATTAAAACAACCACCATAACTATCAGTGTCACTCGATTAAATAGTTAACATTTAAATGAGCATTAACGAGCATTCAACATCAACCCACTAAACCTGCTTTAAATGGATCAACATAATGTTGTATTTTATTATTTAGAATTATATTATTTCCTTATGACAAAGACATATAGGCTTCCCTTGGTGCAGTTATTGTGTATTAAATATTAATAACACAACATATGGTGGTACCAAGAACTAGAGGAGGAAACGGTGTGATTGTGGTGTGCTAAAAAGTGCAGAAAGGGCTAAAGGGGTAAAAAGTTTTTGAAAAATGATGGTTTTCTGTTTATGTGACCTATCTGAGGTGTTGAATTTAACTTCAGTTCAGCATCAGCAAAATGCTAAGCACACAAAAGATAGTAGCACAGTTCTCAGTAATAGAGGCGGCCCCTTGTGGCCAAATTAGGAAATGACAGCCTTAAAGGTGGCACCCCTTGTGGTCAGAATAGGGAACTCATTTATTTGATGTGATAAAAAGTGGGGGTGTTGAAATTAATCGCATTACAGTGCAACGGCAGACCATAATCGGTTATAACAGAGGTTTGTAACCGGTTGTCCGCTGCCCCCCAGTAGCCCGCAGAGGCATTGCATGTGGTACATGAGGCGTTTCACTGCTGAAATCACTACTGAAATGTAGAAAAATTGATCTGGCTGCATCGTGATGCACCGTGATATCGCATCGAATCGAATCGTTGACCTGATAATTGTAATCGAATCGAATCGAGACCAGTGAAGGTTCACACCTCTAGTTAAAGGGGTTGCAGTTGGGCTACTGGCAGGAAACACAATACACCTCTTCAATGAGTTGAAAACTTTAAGCCATAAATTGTCTCAACAACAAAAATGACAGAAAAGGTTTTAAAAGTAGGCGAAAGAAGAAGAAGAAGAAATAATTTTATATAGAACAATGTGACTGCTTATGCCCATAAACGCATAAAATGACACATATATGACGAAAATTAAATTTATATTGTTAAAATCACTTGGTTGTGTACCTCACCTCTAACTCGCCATGAACACACTGAACCTGCCTTTATAAAAATTAATACTAGTTCAGCGGAGACTAAACTTAGTCTATACAAGGTGCAGAGCTTCATTTATGGAAGTCAACCTACAGCATGTTAAATAATTACAGCAGCAGGATCTACATAAGGATTTAAATCATTTTGTCTCTTGGGCTCTGTCCTAAATACTCAGCCTCTTGGGTCCTGCCCTCAGTCCTTTGATTGTCCAAAACCCTGACATTGCACTGCAAATGTTCCCTCTCAGCGCAGGAGTAATCCTTCATTAAAGCAATATTAAACTCCACCCCAGTGCAACCGATCACAGCCTCTCTTTCCACAACAAAGACTTATTAAAATGCGCCTGTTGGAGTGGCCTGAAGTAGCCTTTGGCCGCTTCTTCCAATATCTCCTCCCACGCGGATTTCATGAATATATTCCAGCAGGACGGCCAAGTAATTGCACACATACTTCTCAAGGGTGTCAAACACTACTTAAGTTTCACGGCTCCGTGCTAGTCTTAAAGGTCACATACATTTTTCAGCGTCTAGAATGGCTTTCAGAACAGGAGAAGTGGACAGGGTTCGGACTCGTCTGGGAACTAATGACAAGAGGAAAGAAATGTAGTTCCAGAAAATGTGGTGTTTGCAAGTGGAAAAGATTTATGCGTCAAGTTGGTTCCGAGTGGTTGAGACACCATCCCCTGAGGGTACATGAAGTCAAACAATCTGAAGACACCTTGTTGCATAATAGCAAAGAAAACACTTTGTTGCCATCTAGTGGAAATTATGGATGAATTTTTTGCTGTGTAATATTTATGAGCCCCCCTTTCACAAGCTCTGTACTAATTCCAGATCTCCCCAGCGAAGTGCCAAGTCCAAATAAACAGTACAATAACACATTGTGTCCGGCTGCTTAAGTTATAATATTCAGATCCTGTTGTTGGGAACCAGCATGTTTAGTGCTGTATCTAAACGCAGAACATCACCTTCTGGTTTGGGAAAAGCTGTTTGCAGGACATTATATGTTTACAGAGAGCGATCCGGGCGGCAGAACGCTACACCAGATCAGATCTACTGCCTCTGCAGGACGTTAAAACTAGCAGATATGCAGGACCAGAGCAAGCAGGACCATCAGAAATTCATCTCATCCCAGTAGCTGTCTGTTTGACCTGCGTACATTTAAGTGACTGATTATTTGTCATTGTGAACACAACACAGCACAGCAGTTTGGGGCAGGTTCGAATCCATGGCCGGTAAAGTTAACACTTTGGTAGGTACCGTCCTCAAGCACTGCCTGTTAGCTGCCCGCTGCTCCTTCACAGATGGGTTAAATGCAGAGGTCACATTTCGTTGTGGTGCTGTGGTGTGTTCACACTGACAAAATAATCACTCACACGGTGCACCATGAGGAAATGTGATGTGCATTTGACCCATCCGAGAAGGAGCAGTGAGCAGCTTTTGACAGCGCCCAGGGAACAGTGCATGGTCATGAGTACATCAGTGGCATCTTTTCCGGTCCGGGAATTGGTCCAGCAACCATCTGACTACAGGGTCAAGACCCTAACCGTTACTATGGGTGATAAAATGAACGATTCTGCATCAATATGATGGCAGACCGTAATCGGTTATAACGGCAGTTTTCAACCGGCAGTCCGCTGCGCCCTAGTTGTCGGCGGAATTGCAGGTGGTCCGTGACATGCAATCCACTTTCACTACTGAATCACTTTTTTAAAATGATTCCTTTTTTATTTTTCAACACATTTCCAGATGATTTTGGCATCCTTATGAGTAATTAATATAATGCAAATATCTAAAAAGTAATACAAAAAAATACTCTTCTCCCACACTCACACTTCTTAGTTTGAGTAGCCGTGCCTCGGACAGACCCAGTTGAAAATCCCTGAATTACACTACCAGTGAAAGTTTGGACACACCTTCCCATTCAATGTTTTTCTTTATTTCCATTACTATTTACATTGTAGATTCTCACTAAAGGCATCAAAACTATGAATGAACTGTGTAAGGGCTATTTGACCCAGAAGGAGAGTGATGGAGTGATGGAGTGCTGCGCCACATGGCCTGGCCTCCACGGTCACCTGACCAAACCCAATCGAGATGGTTTGGGATGAGATGGACCGCAGAGTGAAGGCAAATCTGCTTGGTGATTTTCTGGCTACGGCATAAAAATTCTAAAGAACATCACGTCATGTCCAATCTGCGTGCAATGTGAAGTAATGTAGAAAAAACGATGGGCTGCATCGTGATACATCGAGATATCGCATCGAATCAAATCGTTGACTTAATAACCGCAATCGAATGGAATCGTGAGACCAGTGAAGGTTCACACCTCTAACCGTTCAGCTGTCAACTGTCGAGCAAAGGTTATACAGTAGGAGTATTACGGCCATAACAGAGAAGCTTCCATCCTCGTGTTAAAAAACGTTTAAAGCAGAACATGTCACCAGAACAAATGTTTTAAATAACACAAAGTGAACACCCTGTGAACTCCACCCCAGTGTCTCTCATCCGGTCATGACACGTCTTAGCAGACATGCCCGCTACATTACATAGATATGGCACTGAGATAATCTATGCTGTTGCATTTGAACACTGTACTGGTCTTATTTATGTTGAAATATATATCATTAATAACTTATAATTTATATTAATTATATTTTAACCCTATATATTTTATATTACTTATATTTCTCCTTTATTTAATTTCTTAAATTTTACTGCATAGTCTTTCACTACATGTTGACTTGTTTAACTGGTTAAGTGACAAAGAATCTTCAGTGTTGGTTGTTAAGGACAGTTTTAAGTTTAAGTAATATTTATGAGTCACATTCCATACTAGTTGCATACTTTGGAGAAGTCCAAATCTCCTGCACAATCATATTCAGTAAAGAACACAAACATAGAGATGACGTAGTATGGGAAAATGTAATATTTTAATGACAGTAGGCTAAATTAGGCTCATCAGTATTATGACAGTATTGTTAAAAGGTTCTAAAAAATGCCAAAAAATGAGAACTGAACAGCATTACACAATATACACAATTAACAGTTTGCCAAAATAATAAAATAAGTAAACTAAATAATTAATATAAATAACATGAATATATAATATGAATAAATATACTAATATATAGACAATGATAATATAAATGAAATATAAATATTTCAAAATATCACAGTATAGATAATAATGAAAAAAAAGTATCAAATAACTACTAAATAGACATAAAATAATATAGTAAGGGTTCATTATCCATTAACCTTTCCACACGTGACGCTCGGTAGCGTTATAAAGTCTTAGAGCCTTGTGGACAAAAGACTTTGTTACTAAATATAAAATTTATAACACAGCCAATGCCTTATGTAAACAAACTGTACAAATAGCAAATTAATCTCACATTAACTTTAAATATGGCATCATGTGAACATTAGAGGTAAAGTGTCCCTGTTGCCATGTTTACACAGGTACAAAACAAACCCACACTGCATGGGTGCATCTGGGTTTGGACTATGTTGCAGTAATACTCACTACTGAAACACTGTGGTTTACATTGAACACCATCCGATTGTTTCATCACTAACATAAGTTTTCATATCCCAGATCAACTCTGCGTGCAACCTGAAATTATACAAGGATTTCTAAGTTGTGTTTGGACAATGATTTACAAACCAAGAGTTCACCACAACCACCACTGGGCTCCTGAGCATGACCTTTAACCCCTAGTCGCTCCAGGGAGTGTGTCCCTGTAATTCTGGAAATGTGAGTTGCTCAGGATTAAGTTTCTGCTGAAAGCGGTAAATTAACTCTTCGAACTCTGGGCCATTTTGATTGTTTTTGCATCCCTTTACATTTATTGGAGCTTTTAATTCACCAAAGCTAATATTCATGCATATGTTGTTGTTTTCAGAAGATCTAGGCTAACAAGTAAAACTAAGTGAAACTAACAAGTAAAATCATCATTTTTATGAGCAAATTCTAGTTTTCGCCTAGTGAAATTTTACTTTGTTTCAGTAGAGATTCTTTAGAAATGTGTGGGAGTGATGAGTCCATAGCCATTGTTATATATATATATATATATATATATATATATATATATATATATATATATATATATATATATTCAGTCTAGGACATTCTGCTTGAAAACTATTACAATATAAAAATATGTGCTTATTTCCAGGCAGAATTTGAATTTGACCTTCCTTGGTATCATTATTGCTGAAGAAGTTGGCAGTCTTGCCCAGAGATGTTCGATCGGTGACCTCTAGAATGCAGTCAAACCTTACTATCGTTCATTGATATGTGTATCATGCCTTAGCGATGTTACTCCTGTCATGAGTTATGAGTCTGAATGTTACAAAAAATATGAGAACCGATGCGCGCCATGATAATGCCACACATTCCCTCCGCTCATAGCGCCCATTCTGGTTCTGTCACTGATCATAGGGCTGGGTATAAATTTGCTGATTTCCTGAATACGATTACGATTCCGATTCACAAGGTCATGATCCGATTCAATTCTGCACCGATTTGATTCAATGTCGATTTGTTAGAAATTTCTTTCGTCAATACTAGTTTTGCTTGGTTATAAATAACTTGTTTTGAAACCAAAGAAGTGTTTATGGCTTATCGACCTTTAGGCCAGACGGTGATTTGAGCGGAGCAGCTTCAGCCATGGCTCTATTTGGTTTGGGTTTCGCCGGTCTCGCGTTTTTATAGCTCTCCTTGCGCGGTCACGAGAAGTAGTGCATAGACGCAGGAAAAGATCGATCTGGAATTTTTGAATCAATATGGGCGTGTTTTTGACGAGGTCGATATTGGTCAATTGAATCGATTTTTGGGCCAACCCTACTGATCACCATCTCAGATGCGGTCTGCTTTGTTCGAGTGTCACCACACGAGCAATAGAAGCTGAAAGAATCAGCCAGCCATGTTCCAAAAGTTTCATTGGGTGTGTGCTTTGGTGGCCGTATATTACTCACACTAGGGCTATGTAGTTCTCTTTGTGGCCTCATATAATTCAACTTCCTCATGCTGAATTGTTACCCTGTCGAACATTCACAAACAACATATGTACGGTACAGAAAATAAATTTTCCCTCTCCATTGGCTCCCATTTACACATACTTTACACATCACCGTCACAGTGATGCACTTTATTTTCACTATTTCCTCCTAAAATGACCATTGACACAACACTAATATATATATATATTTTTTGCTACTGCCACTATTTTGCACAAATATTGAACACTGAATGTATAAATAGGCTGGATATAGAATTCTTTTCACACTATAACTGCTTCTAACCTCCTGCACATCCAGTGTAAAAGTCAATTTCCACATTGTGGGTAATACTGCATCCAAACTGTCTCTCTATCTACCTCTATTTCTAATTCTAGTTCTAGTTTAAAGTTATATTTAATATTCCATGTCTAGTTTAAAATGTATGTTTTGTACTTTATTTATTTATTGTTTATTGACAATAAAGTTTACTTTGATTCATATTTTTCTGAAGTTAGGTCTCATGGACCGGAAGTGCAAGGGCGTGACTTGGTTACTCTATAGGCGCCGCTTTGTTCTTCAGCAAAATCGATCGCGTAGTTTCTTCCAGAGTTCTGCCAATCGAGGTTCTCGAGTAGTTTATCCCTTTGCATGACTGCTCGAAAGGATAAACGGGTGAAAAAGTAAAAAGAGGAGAAATGATAAGTTTGTTGATGTTTCTGCTGATTATAGTTGACAGCTGTTAATTTATCAGCTGCTGAATTCATGTTAATTCATCGCCCAATGGCCAAACTAAGGAAACTACAATTTCTTATTCAGGAGAAAAAAAAGTAAAAAGCAATTAATACTTGAGCAGTGCTGCTACAACAAAACTGTGGGAAGAGTAAAAGGAAACCAAAAGTGTGAACAAAGTAAAAACTAAGAGAACAGTGTGATTGTTGATACCCCGCAATGACAAAACCAGATCTGTGCACTTTGGTGGGTTTGATATGTGTGGTTTCAAATCTCTGCATTTCTCATCACTGAAGCATGCAGCTTACTACCATCAGTTTAGCTGATCATCCTTCTTACTTTTACAAACTGCACTTGATGTGCAAACGGGTGGTCCTTCGCCTTTAGCACACAGAGGTGCAGCTGAGGTGTGAAAAAGTTGCAGCGCAGGCAGACGCACTTCGGCTCCTTTGTTGTGGCTTTGGTACGCAGGAGCAGCAGCGGAAACCTGCTTATGTAAGGGCACGGGCTCGATCTGCACTTGGGCAGCTACTAACCCCAGATCAGTTTCCTCTTTCCATCGTAGTTGTTTCCCTGCGGCTCTCCTCAGATTTGTAATTTACTAGCAAATCTCTGACTCAAAAACAACAGCGGCGAAGATTCCTGCAGCATAAGGCACTGCCAGGAAAAAGCAAAACGACGGCGCAAAAGTAGTTTGTAAATTATAATTTATTTAGCATAATTTAAAAAATCATTACCTGTTAGTTCATTTATACAATGTTTTGTTATAAAAATGACAATTTGACAAAATCAAGTTCCCAATTAATATAAATGTGAGTACCATCACCATAATGAGCAGATGGAAGGCGTGAGGCCTCCGTCTGCTCAAATTGACAACATTACGATGAAGAAAAGGGAAAAAAAAAGGAAGAGCGGTACAACAACACAGACCGTCATTCAATCTCCCATTATCCGTTAAAGCGATCTTGTCCAATTAGTGATGCGACTTTCACTTCCCACGGTTTACCGTCCTCCAACACTTCAACAAGGACAAACGACGGTTCAATCATTTTGGCATTGTGGAATCGACTCCGATAATGGAAGAACTAAAGCAAAGTAAGGAATGGCTTATAGAGATTAAAAAACAAATATATTCACACTTAAGGTCCACTTTTTCAACGTGCTCAATTTGACATCGCCGTATCCAAAGGCACTCTTTGGCTGTTTTTTTTTTCTAGATGAAACACAAAAAATAACCTCAACGTTAAAAATACAAATTTAAAAGCTACTAACATGTGTGAGGCACCATCAAAGGTGTGGGACGCTGCCAATGGAGCTTGTTGTGTGAAAAACGAAACAAAGAAAGCGAAGGCCTTCCTGAAAGCAGCCTCGCCGAGAAGCAGCATAAGGTGCCACTTTCTGCAGTCAAGCCACGCCAGCATTCGGCAATGTCAGTTTTTGCATCGATATTTCTACGCAAACCCCGAGATGGTGATAACATGAGTGCAGGCGATGCAAACATCGCTTCAACTGATTCAAACCGAAGATGTCAGCCAGATGACGGGAAGTATGACATTTAAACTACGTCTGAAACAAAACCATAAAATAATCACTAGCCAATTCTCTCTCGCCAGGTGTAAAAGAAGCCAGATTAACAAGGTTTTAAAAGCCGGAAAGGAAAAGGCACATGAGCACAAGAGGTCAGACTGAGTGTCTTGATTTCCTTTTTAAGGCAGTTTCTGTTACTGTAAAGCTTTTGTACGGCTCAGGCATGTCAGTGTAAGAATCAGAATCATATTCTCGGTGCTAGGCCTAAAGTAAACTCGAAGCGTGCTAACAATCTCGCTTTGTACATTGACCACGTGCCACCTGCATCATCGCCTGGAAAATAACACAACTGTATGTCCAAATATTCAGCTTTTTTGGCCCTAATCACTTTAAAAGCCATTTGTCGGTGATAAAAAAAAAAAAAAAATTTAAAAATACCACACTTCCACACATCAACCTAGACATCATGCAAAATTCTCTTTTTTCCAGGTGTATCAGAAAGCGCCAAACACCCATAAAAGTTGTTGCTCATTTACAGGGGCTTTTTTTGCAACTATACCGCCGCTATGCATGAGCACACACGCTTTGGAGACATGAGCTTCCTTCTCAAAAGGGTGAAAGTTTAAATTTCATGTGCAAATAATAATAGCATGCATGCAAAGTGGGTTTCAGCTCAGCGCTCTCATCTAGGTCAACCTGATGCGTCTGACTCCTTTCCCCCAGATTCTGGGGACATTCCTCTCCTCTAGTGAGACGGCGCAGGGACGGCAATGCGTCAGCCTTGGAGATTTAAGGCTGGAGCATGGAGCCGCATGCCTGGTGTAACCTCTAGTCACAGGGGCCGACGCTCCATTTACCTTCACGGCTTAGCTGGTCTTTCTCGAGTTATTACTCAAACGCGTGCTTGCAAATACGGGGTGCCGCGAGCAGCAGCGTAGCCGTGGGGCTTTGAGTGTTTACAATGGGGACGACACAGTCTTAGGCAGGGCACGCAGCATGACGGAAATTGACCAGGCACTTCGTATTAAAGCTGTGAATGGCCAAATAAGGTACGAGAGCGTCATTAAGGCAGTTGGGAGTTTCATTAACGCCTTTGGGAGATTTAACAGTAACTTGATGCATCGTTTTGGAAAACTGAGAAGGTCGGGGCTGCGGTCTCATAAAAATCTGACAGTACAGACTTGACTAGTTTGTCAAGCACCATCGTGCAGCCCCAAAAACATTTTACTGGCTGTTGAATATTGCTTTCCAAGCTGATAACCGTTTTCAAGGCACATACTCTAAAGAACTTATCACCACCCCATGCTGATATCCCACATGTTGTGAGGAAAAAGCGTGACTCGGCTGATCCAACCATTTCTGGGTGCTGCATTGGCAAAAAAAAATAAACTGAGGTTTTGCAGAAACCGTTCTCATTCTTAGGCACATGTGTGGATCTGTCTTGTACCACCTGAGCCCCGATCCCTTCATATTCCTTTTTTCTCTTGTATGAGGCTAGGGCAGAGCATTCATTGGTCACTGGTGCCTTCCTTTAGCATCAGGAGAATTTCTTTAAAACAAAAAACAAAATACACATAGAAGAGGCTCTGCATTTTTCTCGTGGAGCTGCTCAAGTCAACACCATTTAACCATCATCCTCCACCACGGCAGGTCAATCGAAATTAAAACCTTAAATCAACCGTGATTGGGTTTTAGTTTAACACCGGTTGCTGTGAATATTTTTTCCGGGTTTGCATGATCAGTGAGGTAAGTGCACAGCGTCGTTCCTGGCGTCGTCGTCATTCCAAAAACAGAAAAGGTGGCCAAAAGCGAGAGTGGTTTTAAAATAATCAAAATTGTTTTGTGACGCGAGGCTCGTCGAGATGGCGGCACAAAAACAAACTGGGTGTTTTTAAAGATTAGCGAAAGGAAGAGATGGCTATCGACACCAGGAAGGTCTGGCTGACTACTGCTTGTCCGTTTACATTGCCAGTCGAGGGAACGTCGGCGGACTACAAAACGCGCATTTTAACCAGGCGTTCTTTTGGTGACGAAATTGCAACACGGCGCGCCGCGGCCTCGCAAACACTTCCCTCACGCGCCTTTCCTGAAGTCTGGAGCACTCCATGTACTAGCGTTAATCTGTTTGGCAAAGAAGCTGCCCTGCTGCTGGGTAGTGAAGCATTTCTGCTCGCCAGGCTTCTTCCGCGGTCTGGCACAATAGATTCGCGAATCCTTCTTGGTGCCCACCAGGAGGATAGGCACACTGGGGCAATGATGCGAGACACTCAGGAATTGCCACTCGTATGCATGCGTTGGCATAAGGCGAGGGCTGCCGTCCGAAAGCAGATAGTAAAGCGTTAGTCTCTGCGGGTAGAGAGAAGCGTCGCGCGGTCGGTCGCCTCCTCCTGGCCGCCGTATCCCAGGTTGAGGCTGACCGTGCGGCCGTCAACGCTCATCTGAGCGCTGTAGTTGTCGAAAACGGTGGGGATGTACTCCTCGGGGAAGGCGTTGGTGGTGTAAGAAATGAGGAGGCACGTCTTGCCCACGGCACCATCGCCCACCACTACACACTTTATAGTCTGCATCGCTAGCTAGGTCTCGCGTGCAGGGGACCTGCCAGGGGGCACAAAGGCAGGACATGAGGGTCAGTCTGTGATGCTGATGTGGGGCACAGCAACTCGAATATGGACACAAAGTCACTCTTGTACTGAACTGGTCGACTAGATTTCTTAGAGAACTCTACAAACTTGGTTGGATAAAATCGCCTGATGATTCGGCGCTCAGCATCTATGTAGAATGTTTATGTTCATTGTCTCAATATTTTTGTATTGTGTCCCGCCACACCAAAACCTTCATTTTCAGCATTTTCAATCATGTCAGCAGCTAGTTGGAGTTTGAGGGTGCCAACCATTTACTAATAAAGATGTCCATGGACATATGTCTGTTAATAGTGTTTCATTCTATGGTTCACAAACACAATTACATATGAAAGTGAAATTGTCATTGTGAACACACCACAGCATAGCACACAGTACACCACAGTGAAATGTGACCTTTGCATTTGACCCATCCATGAAGGCCGTAGGGAAGCTGACAAGGGCAGGGCCCGGAGAGCAGTACTTGGGGACGGTACCTTGCTCATGAGTACCTCACTGATACCTTTACTGGTCGAGTTCAAACTTTCAATTAAGAATAACTCCCCAAACCATTACACCACCAACTGCCTAATTCCTCAATTTCCTGATTATACTTATTACTAGTTACTTAAATGTACACTTTTATAATAGGTCTTTTTACATAAATCATTATCATCATTTACAGTTAGGTGGGTTTGTGAATATCTTTACACATTCAGATTTGCTTTTCAGGTCATCCTTTCAAAAATCAGAACGTGACTGCTTGACATTTAAATTCACTAAAAGCTGAGTTTAACAAATTTCTCTGCGTACAGTTTATACAAAAAAAGGGTGAAAAGGGGAAACACCCTGGTTGTGGTTTGTTTGAACTGAACCCGGCTTGTTTTTCTTTATTTGTATTTACTACTGCTCTTTAATAAATAATATGTGATTTCAGCAGGGTTCTCATCTTTTATATATATATATATATATATATATATATATATATATAAACAAGCTAACAATGTTAAGAAAAATATTTAACATATAAAAGTTTTGATTAAGCCCACCCGGTTTTACAGTCATCCGCGGGAGGAAGTTTGTCGGCTAGCAGCTAACCGTTAGCTTCAGAACTTCGAGCCCAAGTTAAATCCAGGAAGTTGCCTTCAGCCGCCCCAGCTAACGTCCAAGCTAACAACAATTAGACAAACAGCGTTATAAATAAGCACAAACCTGGCTGGTCTTAACAAACCCACACTGCACCGACGACAATAACGTCCGCATCTAGCACTTGGTTAGCTCGAAACGGGCGGCAATAACCTTAACCACCGCGTCGCGGCAACTAGGGCTAAGCTACAGCTAGCTAACGAGCTAAGCTGTTATGTTTGCCAGTTCGTTTACACTCATTCTCGGTTTGGTCATCCGAGTGTGTTAGAGCTAATGTTCAAATATCAAACGCCAATACACACTGTTGTCAAATCAGGGAGCTAAAAAGCTAGCTAGCCCTAGCCACTTTAGCTCTCTGAAGCTATTCGCTATTCATAGATGGACTAATAAGCGAGTCTACAACAAGTCATATTAGCTTAGCAGGTAGCTAGGGAGCTAATCGCCAAGATGTGTTTTTTTCCGGAAGGGAGGGTTGCTTTTACCAACGCCCCACATCGTCTGCACATAATAAATACATTCTTATAACTAAATATGCAATGCGCTACAGTAAGTTAGTATGAGCCCCGTCTCTATAAACTAATAAAAGTTAAGGCAAGTTAGCAAAAATCTCTCACCGCCTTAAAGATCCAATCGCGCCCTCTTCTACCGCCGCTCAAAACGTCGCCAGCGTGAAACCAGCTACAGCAAGAGGCTACTGGCGACAAACTCTTTCAAAATAATAGTCCAATGTTGACATCGTTTATTTCACCGCAGTGCACCGCTTTAGTCGCTTTCTAATGACCAACCAAATGGTAAATAAAATGGTGACACTGTAATTATCTTAATATATGAGAATATTTTTTAAGTCTAAGTTCACTTGTATTTGAGTACAAAGCAAGTAATCTACTTCGCTACTTTTAAAACCGGTTTTCGTTACTACTAAGTACTAATACATTTTTCATGTTTCATTGGTTTACTGATATCACGTTTTGCAACTTGTTTTGTGTTCAGAATTTGCGGTCTCCAAAACAAACTAGCTGGATACTGAAACGAACAGGGAAAACATCCTGTAGTTTTTCTTGATAATCCACTCTCATAAAATGTTCATGACGCAATTCACTGCCAGCTTTAGATCTTTTTTTTTTCTTTTAAACAAAAAAAAAAGATTAGTTTACCCAATAAAAGCAGATATCACAGAGCAGACATCTATTATAAATTATTTTGGGGGATCATGTCTTCTCCCCCCCCCCGTGTGAAAAATAGTCTATGACCAGTCTATCCACCCAATTAAGAAAAGCTTCAGAAGTACCAGGCGACAGCTTGTGTGTCCTCTGTAAAGTTAATGGGGTGACCTCGCCCATTTCTGTTTGTTGACCGTCGCCCCCTACTGACATCACCACCACTCAGCAAGCGGCTGAAACTCAACGCTGGGGTGTGTACGAGCCGCTGTGTTTAGGTGGTGGAGAGGGCGAGGAATATTTGCACTTAAGTTCAAGTACTCTTACTTTGCTGAAATAATGGTTTAATGGTCTTACTGAAACGATACAGCTACTGTGGGGACTACTAATCACTTATGAACACAGTTGGGCTCACTGAAACCACAATCAGGGGTGGAAGTAACGAATTACAAATACTCACGTTACTGTAATTAAGTAGATTTTTGGGTACTTGTACTTTTATGAGTAGTTTTTCAAGTGTGTAATTTTACTCGTACTTGAGTACAATTTACACCATGTAATCTGCTTCGCTACTTATAAAATCAAAAGTCGCTACTGAGTACAACCACAATTTGAATTAATATTCAAACCTTTCATCTGCATCTTTGCAGTCAATAAGGCTGTGCAATCGAGACGGCGCCAATTAATCTATGACGTAAGCAAAGAATAAACTCCGCCGCAGCATGTCTAAGAGTTTAAGACACTTACCTGCCTGTTGTTCGCAGTGTATTGGGAAAAGTTTAAACTGTTCTATGCATGTTCAAAAACATTTTTGTTTTATATCTACATTTATTTACAAAACAAATTGCCTTTCTATACCTCGTTCATCTGAGAAATGTGCTTTGAACGTAGATATTTTATACTGTTGAATCGAATCGAATGCCTGCTACTGACGACGCAATAAAACATCCATCGGTTAAAAAGTAATTAATACTCTGAGTAGTTTTTGAGAAGAGTACTTTGTACTTTTACTCAAGTATTTTTTTAAAACACCAGTACTTTTACTTGTAATTGAGTACATTTTAACCAATGTAACAGTACTTGTACTTGAGTACAAATTTTCAGTACTCTTTCCACCTCTGCTATTTATGCAATTCCTGTCATGTCAATACTGTGCACCACGCATTATTATTTTCCTGTGGTCCATCTGTAGCCACACACTGCCCACGTCACCCTCTACCTTATTATTATAACTTCAGTGAATTGAGACTTGCTTTATATTGTACACACTTTAAATGGAATATCATAATAGTGGTAGCAGCCCAAAACAGAAATCTTGACAATTTCACACATTTATTAATCTCCAGTTAGCTTCATTTGGATTGTAGTTAACAACTGATAAGTTCTGGTAATATCTCATCAACGGCATTCATGGCCACATTATGATTATTAAATAATTAGCCTTGAAAAGCATTAATATATTTAACAAACATGAATGTAGACAAAATTGGTTTATAATACAAATCCTTAATTCTTTTTCTACTAACTGTTCAAATGCGTCACATATTCTGTCACAGATAGATAGATAGATCATGCAGATAAAAGAAATGTTACTGGATAAATCTTAATAAAGTAGTCAAATGGCTGAATGACTATTCATACCTGATTATTTGTCTATATTTGTCCACTTTTAATAACAGACATTATTAATAGGTGTTTACAGTGGAAGTTACAGGATCAAACGAGCACCGGGGATGTAGCGAGACTCTTTCCATATATTGGTTTCACCACCGTTGCTTGGTTTCCTCTTGCACTGGTAGCAACGACGGTACTGTTCACACTGGTCTAAAAGGAGCCTAGCGCCAGACCTAATCACACAAAAATGAAAAAATAGAAGGTAAATCTGCAACAGATGCTATGTCTGCACATGTCAAAGGGCTAACCCTAACCCTCCCAACCTAACAGTCTGTGACATGTTAGTCTCACCTGATAAAAACTTCCTCCTCAAGGTCTCTCTGGCGTTTCATGTCAACGCTGCGACTCCACGTGTCCTCCAGCGAGGCCTGCAGCTTTCTCAGCTTCTTGTAGCGAGCGATTCTATCTGCGATCTGTCTGCAAAGCAGGCAAGGTATATGATAAAATAAGATGTTGAGATCTAAGGGCCTGTTTACATGTATGCAGATATTTTTATATGCCTTTCATTTACACGTAAACAAAGTTTTAGCCACCTCAAACGCCCTCCAAAGTGAAGATTTTTCCAAATGCTGGATTCTGTGGATACGATTGAACGAAAGACCCCAACATATGAAAAAATATGCGTTTATAAAAATTGCAGTATATGTATAAACAGGCCCTTCGATTGTGGTTTTTTTTTAGACATGAGGAAGTGAAGACATTTAGAGGGAACTGAATGTTTCCAACAAATGAGCTTTCACTACAAATTTCCACCATGTGCACTCACTCCTTATTGCTGCGTAGCAGCATGTCGCTCTCCTTCTTCTGCTTGCTGAGGTAATGGAACTGCTCCTCCTTCCTCCTAGAGGTGGCAGTGCACATGTTCTCCTCATGGAGCTTCCTCGTCCTCTGCCTCCTCTCCACCACCATCAGTGGCGTTCCGGCCCGAGCCCCAAACACGGCGCCTTCTGAGTCGGGCTGGCGAGCTGGGATTGGAGAGGCCCTGTTTTCCAGCTGAAAGGTGTTGAGGAAAGCACAAATCCATACACACACACGTACATCTGCCTGCTGCTTGGCTGGCCACATAAACACATCCTTTACTAATGCCATTCTTAAATTAATCTGTAAGCGCCTGTGTCCACCAAATACCTCACAAAACAAACCTCAAACCCAAACAAACCCAAAGTATTGGTAACACTACTGTAACTAACATGTACCATTTTAACTAACTTGTGAGTCCTGTAAAACAAGATATCTGTATGCTAAGTCTATCCATCGCTGCATATATTCTCATACTTGTGCATCCAGAGCCTTCTGGAGGTTTTTCATCATCTCGTGCTTCTGACGGAGCTCCTGAGCTGCGAGTTTAGTTTGCCTGAGAAAGGTCACAAATTAGTAGATCTTACTAAATCTTTTCTTAAGCATTTCTCTCATTCATACACACACACAATCTTACTCCTCTGTAAGCTGCACTTGATGTAGTCGATCAATAAGCTCCTGTCTGTCACGCTTCTGAGTGTCCTGCTGCCTTCTCCAGTCCACCATCTCCATCAGATCTTGCATGTAGCGCCTCTGCTTCAGCAGCCTGGGAGGAGTGATCGGGCGCCCATTGAGGATGTACGAGCCCTGGATGTGTGTTGGGTGGTATTGTGATGTAAATGAAAAAGATTTGAACACTATCCAGAAAAATAAAAAGTAACTCACTTCAAACTGAGGGGGCCTCGCCGTCTTCTTTGCTTTCAGTGCTTGAGCCGTGTCCAGATTAAAAGCTGCCACTTTCTTATTGTACTCTCGCTTCTGATCTTTTTGTACCTGTCAGTTCAGTAGAGTCACCCCATTCAACAGCCTTGACTTATGTGTGTGTGTGTGTGAGTGTATAGATGTGCAGACTCTTACTTGCTCCCTCTGTAGGGATTGTTTGACTTCTTGATGTTCTGCAAGCATCAGCACTTTCGCCTGCTCCCGCTCTTCCCTCTCTCTCTCCTCTGCCAGGTACAAGGGCACATTACGCTGGGCACGCTGCATGCACAAGCGGCATAGCTCCTACAGCCTCACACACACGTATACACTGGTGAGTCAGACACACTGAACAGTTAAACTAAGTGGTAGCTATTTAAGTAAAAAATCATTTGAGTGAAGTTATATATGGACGTTGAGTATTACAGAAACAGACAAAATTACGTGAGGTGTGAACCATCACTGGTCTTACGATTACAATTATCATGTCAACCATTCGATTCAATGCGACATCTCAATGCATCACGATGCATCACGATGCATCCCATTATTACTTCACATTGCACACAGATCGGGCAGCTATAGTTACCACCGGGATGTTCTTTTTAACTTGAATTTTCATGCCGTAGCCAGAAAATCGCAAAGCAATGTCATAATGATATAATCCAGGGGCTTTGGACTGCTTCTTTTCCAGGGATCACCACTCAGACTCTATTACTTTTTAGATATTTGCATTAAATTCATGAAGAGAATTGTGTTGACGCTCACCTGGCCAGTTTGACTGTAGTCAGTGCAGGACAGACTGGAACCTGCATCTTCTCCCTTTGCTGCCTCTTGAACATCAGCATCTTGCGGTGGCTCACAGGGCCGAGTGCATCTGCTTATGAGAGTGTTTTCAGGCAGGTCATGCACCTTTATAGAACTGCAACTAATCTGCTATAAAATTGTTCATCCACCGTTATTAAGTAGTCAAAGGAAAGTGTCCATTATGAAAACTGGACACTGCATGAGCAGCATTTGTGTTTTTATTTTTTCAAACTACTGGAATCCATTAAGTTCCACCAATCCCACATGGTCGTGAATTGAAGGCAGTCTTTCACCTGGTCCCCTGCTGAGCGGTTTCTCTAAAGCCTTTCAGTCACTCATCACACTGTGGGAGTCTGCACTGCTCAGCTTGCCGTACGGGGTAGTGAATAGCTCTTTAATCTTCTGCATGCATAATGGAGGTCACAACTGATTTGCTTTCTTTGACAATATAGCAAGTTTAACTGCTCTTACTGTCTTTGCAAAGGTTTGGATTTCATTGCGAGTAGTAAAGAAGGCTTGTTTACACTGACCTCTGATTAGATAGTTTGAATCTGGTCAGGGTTGTATAAAAGTTGAGTACTGTATATTTTTAAATCAACAATTACAAATCCTGATCCTTGATACTAGTGAGCCAAATCAAACGTGAGCATTCAATGTGTTGATGCAACTTAAGTTGAATGTACTTTGTTGGACTGAGTATTATCACTATTTGCAAACTTTTATGCCCCATTCTAGTCTATTTATATTTTTTTGTGTTATGTGCCTTTTTGTACATCTTAAAACTGGACAACAGTCATTTGTTACATTAATAATCATATTAAATCTCTTAAATGTAAGACTTTCAGTCATATATTTACCAAAACCAGCAAAATATTGTAAGGACAATTAATATCAGGTACTTAAGTACTTTTACTCAAGTAGTATTCTAATGGAGCAACTTTTAGCTTTTACTGGACTTAATTTCATTGTAAGAGATTGTTATTTTTATTTAAGTATGTCTTTTACATGTTTTCAACACTGGGGCCCAAAAGTTTGTGGGTTCGAATTCTACCATCATTGAGTCCCTTAACCCCCAAATTGCTCTCCCTGAAATTAGGAAAATGAAAGTCCCTCTGAATAAGAGCTAAATGGTGTGAATGTAAAAATGTACAGTATCCAGCCAGGTCTATGCTGGTCTATGCTTGACAGTCTAGGCATAGCCACTGCGTAGAGCTTAAGTTACGCGTACCCTGATGGACTCTGGCAGCTCTGGAGGATGTTTTGTCCTTGCTGTTGGAGGCAGGCTTAATGACAGGCGAAAGTCAAGACCACACACAGAGTCTGCACGACTGATGAAGCTGAAAGGTTGTAACACGATGCCTTGTGGTGATGAGTAGTTTGACTGGTTTATTTGTGTGGCATCGTCACTTTGAACCTTCAATCACGTCTTTTACTTATGCCAACAATGAAGTATAATGTACCTGTCAAATGTGCCCGACGGACCCTTTGTCTCTAGTTCACCAGCATTTGTTCGGGAGGTAAGAAGGCACCGAGCTGGGTGCATGGTCTTTACAACACATGTATCTATACAAACAAACAGAGATTATTAACTTTGTACTTAACTTAAATAATCAGTTAATTTAGTCATTTAATCCATTTGTAAACTGTTTCAACTTTAATCTGCAATTTTAATTCAAATATATTCTATTTAGATCAGGTTAGAGGTATCAGAGTAAATCGTCCATAAAACACAAATGTCTCATTTTTCATAACTAAACTCTGGACTTAAAGTCCAGACTTAGACTTTAAACTTCATCATAATAAAGAATTTTTCCATAATTAAGGAATTTATTTTACAGAATATGATATGGGTCAGTTAGATCCAGAAAGATTGGATAGGGTTTACCCAAACTAGTTCTGTGAGATAATTACTCACTTCTCCTATTGTCCTCTTGTTCACTGTGATGCTCAGTTGGTATGGCAACGCCTTGGTCTTTATCTTCTTTATGTGGCTTTCCCAATGATATTGTGGGGAGTGTGATGACATTGCTGGTTGCAGGTCGCTGAAGACAGGAGGAGGTCTCTGAGACTATGGAGACGCTTGTTCCAGGTCTCTGCAGAGTTTGACAAGAAGTGATGTGATGTCTCATAACCACCTTTACTAATTCTAGACAGGCTGAAACATAGGAGACATTACATATTTAGTGGGAGTCCTATTTAAAAAAAGTTAAAAGGACTCACGTTGCTCATGGCCCACAAGAGTCTCCCAGTGCCATCCATGGCTGTGACAAAGTCACGGTAGAATTTCATCTTCACACTGCCATGGCGAAAAAAGAGGACACCAATGCCGCGGAAGGTCAGATGGACGGTGTGCTGTGCAGTTATGGCCCGGAGGAGTAGGAGCAAGGTCTCCCGAATGCAGCCTTCCACCATATCCCGCTCAAACGGACTTTCCACAGACAAGGCAGCAAAATTGAGAGGTACCACCGGGACATCTGTTGCTGTGGTGATGAACACTGCTCTGTGAGAATGCTCAGGGGGACACCTACTGGCTGCAATTTATTCTTTTGAACACTGACACACTGAATGCTGGATTTTTCTTCATATTTGCCAATAATGAATGCTTCACTATATTTATATATAATCTTTTCTTGCATTGGGTTCCACTTGAGTGATCAAGTACATTGAAATATCTCCATTTTAAAACTTTGTTTTAATCCAAAATAATTAACGGAAAGGTTAAACCACTACCTCATTTATAGTCTTAAACTAGTGATTTGCAAGGTAATGGTGAGCATTACATTTGGCTTTTGGGACAACATAAAATTGTGGGAGTGCAAAAATGAGTTTAAATTTGACAAAACATGGATATTTTAAAAAAAAAAGTCAAAAATACACCAATATCAAACTCACCTATTGCACAAGGTTTGGTCTGCTTAAGGCCATATGACTGACAGAGTTTCTCAGATAAGAGGAAGATTGGCCGTTGAATGAAGATATACTTGTGGCCCACATCCAGCTTCTGCTGCGAGAAAGTGAACGTTCCCAGGCCAGAAATGCACACAGCCTAGGACAGACAACTTCGCCATAAGATACTTCTGTTCAGTTCAACTGAGAATTAAACCGAGCATAAAATAAAAATGAATTCAGGCGACACAAAAATCAAATGCTTGGACTAAATTCTTAAGTTTTAAAGTTGCCTCTGGTTTTCTGAGGTGCACTGACATGTGAATATCTGGCTTCCGCAAATCATCACGAAGTCACGTTTTTATTATACATGTTGTATAAACCAGGTGAACTAATTTTATTCCAGTCTGAATTGGATTTTAAACTGGTCAGATCAAAACTCTGGTCAGGAGATGTATGTAATGAAAGCTTTACAATAATGAGTTGTTGTATCAGTTTGGAATCGAATCCTAGCACTAAAACGGGACTGGATTGTAATGGAAGTCAGTACTGTTTAATTCGACTTTTGCCTAATAATAAATTATTAGCGTTGGTGCTCTGGCAGACTATAATCGACTACAGTGGAGGTTTTCAACCGCCGGTCCATTACATTGCAGGTGTTCTGTGACATCAGAGGTGGAGGAAGTACTGGCTCTCAGTACTTAAGTAAAAGTACAATTAACCAGCAAAAAATATACTTAAGTAAAAGTAAAACTACTACATCATCAACCCTACTTAAGTACAAGTGAGAAGTACTTACTTTTAAACATACTTAAAGTACTAAAAGTAAAAAGTACTTGTGCAATAGGTCTATGTTGTCACTTAATGGTCTATTTCAATATTTCAATAATATTATATCAGTCATCACATCAGTCATCAGTCATTTAAGTGACATCACTGAATATAACGCTAGTCAAGCTGCGACCAAACACAGGACAACTTATTCATTTAAAAAAAGGCCAGTTGTCACAGGACATCGGGGAACGTATCTGTTCATAAACCGCTGCTAAGTGAACTAGCAGCTCATTACCTTGCATGGCAGCTAACATTATTGTCGATGGTGAACCTTATCATTTCTCCCAGACAAGTGCCTGTAGTTCAAGAGAGCAAAGTGTTTTATACGTCACCCATATTGATGAATGAAAACTGTTGCAAAGCATCTCAATGTTGCGACCCCCTGGTAAGAGACTTCACATAAAATAACCTGTCAATCTGGTTGGTTTAAACCTCCAAGACCAACACATAACCTAGGCAACTTCAGCACAAAAAGTGACAGGGCCAAATAAAATGTAACGGAATGCATTTTAGAAATGTAGTGGAGTAGAAAGTATAGATAATAGCTGCAAAATGTAGTGAAGTAAAAGTAAAAGTTTTCATTATTATTTCTACTTAAGTAAAGTACAGATACGTGAAAATGTAGTTAAGTACAGTAACAAAGTATTTGTACTTAGTTACATTCCACCACTGCGTGACATGCAGTCCCGTTTCACTGCTGAAATTACTTGTAAAAATCATTCCTTTTTTATTTATCAAAGCATTTCCAGATGATTTGACCATTTTTATTAATTATGAATTATGAATTTAATGCAAATATCTAAAAAGTAATACAATAATACTCCCTCACACTCTCACTCTGCTTAGTCTGAGCGGTTGTGTCCCGGACAGAAGCAGTTTAAAACCCCTGAGTTATATCATCACCTTGCTGGAGATTTTCTGGTTACAGCATAAAAATTCAAGTTAAAAAGAACATCCCTTCAGCAACTATGGCTGTCCAATCTGCGCACAATGTGAAGTAATGTAGGACATGTGGTAATGTACTGTTTAATCATTAATTGTGTTGTGTAGAGTGCATTTTAAGTCATCTTACTTTTTGCATGGACATCTGTCGCTCGATGAAAGATGCCACGTTTGTCCAAATATTTTCTACATCTGTGCATGAGAAAAGTTTCACAATGGATAAAGAATCTTACTATTTTTCTTGCAGTTAAACGCTCAACTCTGAAACTTAACTTTTCCAATCAAGAATAAAGCATTTATCCACAGTAAATCCAACGTAAAGTGTGAGATTAGTTTAATTTACCGTTCTCAGAGAGCCGGGAGAGAGTCGGGAAAACATTCCGCTCCGCCTCAGACACAAAACCGAGCAAAATGTCAGTCATGATAACATAAAAAAGGAACTGGCCTTAATGTTAACATTAAAGATTCTTTAAAAATCCCTTTTTAATATTTGTTTAATGTAGAGTCTTTTTCTTTCGTCATCACTGAACAAATCTCGAAGGACCCGGCGAAGCGACGGAAGAAAACTGGCCCTGGTTGCTAAGGGATTTGGCAAAGACTTAACACAACATAATAAGAAGTCAAAGTAGACAAAAGAGAAAACGTTGAGACGTTCTACAACAGAAATATAACACTGAAAAGAGAAAATAAAGACTGCCCACTGTGTCCAAGTGTATTGTATTGACCTGTACACTAAATATTTTTATCATGTAAATCTGTTCCATATCTCTTTACATTCGTCTGGGAAGTTGGTTTGTTTGGAGCTAAATAGACATATTTAGACCTGAATTCACAACATTAAACTCACGATGAGATTGTCTTAGCCACAATTTCAATAATGTTTTAATAATTAAGTTTGACACCAACGTTGTATAGTGTTTTATAGTCACAATTTTATGGGCAATACTGCCATTAGGCACTTGTGGGTCGGTAGTTAATGGTGCACGTTTCATCACCAGTGATGTATAGAACATGACTAACTACCCTTAACTATCAATACTGAAAAACCCTATGTCTGATCAATGTAACAATCTACTTAATTACAGTATTAAAGTAATGTACTCTAATACCTTTAATACCAAGCGTATTTGAATAATTATGTAGCCTTTGTGACAGATAAAGAATCTTGAAAATACATTTTTATTGATCCAAATTCGATCAACAATGACAGGAAAAATATCTGAAGTTATTACAGGTGGTATATACAAGACTACAATATAATTTTAAACTTAACTTCTTAATTCTTAATTTTGAAAACAATTTCTAGTATTATAATTATACCATTTTCCTGCAAGTTGTAAGGTCCCCAATTAATGTTCACAAATACCAGAGTGGGGGAGTAAGGTGATCTGTTATTTTCACTGTGCCAGACTAGCTGATATCCTGGGATTGAATGCTACAGCCCATTTGAATTTTAATGATGTCCATATGCACTACAATATTCTAAATTAATATTTCCAGCATAAAAATGCACTGAGTTACAATCACAAAGTAAAAGTCATGGCTGATAAACATGACAATGTGTTTAGTGTTCTTTGGCCTTTCCAGTAACCAAATCGGAATCCAAAGGAGCACACACGGAAAATGGTAGAATAGCAGCTTGTAGTTGTGTAGTTAAAATCCACACCATAAAAAGCTGTTCTGGGTGCAAAGGGAAGCCCTACCCATGTTAGTCAATTGTTAATAATATGCTTAGTGGTTTTGAGAACATTGCAATCTTTTTTTTTTTGTATACTTAAACCAGTTAATTAAGTTAGTCCTAAAAGTTGAGTGTATATTTAAACTGAAGAAGTGATTAAGTTGACATTCAGCATGAGTTTATAAGTAAACCCACCTCATGTGCAGACTAAGTTTTCAGCATTAACCAGAATTTAAATATTAACCTCTTTGGGTTTATGTAAAGATGCATCAACTGAGAGTTCTGATGTTTCTGTAAACCCACTCCACTTTCTGACATTTATGCGACTACTTTATTTGCGTGACAAAATCATTTGTGTAACTCATTTGTGTAACGGGAATCTTCAAGGATGTTACTTAAGACATGAACGTTTGACACGTTTCTACGTCATAAGCGTAACTTCAACTGCCCTGAAAGTCTTAGACTTTCATCATTAATGTTAGTCAGAAGAAACGGTGTATTTCAAACGCCATAGTATACACTCCATTCCTGACTCTTACATCCGTCACGTCTCTGTTGTGTGAACTGCGTTAATCTTCTGACCAAAGTCCGCTTTTAATCGCCTTTAGTATTCAGGAAGTTTCTCACCGTAAACGGGTCGCGACATAATCAGGGCAGCAATAACTATATATTACATTTCTGTTATAAACAGTTACATACATATTTATGGGACGCTGAAAACAACTGCTCTTGCAGTATTCTGTATGCCCCGGTAACGCCGAAAGGACAGGTTTTGCACAAAAATATGCTCAACCGGCAGGGGATGCTTTTTGCTTCTTTCTGTTTCTATTTGTGTCTAATTCCGACCAAGGAGGAGCAGGTCAGTTTTCTAAATCCAACTCAACGTGTCAAGTTCTTTAACCATATTTTAATATAATATACTGTGTAATTAAACATAATAATATATAAGGTATTTGTCATTTCAGAAACCCAACGACGCTTATTTTGCAGAAACCTTTGACACAAGTGCTTTGGACAGGTAACGCATCTGTTATGTTCTAATTATTACTATTTATCTTTAATGCATAGCTAGACTCTATGTCCATGATTCTTTGCCCAAAGTGTCCAGTAATAATTAGTCCAAGCAAAAGCCTCAAGAAGCAGCTGGTGCTGAATATGAAGCTGTTTGGCATGTTTTTCACATACTCAACTCACAAATGCATTTTCTTTACAAAGACCACCATTTGAAATGGAAATTAACATGCTTTCCAATGGTATACGATTTATTGGCAAGAAGCTTTGTTGCAGCATAGAAATAATTGACCAAACACAAAGAGTGGTTTAAGATATATTTCACTGAATATTGACTCTTAAATCTACAGTACCCAGGGCATTGGGGAAATGTGAGGAGCTATTTATCCTCATACAGACCAGGGGTCGACCAATATGGGTTTTTCTATAGCCGATGCCGATGTTTAGAAGTCAGACTTAGTCGATGGACGATATAATAATAAATAATAATCTGTAATTCTTTTTACATTTGTGTTCATGCTGAAGGCACTGGGTTTTGTCGCAAGCACTGAAGGAAGGAGACCTGGATATTCATAAATATGACGGTAAAAATGTTTCTAGCAGGGGTTCTAGACATATCTTATGCAGTTCATCAAATCTGTACTCTAGTATAAGTACTTTAAAAATATTACTCAACTGCAAGTAAATTGAGTAGAGTTAAAATGCTCAAATAAAAGTTCTAAATATTGTTGATGTTTATAAATAGGTTGATATCCTTTATTCTCTACTAATATACCTCTGCATATTGGTAGCCTTTGTTGGCTTGGTTTGGATGTAACAGCAATAAATGTACACCCTAGTACTTAATTACAGTTAGGCGTTGTTTTTTGTTATTTCGACCTCTTTTTAGGGCAATGGGTTGTAGAGGAAGCTTACAGTCAGGCATTCCCCGAGAACAAGGGCCTCGTCCTCAAGTCTCCAGGCCGCCATCATGCCATTGCTGCCTATCTGCGTACTGTGTATTACTTCGCTGACAAACCACTCTGCCTGCAGTAAGTCATTTCATTAAATGCCCTGCTAATACAAATTTAAGTGCTATTCCATATACTAAAATGCATAACACTGAGTTTTCTACAGGTATGAGGTTTTCTTCCAAAAGGGAATTGATTGTGGCGGAGCTTACATAAAGCTGCTGTCTCATTCGGATCATCTTCGTTTGGTAAGATGAATACTACAGCGTTGAAGAGGAACTCTGCTCTTAAAAGTAATAATGTGGCCAACACTCAATTAAAGCTAGTGGTGCACCGGTACAATTAATGGCACCATTAGCCTACAATTTATAGGATGATGGATGCCCTCATTGCTAGGTTACACTCCGGGCATAAAACATGCTGTCATCAACTGTAGTAGAAGAGTTTCCCTCACTGTATTTATGGTAAGGGAGGCAGTACAAGGCAGACACATGTCTGCAAGATAGGGCTGCACAATATCAGGAAAAATTATTGCAATGTTTTTGCCAATATTTACAGCTGAATAAAAATGGAGTGATTTAGTAAATGAGTGAAAATGCTTGAATAGCTCTATTTTGAAAGAATGGGGTGATTTTGTACATTGAAGGAGTGCATAGAAAATAAAATAGGTAAAACTTTTTACTTTTTCGTCTATGAACCACCTTAAACTTCATCCATAAACCCTTAAATAAGTCATTGATGTTGTATCAAAGTCTTCTCTGGTAGATTAGTCTTGTAGAATGAGAACCCATTGACTTTTCCTTTTGTATGAAGCAGCACAGAGTTGTAGCATCTCTCGTACTCCACCCTGCTTCTCTAAGACACACAGCTTCGTCATCAGATTGATTACAAAAGGCAGATTCTACTCAAAGTACCAGCTTCATTCAGCTCCATTAGCCAGCTTTGGACTGTTGACCATGTTTACATAAATGGATCGCTTGCCCATTAAAATGTAAAACTTTCTAAATTCATTATAGAGTCAGTTTAATGATGGCACCCCATACACCATTATGTTTGGACCAGACAAGTGTGGCAGAAATTACAAGGTCCATTTCATCTTCCGCCACCGGAACCCTCTAACGGGGGCATATGAGGAGAAACATGCCCGTCAGCCTGACACTGACTTGAGCGAATACTTCACAGACCGCAGTCCACACCTGTACACTCTCAGTGAGTTGTAAATGAACCGCATTTTGTAATTTTTACTTAGTCGAGCAGCTAATATTTCTGCCAATTTCCTTCACATTTTATTTTACGTGCATGTACTCAACAATGCTCTAATTCTGTTTATTTTACAATGCTGTTTTGTTTAGATTTATATCCTGACAACACCTTTGAAATTCTTATTGACCAAACATTAGTGAATAAGGGTAGTCTCCTAATGGATATGGAACCTCCTGTGATGCCTCCTCGTGAGATAGAGGACCCTAATGATACTAAACCCCCGCACTGGGATGACAGACGCTACATCCCTGACCCTGCAGTAATGAAACCCATTGACTGGTAGGTATAAAAGAAAGGCAGTGCATTGAGAGAAATAATAATCTGGCTCCGATATTCAGTAACCCTACAGATATTTATGCACTCAATGTGGCAGGTCAGTCCTTTTAAGAGTTCCTGACATATGTTGATGCAACAGTAATATGAATTTTCTCCCATGCACTGTAAAAAGCATACACTATAGGTTAATTGGCGACCCTAAATTGGCTCTGTAAGGTGTGAATGAGAGTGTGATTGTGCGAGTGCCCTGAGGTGTGTTGGCGCCTGCTATGGGTTGTTCCCCGACTTGCTCCCGTAGTTCCCAGGAAAGGCTGCGACCCCGATAGAGATTAAGCGGTTTGGATAATTAATCAATGAATGAGCATAAAAAAACTTTCACCAGAGATATTGTCTTTGTGTGGGTTTACTTTTACTTGAGTTTTACATACTGCAGACTATATTCACAAGCATAAATCACGTGCTTTATACTCAGTAGCTTACACTAGAGAGCAGCATTAATTCAGTCTTTATTTCTCTATAAAGGGACGAAGATGCCCCCCAGCTAATCCCTGACCCCACAGCGCAGAAACCTGCGGGATGGATCGAAGAGGAAGAGCCCTTTGTTCCTGACCCCCAAGCTCAGCCCCCACATGACTGGTGCGGAAACTGACTATTGCACATGACTTTGGTCATGAGTCAAGTTCTTACTTCCCAGCTCACTACAATCTCTACCCTGTGACCGTGCTGATAAAACCTCACATACAATCCATGAGTGTTTTTGCTAGATCTAAATTGAATAACTTACAGTGATCTGGATAGTTGTGCTTTTAGAATTTATAAATTGCTCCATCACCCAACGCTGAAAAGTAAACATTTGTACTTACTTGTTTATCATTGATTATTTAGGTTTTAGTTATCGTATGATGTTTTTCCTTTACTAATCTTTAACTCTGTTCTAAACTGTGTTATGCTCTTGGCTAAGCAGGTCTCTGGAGATGGACGGGGAGTGGGAGGCTCCGCTGATAGATAACCCTGCTTGCTGCAACGCTGCAGGATGCGGACCCTGGAGACCCGCCATGGTGCCCAATCCGGCGTACAGGGGCAAGTGGAACGCGCCAATGATTGAAAACCCAAATTATCAGGTAAACGGTTTTCGTCAGTGTTTCATGACCTGTTACGGGGCCAATTTCGGGGCCAAACAGGGTCGACTCAGGGATCGAACCCAGGACCTAAAAATAATAGCTCAAATAAACCTTTTATTTTTGTCAATTTTGCTTCATACACTGTTAGATATTAATGCTGTTTTAATGCAAAACCCTAAAATAATCTTTACTTCTTGGCCTCCTTGTTAGGGGAAGTGGCAGCCACGCGTGATCCCTAACCCAGCTTACTTTGAGGACCCTCATCCCTTTCGAATGAGCCCAGTAGGAGCCGTTGGCTTTGAGCTGTGGTCACTTACCGCCGACGTGCTGTTTGACAACATTTTGCTATGTGACAATCTAGAGATTGCCAAACGCTGGACTGAGGAAAACTGGGCACAGATAAAGACAGTAATGACCTCTATTTCTGCATCATGTTCTGTAGAAGGAAGTATGATAAATGCAGAGTTAACATGTACTTAATGCGCTTTTCTTTCCAGCCTGGAATTGTGGAGCGGTTGCTGTTTGCCACAGTGAAGCGTCCGTGGCTCTGGGGGGTTTACGTCTTCACCGTGGGCCTTCCTGCCATTCTCTTCATCAGTTTCATGTGGCCTGAGAAGGTAAAAGCTGCATAGCAAAAAACATTATTTATCATTGATTTATTGATTATCTGAACCGCTTAATCCCAACTGGGGTCGCGGGGGGGATCGGAGCCTATCCCGGGAACTAAGGGCGTAAGGCGGGGATCAGCCCTGAGCAGACGTCAACACACCGCAACACACTCACACCTTACGGGGCCAATTTAGAGTCACCAATTAACCTATAGTGCATGCTTTTGGACTGTGGGAGGAAACCGGAGCACCCGGAGGAGAGCCATGCAAACACGGAGAGAGCATGCAAACTCCACACAGAAAGACCCTATGGCTGACCCGGGGATCAAACCCAGGACCTCCTCGCTGTGAGGTGGCAGTGCCAACCATTGCGCTACTGTGCCAACAAAAACATTATTATTTTTAATATATAGCTTGCAGGCTAGAATTGCCATTTTAACACTTATAGAGTTTTTAGGAAAATGTGTTTATTTCAGAGATTCGGACCACCAGATCAGGACTACTACTACAAAAAATCTGATGACCCACAACCAGATAGTCCACAGGATCCAGAAAACCACATCAGCTTGAATGATTATGGTAAGAATGCTGCTTTGCAAAACCTAATGTCAACAACGCACTTTTATGGCCTGAATATTTGATTGTAAGCCACTGTTAAAGGTGCCAAGACCAGAACTGGACCAAGAAAACGAGACACCAAAAAAGCTCAGAAAAAGGCAGACTTGGAGTTAAAGGTGATTCATTTTTTTAAAGCTAATTTCCAGACCTTCAAAAAGCAAATGTGCATTTTTAAAATATTGTTTTATATCAGCAGACCTCTAAGGCAGAATAAGACTCAACTCTTCTGGAGCATGGACCAACACCGCTGAAGAAAATCTCTCACTTCTCTACCAAAAGTGAAAGTCAGACCAACGTAGTGTCCAATTTACTACTAGCTTTGTTCCAACCAGATGTGAAGAATCTTGGAAATTTCGGTTCTGTCAAAATAATAAAATCACATATTGATCGGGCTTTCCATGAAAAAAACCATTTATGTGCCTGTTATAAATGTGACGTCATTGCGAAGTTGTAAATGTATGTAATCGCGTTAACGCTCGCAACTCTCATATGGAACGCCATCATGCACAAACACGTAGTTCTCTTCTGGAAAGTCCAAAAGCTGCTAGTTTATATAATAAAATAAAAACTCTGATGCGGTGTGGATTTGTGGGCCCTCAGCCTGACTTCCTTGATATAATTTGCCCCTCGGGAAAAGAGAACTGATTTATACCATGATAATAAAACCATACCGTACTTGCACCGTTGTTATGTCACTCCAAAGCCTGTTATTGGTCCAAGAAGGGACTAAAAAATTACAGAGACGGTGAGCCACTTTCACTAAACCACTCAGCCATAAAAGAGCACCTACGATCTTATAACAATACCAGGATTTCATGTTCACTCTCCCTTCGCACGTCCACTTTATTATCATTTAACTCCTTTATACAATAAGCTTTCCACAGAACCTCCTCATACAGATGTAATACAAAAGCACTTTACATGTATAGTTTTATTTTCTGAAAATCAAAACAATAATTAAATAATTACATGAGTATTGACATTATGGCAGGAAGCAAATTTAATGTGTAAAAGTGCATTGTGGGGGCGAAAAAGTTGATTAAGGTAACAGACAAACGTAAAAATCGAGCAGGGACATGGAGCACCTCCTTTCATCACTTTCATCATCAGTGCATACCGGTCCTTAATGCCTCACGTCTCTCACACAATCCTCCTCTTGTAGCTGTACACCTCCTCCTGAAGTTGAGCTCAATATGAGTCAAAGCATGTACACACAGTGGAACGCTGGCAAAACATCACGGAAACGGGAAGCCTGGATGCTGGAGGAGTGCGGAGTAAATGGGTTATAATGCATGGAGGAGGAGACATCAAGAGAGCTCATTCCAAATGATGACCTCTACTAAAGACATTACAGCTTTAGATCTTTTGGCAATCTCACCTCAGTCCTACTTTAATAATCCATAACCATACACGGATATGGACGGTAAAGGTTTATAAAGAATATGACGCTTCTATGCACACGTTTAGAGGTGTTTATGGCCCAGTGCTTTTTAAGCGTGGCACCTGGATATTAAAGAACCGCTACACAATTTTAACCAGCAAAATGCAAGACTATTTCTCTCTCATGCAACACCGCAAGGCCACCCATGGATGGAGGCAACTATGCCAATCTAATCACTCAATCCCCACGTTAGCACTCACGGAAAATGAATGAATTCTCTCAAATATAAGCCATTTAAAAATGTAAGCTTTTAAGTATTTTCCGATACGCACTGATTTGGCCTGTTATAGATTGTTACTAGGATTAATACTGCATACACATCACATTTCGATGAATATGTTAAATATCAAACTCCATTTGCTGCACCGGGTTGAAGCAGAGCTGACGTTACTGGTCAGATGTGCAAACTTTAAGGAGGGCACCGACAAACTTGATAAACTCGAGTGCGTGTGAATGCGTTTTCCTCATAAAGCCGCATGACGACGTGTAAGAAAATGTACCTTTTTTCACATAACTCTCTGCTTGGAACCCAATTGTAAGAGTTCTACTTCAAATAATAACTGCATCACGACTTCAAGGAAAGAAAATCTACAAGATGGTTTGTGGCGCTACCGTATCCCAGGGAAACATAATGCTGTACCGATCTTAACTGATCCGGAGGGATCTCGTCGGGACGAAGGACGCGCTTTCGGACGAGGATGCGGAGGCTCTCCTGAGTCCTCTGTCTGTAAGGCTACACCGTCAGCGTTTAAGGGCACCTCAGTCAAGAGAGAGACAGAGAGAGAGAGAGGGAGGGAGGGAGAGAGAGAGCAGACAGAGGACAGGTGAGGGACGCCCGATAAAGGGAAGTGTGAGTTCAAGTGGTACGGCGGTCTTGAGAAAGTGGTTCGTTTCCCTTCCAGGCCGGAGAGTGGGAGATGGAGGGAAGAGGTTCCACCTGGAGCTTAGCCCCGGCCTCCCTTACTACTTCTTCCGACAGTTGGGCCAGCTGAGCCCTCCGCAGGCAGCAGACACAATGATGTACAGAACCACCTGCAAAGGCCGAGGAAGAGGATGAATATCTGTCGTCTTTAATGGAAAGCCTATAGTCTAGTCTACTGCTTGGTTCGGACTTACAATCGTCACCAGCACGATGATGACGGTTAACTTCAGGTTCTTCATGCACATGGCTCGGGCTAAGTTGCGGCTCGTTGTTTTGAAGGTGACAGACTTTTGAGACAGAATATATTTAGGTTAAAATAAAGACGTTATTACAAAACTTCAAGATATGCGACAAACGTGGCACTCACAGAATCCACCAAGTTTTCGGTCTTGTCGATGAGAAGTTCCAGCTTCTCCCCTCTCTGTGCCACAAGATCTGGAAAGAAAACAGAATTGTTGTGTCACCGTGAGAAAAGTAACAGAATTCAGCTTGGGTATGGGTTTACACTGAATAAGCAGCATGCTTACCGATGTTCCGCACCATAATTCCCTTCAAGTCGTCCACCTGCATCTGCGTCTCCGTCAGCCGGTCTGAGCCTCGCGGGTCTGAATGGTGCTTCTGCGATGAGAGAGGACGAGATCCAAATGTTATGTCCCAAAATAAATGTAACTGCAAATACATTTTCAACTGCAATGGAACGACACAAATGAGAGGCTAATAAGAATTGTGTGGGTGTGAAATTAAGGCCTCGAACTTGTCCTTTCACATATTTTAGGATCCATAAACATGTAGCCGGGTATTAAAGTTTATTACCAATAAACTTGATAAACTCAAGTGCACATGAATGTCTTTTTTACGCAGTTGCGCCTTTTATCGTCACGTTAACGGAGGTTTAAGTCACTGAAACCAGCTATTTTTGAAATGTATAACAGAATGTTCGTGGCTGCATAACCTTAGATTTTTGGACATGCCTGGCACAACGTCAAAGTCAAAGTCAAAGTAAACAAGCACTACCTTTCCCATGTACAATAAATTCATCACCAAATATCAGCTGAAAACAGAATTTTATAAATACATTTGGTTTGTCTAATGCAACGGGACAGGACAAGGTGAGGGGAAAAAAACACCGGAAAATATCTGGAAAATCTAAGCATCGATCCGATGCCGATTACTTCAAAAATGCAAGTATCGGCCAACTCTGATATTGTCATGCATTTCTACATTTTAGTCAAAGTCTTCCTACTCATCCTGTTCTCATTTCACACCTACAAAACTTGAGCAATCACCCTGGCATTTTGTTGCGGGAATGCGTCTCTAGTTTAGGTTATTATTTCTAAACAATTCTCGCAATTTATCCCCAAATTCCCTATCAACCGTGAGACCCAGTGACACTCATGGCATTCTCTAAGAGTTGCAGGACCTGGGCTTTAATAAGTAACAATCCCCTCATGCTCATATCATGAGACTGAACCAGCGTAACAGGCAGCTCTTCCCGCTTTGAAAGGCAACTCGTAATCCTAAAGCCTGACTGACCCACTTCTCTCCTGATCCCTGTCCCAGCCTGCTCCATCATAATACTGAAAGAACTGTGGTTAAATCATAAAGTCATAAACTATAAAACGGTCTGATCACAAGACTTTTGCCCTAGAGAGGTGACGGTCAACATGTTTTAATTTCCTCCTTTTTTCACACATGAAGGTTTCTCTGGTCAGCTTGCTCTCGCCACTGTGTGTGTGTGTGTGTGTGTGTGTGTACTGAGAAACCACAGCCATACGATGTAACTTAAGGCCTGGTTGGAATTTGGCCAATGCTGATTTGGCCCATTTTGCAAAGTTTACCTTCTTTTTAGCAGTTGTGCTGTAATTGGTTTAATGGAACTGTGCAGTCTTTCTTAGCAGTGTATCTGTATGCAGGCGGTTCGCCGTACTATATTACGATGCCTCTGTTTGCAACCCATTACCATGATGAAAGCAAACTGTAAGGCAACTGACATTACAATTCACTGCCAAAATGAAAGTTTATTTTCTTTTCGGCCACAATTAATTTTCTTTGACCACAGTTCACATTCAGTCTGAAAGTGAAACTAGTAAGCCCACTGTTTGCAAAGGGGGAGGTATCTGCCTAAAAAACACCACATGAAATAGAAGAGCAGTTATATAATAATAACTATATATAATAGCAGCTTCTAAAATGTACATCGTGTGCAAAATGTTTGTGTCAGAACTGAAAGCTCCGGTTATTGAACAATACAATGCCAGTTACAAACTAATGCAAACATAATTAATTAAACCACAATTTACACAAATAGCATGAAAATGTAATTTACTGGGAAAAGGTGGCCCCATAAATTAGTCCATTGTTATTTCCGCCATGAGTGTCTGACCGATGCATCCTTAGCTGAAAGACACTCTTTAATGCCAGTTCAGTTCCAGTTAAACCTTAAACTTACAATCGCCCGGGACTGCGGGACTCCTTTGCAACTGTGACCCATTTTGAGAACAGGCTGTGGGTTCACATCAGGATTTACTCTACCTCCAAAACTACCATCGTTGGGTTAATCAGCAATACCCTTAACCCCAAACTGCAGGAACGTAAGAAAGAGTGTCGTAACCATAACTGAACCATTTCACTCACCATTTGTGCTGCAAGAGTGCTGGAGAACTCGCTGTTCATGGCATAAGGTAAAGCCGTCTGGGCCCGAGAGCCGTACGTTGTCTGGAAGCGTTTCTTTACCTCGTTAAGGAAGCTGAATGCACGCGACCTCTCAAAGTCCTGCACACAGACCCAAGCAAAGCAACCGTCATGTATGGAATGCTTTGTTGAGATGAATAGCGTTTCATTTGAACAAAGACTCAGATTCCAATAAAACAAGACAGTCAAAGAAGAGATACTCACATCGTCTGTGATGCACAGATAGATTATCCGGTCATGGCAGATGTAGTGGAAAAGATAGCTGAAAATAAAGGAGATCGACAATTGTGTCAGTTGACATGTAGAATAAATACTGAGTAAAAAGCAGAAGAAATGAGGCATCTGGTTGATATGTACTACCTGCCATGTGAGTAGGTAAGTTTATTGTTTTCGGATGGAATCTTGGCCAAAATCTGCTCCGTCACCTCCAGAAAGTTGCCACCGCACCAGGCATGTTTGGCCAGGATGGTAGTTCCACGAGCCACCACGGCAAAAAGGATGGCCATAATAACCAGCAGGGAGGAGGGAATTTGAGGTCCAACTGATTTAGTGTAAAATCCTTCAAAACGCTGGAGACAAAGAGCAAAGCAAACTCAGCAAGTGTCAGATCTGGCAGCAATGTGGTCTGAGTGACTGAAAACGAGCGTCGGGGATTCGAATCTCGGAAGAGCCTGAAACCACAGTTGAGCCGCTGAGCATGACCCTTGACCACCCCAAGTTTGTCCATACGCTCTGTATAAGAGCATCTGATAGATGCCACAAATGTAAGATAAAAAAGGGGCAAGAGAAACAATGCTACAACATAAAAAGCAACAATCCACATGATATAAAAGGGAAGCGGAAACTAAAATAGGGTTGAACCAATACCAACACCAAAACTTTGCTAAAACACTCATACACGTAATATATTTATTTACAGAGCGCTTTTAAAGGTACTCAAAGACGCTTTTTTCCTCAAAGACTCGTATTCATAAATAACTCGCCGATACCACTACATCAAACTGCTCGTAGTTGGCGGGTGTGATTTGTTGTCCTACCTGACGTGTTCGGAGATTCTGCCCACAAGCTTGTAATGTAATGACACTGCCTTTTAGATGACTTTCTTGATAAAACCATAAAGAATCTTGTTTATTTTTGGAATAACCTTCTGTTAATAATTTGATATTTTGCCTTATTATAGGCTCATTATATTCTGCAAAGGAGAAAATAAACCTGACTCCCACTTAATTGCACTTTCAAGGAAACCTAATAAGTATCGGTATCAGTATTGGCAAGTACACAAATAAAAATACTTGTACTCGTATCAATATGTGAAGAAGTGGTATCGGTGCATCCCTAAACCAAAACATTACAAACGTGCATGTTACTTTCCTATACTGATATTGCTGATTTAATAACTTCATAATTAATGAAATACCTACTTATTTGTTTTACTTTTGGACATCTTCTTTAGGTGCATAAGATCATACAAAATTATAGTTAGTTTTGCTTAGATGGTATCCATTTTGAAAGTATTTACAGCCTCGACCGCAGCATAAATAAGGTAAAACATACAAAAAACTAACACCAATTTATCATCATCAGCAGACAGTTAGCAGGTCCAACATTGCAAATTGCAAAACGATTGCAAAACGACACCATCATGTGAGCGAAATCGGACAAAGGTGCGTGTTATTGAAAAGGTGTATTTTCGAGCTGATGTCCTGTAAGAAACCGAAAGCAGGAGTGGTAATGAGAAATGTTAAACACATCACCAATGTACGATTCACTGCCAAAGCAGATAACTAGCAGACCAAAAACGTGTGCTATTCAGCAGACTAATGACACACATGTTCGCCAACATAACACCAAAACCTTCTGGAAGCTCATATTACTACACCAGCTAAGCACTTTAGCCTAGCAGAACTACCCGCCTCTCCCTTTTACTTATTACTCCGCGTTGATCATTTTGATCGAGTCAGCACAAAAACAGTACGAGCTTAAAACGTACCTGTCACCGTTTTAATCACGTCTCCAAGACTACCTACACGCCGTGGACGTGAAAAGGATCGCTATCTCCCGCTGCGTCGTTCCGCATTGCCCAGCTGAAGGCAGGCCGTAAACTTCCGCTCCGCTGCCCGCACGCTGGGAACGTGGGCGGCGTCTCAAACGGTGTCGCTTACGTATCTAGTGCACCTCCTGGAGTGCGCTTTCAAAAGACAGGGTGCACTACGTTGCCGCGTAACATTCCAAAGTGTGGTCTACTTTATAGTAAAAAGCGAACTCCGGACTATCGATGTGTTTAAATAACGACGTGGCACAACAACATGATTATTTTGTTGTTTATCAATCGGATATTTATTTATCGGATTTTCTGTTTGGAACGCATTGAAACTGCACAGCGTCGGGCGTTCATAATACTCTTATACTCTCTATCTAATCACCAGAATGTCCAGAGCTACTAATTTATGTATATAATTCATGTGAAAATACCAAGATACCACATATTGCCCCTTCAATACGCAAAATATATCTCCGTCCATTGTATTTTGTACTTTTCTCGTTTTGTCAAAGAGGTATATAATATTTATTCCTTATCATGATGAAAAATATGCGGATTCTGCCTGACAGAAAATCTCTGGAATACTTTATTGCGTAAAAACGCATATTAGGTGACCACGTTAGAGAAGTTGTCCAGGTTACCCCGTGTAGGTGCGATATTCCTATCCAAAGTTACTAAAGGGTGCAAAGATTTATACACTTTGCTTAGTGAACTCTCATAAAGTTGATGCTATTTGTTCTATTCATTTGTCATATTATAGACATAAACTTTAACTGTCAGTCTGTCACATTCATGCTTTTAAACAAATCGTTTTTTAAACATTTCCAAATATTTTATTTGGCCATAAATACACGTCACCGTATTTTTTAAATATTAAATAGCTTTTAGATGGAAAGCAAGCAGCGTCGCCGGCCGTTACGTCATATTTGAGCGACGTGGAGTGACTACTGCACGCGCCGCAAGCATGGCTGGTGCTGATACAGAAAGAAAACCCGTGTTGGAAGTGGTAAGCCTGCCTGGTATTATCGAAGTGCTTGATGATGGCAGTCGATGTTCTAACATTTCCTCCGTATATCTCGTCCTAGCAAAAATCGCAAAGGAAACGTGAAGACTGTGCAGCAAAATGCTCAGTAGATTACAATGCGAACGACAGGGATGACGATTCGCAACATTAACTTCTATGAGTAGTTATAACGGTCATGTTATAAAATAGTTATAATACGTATATAATACTAATTAACTACTTAATAAGGCACTTATATAGTGTGACGAGAGACTGTTTGTACAGTTTAAACACCTTCTACCAGTTCCTTATGGGGACTGTTATGTGCTCATTTAAACGCGTAAATGCGACCGAAACGTAAACAGTCATCAGAGATGTGTAACAGTGATGGTGGTAGTGATGGGATACTTTTTGCTTTTGGTGTTGAGATAGTGGTGTGTAAATCAAGTTTTTGCAATTTGACTTAACAGACAGTAGAGGGCGGTGTTTTAACAATTATCTTGTTTTTGCCTTTTTTGTTTAAAATTTAAGAAGTTTATTTGAAATTAAAAGAATAAGTTGGCCGTTTATTTTAATACATATGCATGCAGTCATATTGAGATATATATTTCAATCAACCTATAACACCCATACATACAGTACTGTGCAAAGGTTTTAGGCAGGTGTGGAAAAAATGCTGTAAACAAAGAACGCTTTCAGAAATATAAATAATGTTTGTTTATTTTTATCAGTTTACAAAATGCAAAGTGAGCGAACAAAAGAAAAATCTAAATCAAATCAATATTTGGTGTTACTACCTTTTGCCTTCAAACCAGCATCAATTCTTCTAGGTACACTTGCACAAAGTCAGGGATTTTGTAGGATTATAGTCATGATATTATTTTGTAGGATTATACGATTATAGATCTGTGGTTAGTTCTCCAAGATGTTTGGAACAACCTACCAGCCGAGTTCCTTCAAAAACTGTGTGCAAGTGTACCTAGAAGAACTGATGCTGTTTTGAAGGCAAAGGGTGGTCACACCAAATATTGATTTGATTTAGATTTCTCTTTTGTTCATTCACTGCATTTTGTTGATTGATGAAAATAAATGATTAACACTTCCATTTTTGAAAGCATTCTTTGTTTACAGCATTTTTTCACACCTGCCTAAAACTTTTGCAGAGTACTGTACGCTAAAATTGTAATAATAATAATAATAATAATGCAACCTAAGATCTCTTGTACAGGAGCTCTAAAATCTTAATGCCACTCTCACTAAATAATATCTTTATTCTTAAGCGTTCTTTCAGTTTTTTAAAATGACCCCACTCAGTCGGCTGCAAGGATCTCTGGAAGCTGAGGAGAGGATATTAAACTGACTTCAGACAAAACAGTCCTGGGTTTGTCCGTTTTAAGACTTCAAAGAGTCGGTTGTTTGGATAAGAGAAATTAACAGTGAAGTTGTTTTAAGGTGAACACCCACCTAAATGGAGTTTTTATCAGTCCTGCCCTTTTATCCATTCCCCTTTAACTCTTTACTGTTCCTTCTCCTCCTGTCCGGTGTCAACAGATCTTTCCTGCCCAAAACAAACAAAAAATATTGGTGTTATGATCTTTATGTCCTTACCCTATACTTCTCCTCCCTTCCTGGTCAAAAAATAGAAGCTGATTATCTCTGAAATGATACTAGTGACCCATAGTAGTTTTGATCTGTTATCAACAGCGTAAGCATTTTTTTGTAATAACTATAAAGAGGGAGGAAAATAGCTTGACTCTGCTGTATTGGTTTTGCCAAAATTACTTGGCAAATTAGCTTTCGATGAAAGAGTAAGATCCACTGCCGTCTTGTTTCTTGACAGGTCCAGGCGGATGGCGCGGACGAGGGCTGCGTGACGTTCGTTCTGAACGAGGAGGACCACACACTGGGAAACTCTCTCCGATACATGATCATGAAGAAGTAAGAGCTCTTTCCCCTTTGTGTAAGCAGACAAAGGTGGACGACACACACACTCAGACAGACAGAGATCAACATCCTGCATGATTCAAAATGCCCTTTTCCTGCCTTCAACCAGTGACCATCATGCTTGTTATTTTTAAAAGATCTGTCCACGACTGATAAGTGTTTTGGTGCAGCACTCAGTATATGTAGAAAAGGCCAGTGTTTAAAAGTTGAAGTTGTTGCACACTTTTTTGAGGGAAGTAAGCGTTCATGTCACGCTGCCCGAACAGTTTTGATCCCAAGATACACAATCCAAAGCGTGAGAGAAGTGTCACGGTCCCAGCGCTGACGGGGAGAAACTGTGTAGCACGACGGGGCCGTCGTGTTTTGGCAGCCCTCGCGTGAGAATGTTATTCTGGTTTTAGGGACGACTTGCTATAACGACTTGTTTTTTTTTTTCGTTTTCATCCCACAGTCCAGACGTGGAGTTCTGTGGGTACAGCATCACACACCCTTCCGAGAGCAAGATAAACTTCCGCATACAGACGCGAGGTGAGCTGAGGTCTTCACCGCACCTCTATCCTCTAGATTCTGTCCTTTGTTGTAAATTGGGAGCAGACAAAGTCACTGTATCAACAACAGTAAAATTGTTCGTCATAGCGTACCTGTGGTCTGAACTGCATTTTGTGACTCGTCAAAGACAGAAGATGCAGGAATTCCTCAGCTTGCGTGCAACGTAGAGTAAACCTCCTTGATTTTAAGGCTGTTTTTGAGTTGTCGGCTAAAGCCCTTAATTGGGTGCAACTCCACCTTTGTTTGACGATCATCAGTTGTTACAGGTGAACACCACAAAGATGTGATCAAACCTGCTTGGCTAATAGTGCCCAATGCTGTCCAGATAGACATCTAGCTATGAAAGACGCCAGTTGATGGAGAAAGACAAGAGACATTTATGGCATTTATTAGACGAGCAACTTCCACGTACAAGGACAGTCTCCCTGGAGCAACTTGGGGGTAAGGGTCTTGATCATGGCTTTAGGGATAGAGCTGGATTTGAACTTGGTTGGTAGGTGAGTATTCTACCACTAGACTGCCACCGCGGGTAGCGCTTGTTGTTTCTCCTCCACGTCCTCCACGCCATCCAAGTATTGGCCAGAACCAAACCTGCTTAACAAAGTGATTACCAATGATAAAACCGCTGGATAATGCTGGCAGTTTAAGACTTTGGGGAGTTTGCGCTGCACAACCAGAAAAGAGAATGAGAAAGGAGAGAATAAGTTGAGTGTCGTCTGCATAACAGCGGTAGGAGAGGCCGTGTGCAGCTGTAACCTCTTTCCAAGCAAAATTGTCAGATTGATTTGTGGAAGGAGTTTAGCACATTTTTGTGTCAAACAGCACAGGAAATATTTGGCCCCCAACGTGCCTCCAGGCCAGACTTTCTTCCCTTCCCCCCTCTTTCTTTATTGGCTTCATGATTAACTGATTTGGCCAGAGATGAGTTCGCTTCACGGTAATTAAATTATTCAAGAAGCCCCCTTGCTCTGTCTGTGGACGAGTGGGAGGATTTTTTTTGGCTGGAGGAGACGAGACAAAGGCCTCCCTTCAGCGCCTAATCGAATCGGCTGGCGGAGGAGCGGAGACCCAAAAAGGGGAGAGGAGGGGTGGGGTTCATCAGAGACATGCGATTGCATTACTACGAGTTGAAGTGACTGCTGCGTCCACAAGCATCACACACACACACACTTACACACATGCAAAACACTAAAATGGGGCCCTCGAACCCGTGGCCTAAAAAGCAATCGTCTGCAGGTTAATTTCGTTAGCCGAGAGCGTAACCCGGTGAAGAAGAGGGTAATGTGGCTCTCCTCCCTCTCACTTAACAGGCGGGAATGTGTGACGTCGAGGTTCGTGGAAATTCGGACAAACAGGCTGATTAAAGTCTGGTGGCGGACATCTGGGATACTGTGATTTCTGCTCGATGACTACTCGTATCCGTCGTTTTGTCAAACTGACCGTCAGAACACAGAGGTTTCGCTCGCCCTCCCGACCTAGTTTGACCTCCACAACCCTAAACGGCACAAAGAACCCGAGATGTGTAAAGGTTTTATTTTAAATACACGCCTCCAGTATTTTCAGTGACATTTTTGTGCAAATGGAACTAGGAGTTTTCCAAGCAGTGGCCATGAAAAATAAATGTGATTCAGACTAAATATCCCCCATTACGAACAATGGAGTTTTATTTAGCCTGAGCTTCCCCTCCCTTCCTGATCAAATAGCAGTAGACTATCTCTTTACCAGCACTCTAACTAGAATTCACAGAATTGAAAGGTTTTCTTTACTTAATATTTTGCTCAGCAGGTTTTATACAGGAACTTTTTTGGAATGTTAAGTAGCACACATCTTTGTTTAAGTAACTGAAATTGTGGTTTTATGCACCTAAGCTTGTAGACAACAAGCATTTACATTTTTGCCATTTAGCAGATGACTCGCATTTCTTAACCAGACGGTCACTAGAAGAGATAAAGTTTATAGATGTTTCTGCTGGACCTAGCTGTTAAACTGTGAGCTGTTGACTTAATGGTAGGCTCACATCTCAAGAAAAGTAAAAGCACAGTTCTCCTCAATGGTATCGTTTAGCATCCTGCTTGTGGCCAAAATACGTAATGACAACCTTAGTGGTGGCACCCCTTTGTGGCCAAAATAAAGAACGACAAATTTGTTGATCTGAAATAAAGTGGAAGAAGAGGTTTGCAGTTTAGTTATTTACTTGAAGCTGAACAGTGCACGTCTCCTCAGTGGGCTGAAAAAGTTAAGCCTTGAACGGTGTGTCTCTGCCATAACTGACCGATAGCTCTGGAGACCTGTCAATACATAGAAAAGATGGCCTCGATTTTACCTTATCAGTATGAGCCGTCTTTTCTGTGTATTGACAGGTCTCCAGAGCTATCGGTCAGTTATGGCAATGGGCGTTTCGTTTTCCGACAAACGCTGTAGCGGTAGACCAATCATAAAGGACTGCGCCATCTGACCAATCACAGCAGTGAGGGCTCACGGAAAGGAGGGGTTTAGACAGACTGATTCTTCCACCTGCTTCACACGAGTCGTTTACGAGTCATTTAGAAATGGGGTAAAATGAAATCTATTTTTGGAGAAAACTAAAGTGTTTTTTGACCTTGCATACATGTAAACCTGTTTTAAGAGACTCATAAAACAATATTAGCAACCTTTAAAATGGCATAATAGGGGCACTTTAAGACTCAAGCTGGGTACAGGTGTATCTGCATGTATATACTAAATAAAAACTTGTATTGACGTTAGGTTATCCTGAGTTTACAAAATTATTCTAAGACAGATGACACATTCCTGTACTGTAAAGCCCTGCCGCCGAGGACGCTTGTGAAATGAGCACCACTTAAGACTCAAATTACGGCTGAGACATCACATAGCCCAGGTCAGAAAATAAGTATCAAAACGTACGAGCAGACAGGCTAACACTTTTCAGCCCAGTGCGCAGCCTTACACACACACACTATTCAGAACCCTCGTTTGTTGCTTGTAGCAGAGTTGAATCAGACTGAGTGTTGCTGTTTTGATAGCCTCCCTCCCTCCCTCTGCTCTCTAGGAGGACTTCCAGCCACTGAGCCTCTGCGCAAAGGCCTGAATGACCTCACAGACGTCTGTAAACACGTCCTGCACACTTTCGAGGTAAGACAGGACTCTCATATACACACACGTAAACCCACGTCATCCTGAGAGTGTTACCTCCTCCTCCTCCTCCTCGCCGCTCAGCCACCTGCTATGTGCAGCCTTTCAGATAAACTCCCCAGCCTCTTTCCCTGATTTCCTGTTAGTCTTGGCCCTCCTTGAGCACAGATGGTCTTCCGTCGTCCGGGACGTCTTTCCCGACTCCCTGTAGGATTAATGAGAGTCGTGTTGTTTTGGGAAAACGCTGAGAGTCTCTCCCCGTCTCCTTTTGTCCCCCTCCCGGTGTTAATCAGGAGCTGAGAATCCTTTACTTTTTTAAATTTGTTTAAGATTATCCAACCCCAGCATCAAAATTTCAGCATGACGTTTGACGCGTTTTAGCTAAATAAACTTCAAAGACGTGTAAAGTGTTTGCTTGTTTGGAGATGTTTATCTCACAGCCTGATTTGCTTTTGGGAATGTTTACAACTAAACTGTGTTATAACATTAAAACCCACAACTTGTTTATTAACTTCATTATGATTGAATGGTCTCATCTGCCAGCACAGACTTGCCTTCGTCATTCCAGGTGGTGAAGACGTCATCCAAAATTTTGGACAGTCTGTAGATCCTGGCAGAATCCTTACATATCTTGTGCTTGACCTTTAGAAGGGTTCTTCTATAAACCACCTGAAAGAAAACTTTAAAGGTTTTCTTTTGGAAGAATATATATAAATAAATCTTTCATTACAGCCTGATCTTGACTTCCCAAAGTTACAGTTCCAGTTCAGTTAAAGCACTGTTCAATTTCAAAATCCTCATCTTGGGATTGTGCTTTTTCTCTCAGAAGCAATATCCATTTTTCATATTAAGAGCAGTTTGCTGTCCCTTCATTTTTCCTCACAAGAAATTACAACATGAATTTACAAAGGCAGTTTTATCATTTATTTCAACACTTAAAGGTGGATCTGTAGATGTTTATTACAAACCGTTTACACAGAGACTTGAAGTAGAGTTTTTGTGTGAACTCACCTTTGGCTCCACTTTTTCCTTTTTATTCTCGTGCAAACGGGCAGAGAGTGTTGGCTCAAGGCCAGCTCGGTCTGCACAGTTCTCACACGACAAAGTATCTCTCAGCGTAGCAGTTTTAGTCATTTTCATCAATGCAGACAATCCATTTAGGCACGGACTTTGTGTTTGGCAGACATTTGAAATGTTTGCGTCTTAAACAACAATGCAGCAAAGGAGAGTTTTAGTGCGACTAGTCTGTTATTACATTTGGAGGTGCTAGAAAGGTTTGCGTGCACTGGAGTTGGTGCGTTAGGTAATGATCCGTTTTGTGGCTAGAGTTTAGCTAAGAACGTTACTTTGATTTTAGACAAAAAGGTTGAGTGAGGAAAATGATGGCTTGCTGATGTGAGTCTTTGGGACAGATCAAGAAATATCAAGATGTGCTTTTGTGGGACTGTAACCTGCATAAATAAAAAAGAATAAAGAAGTAAACAGTCATGCAATTAATGTTTTAAATAAATATACTGTACCTCTCTGCAGATTGTTGTAACAAAAATATCTTTATAATCTGGAAACATCTTGGTCTAATCTTCCTCTCTTTGAGCTTTTTATAATCTTAAAACAATGACAGATTTTAAGCTTTTATGCATCATATGACTGAAGGGACTGCACAGGAAGATCTTTTCAAGAATGATTAATTCATTAAAATGTTGGGGAATGAGCTACACAATGACAAAGGAAACCAGTTTGGACAAATCTTTTCTGTTTTGATTTCAAAGGGAACTAAAGTCGACGCGTTTTCACTTCATAAGAATTTATTTGGCATTCTGGTAGATAATATTGTGAAGAAAATCATTGCATTTGGGACAATGGCTGAACTTCACTGACCCCTGGATTCTCCTGTCAACAGGCAAAGGTGAAGGAGTTCAGAGAGAAGCAGGAAGAAACGATGGAGTAAAGCCGACTTTAAAGGAGCGTCACATGAGCCACGTCTGCCTCCGGACCGATTCTTGGAAAGACTTGACCTGCATCGGAAAATCAAACGGAAGTTATTTAAAGACTGAGGGACTTTTTGTTTACTCATTTTTTATTAAAAAACTATTCTGCATTTTTTTTTTACGATCCAGTATAATTTCTTTCTTCTGTAAGTGTGTTTTGTGGCCATTGGTCTTAGAAATAAAATATATTTTGTTGAGCAGGCTGAAATTCTAGATACTGCCTCAGTAGAGCTCCAGGTTAGACTTCTGCATTGCACAAGGTGATGAAGGTCAAAAAATGAACATGGGAATCCGGGAGGAGGTTCCTACATGAGTAACCAAAAGCTCAACTTGTACAAATAAGAACACGTTCAGTAGCTGTTTCAAAACATTTTAGGAATAAGATGCTATAAAAACCTGATCTAAAATATGACGGTAGGGGTTTTGGTTGGAGTTTAAGATTGAAAAATGAACATCGTATTTTACACTTGTCCAGGCTTTGAGTAGGGTTCCTACACAGTTTGGAACAGTATGGAATTTGATTTTAGTCATTTCCAGATTTGGATAATTATGGAAAATAGGGTGTGGAGAAATATTTGTTTCCAGACTTTTGCTGCTACATTGCTCTCTAAAACGTCGACTAAAGTTGAGGTTAAAATGTTTGGAGCAGAGAATATATGATTTGCAGCGTGATTTGGTTTCATTAGCTTCTCAACTCACCACCAAGTAGATTCCGTAGAGTTCAGGAATGTGGGGTACTCCATTTCCCTCTTGATTTTGAAAGTTGCATTCACTAACCCTACTCTGTGTGATCTAATAGCCTCGTTACCGTAATAAAAGTGTCTGAAGTGAGATGTGCTGTGAGCAGTCTCCCCGCGCGCCGGAACACTACTGTGTTTTGTCACGTTTAAACGACTTCAGCGCCTAATGGTGACAGAGTAACGCTTTATTGTTGAAGTGTTGCTGAATAAAATGCTGGTCTGAACTGGTCTGAGTTTGGTTTGAATGGATTACTAAGTGGCAGAGTAGCGACTTACACAATACATCATATTTATAAGCTCTTTCTGGGAGAGAACGACATTTCCCACAATCCCCCGCGTATGACACAGAGGCGTGTGACGTTAATGTGATGGATATGCGTCCAGAATAAACACTGAAAATATTAAGTTCATATCTGAACTGTGAGTAGAACGCTGGTTGTCGTTATTTATCAGCTAAAATATGAGTTTGATCTGTAATAAAGGGGAAGATTTTTTTTGGTGAATGATGGCCTTCCACATGAGAGTCGCGAGCCCACACACAGTGGGTTTACATCATGAAGAATGTCATTTATGTGTTTACACATTTTCTTCTGTTTTTGTGAACAGAATAACAGATGCAGCGGTGTTTTTATTCAGAACCAAGTCACCCGCTTCCATCTCCAGTTGATGTTTGTGGAATCGTGTGGATATTCTTCCTCCGCGTCCAGAACAAAACGAGCTACGAGAGTGTCCCGGATGGACGGGGGAGTGAGAGCTCTGCTTTGCACATTAACGTGATGATATGTACTCAATATTCACCATATAGTCATTTACTACATCACACGTGGATGATATATCCAGTATATTCCATATATCGTCCACCCCTAATGGTGACGTGCCACAATGTGACATCATGTTTACAGTTGGATTCTTTTAAGTCGGAACATTGGTATGGAAAAAGCCTGGAATTTTGAAATAGAAAATATGTAGGAACCCTGTTTCAGCCATCACTGTCCACACCGACACTGTTAAAGCAGCTGGATTTACCACCTACAGAATGATTACCGTGACTGCATTGACCTCCCGGTGTTGTGGAAAATTGGAGGCGAAACCCAGGAAAAATCAGCCACAGTCAGGAAGATAAGGCATCGTTGTTTATTTCTGACAAACCATGGTCGTTGGAAAGCAGTGGCCAGTTGCTCCCCCTTTTCCCAAGATTTCACTCAGATTAAATAGGTCTTCAAAGACAACATCCCTTTTTTTGGATACACCTTCATTTTTGGCTCTTGACCAATAAGAGAAATACACAAGTCCCCACCCCTGGTGTATTACCCTCCTTTGTAGTAAGATAGCATTTTATTTTTATTATCGGTGGCTTCCTAAATGTTTTCCCAGGTGCCATGTTTGCACCAAATGGACAACAGGTGTGTTCTGTTTAACATCACACGATCCTGGGCAGTCTCCAATAAAAACTCTATTCTCATGGTCCTTTGACCTTTCTCTCTTAGTTACTTTACCATCTCACTTCCAAGTCATTAACTGTCCACGTCTTGACTGTATTTAGGCATTCTCAGCAAATTTTACACTTTCGACTTCCCCCTGGGGATCTTCTTCTGGCACATTCCTTCCAAGAGATCAAAAGGCCATATGGGGTGCTTTCTTCTGGACGTTTCTTTTGAAGGCCCTTTCTTTCTTCGCTCAGGTTACGGTTCAACAACATTGGGGGAGATTCACAGCTTCATTTTTTACCATTTAAACCCTCAAATTCTTCATTACCGGTTCAGGCCAAACGGACCAGACGTGCGACTGTCTCCAGACTAATTGAGTGTTGCTGGCACTTTGCAGCTTCGAGGGCCACAAAGGTTTATGTGTTCATCTTCCCCCAACTAAACCAAGCGTAGCAAAAAAGCTTCACTCTGATAAAATAGCATTTATTGCAGCTTATTTGACACCAACTACATACAATATAAAAGCAATGTTAATAGAAAAAATAAAGAACTTCGAAGGAATAATAAAAATATAGTAAACAGTTTAAGGTAAATATCTAAAAAAAAATTAAGTAAAGCTTACCAGTGAAAAAAGGGAATAATTTGGACTAATCTAAAAAAGTCCAGTAATATGAGTGAAATTTTACATACGTACATACTACATACATACATTTGTCAAAATAAAAAAATAGTTTTTAACTCCTTGTTAAGCTTTCACACCAGTCATAGTCCATGAACTTCCCAACGTTGCTGGGAAAAAGTCACCTGTCAGACTTCATATTTGTCTAATTTTTGTCTCATCTCATGCGGATACCACTCTACAACTCTTTATAGCAAGGCAGTAACAAGAAAACAACTGAGTAGGATCGTTATAGAAAGAAAAATCTCCCTTTAAGTAACAGGAAAACAGAGAGAGATTCATCAATGTAACATTCAGGTATCGGGTCTAAACCCTATTTAAAGCTAAGTTCCAAAGTTGACATGTTCCCACTTTAATTCAGTGACATGAAACAAGATAAGGTATGTATACTAGGGGTGTGCAAAAAAACTGAATCAAATCGAATCACGATTTTTTCTCTGTCGATTCAAAATCGATTCATGCATTCCAAAAAATTGATTCTTAATTTTCAACTAACGTAATGGCACTAGTTTACTTTTTCCCTGACGAATTCAGCTCATGAATCCTACAGATGGTGCAATGTGGAATGTGTCCTGATAGACCTCCTTCACATGAGCACGAGGGAAATGCAGTCAGTATGTGTACGTTTAGTAAACTACATTTGATTCTGTGATTTTTTGTTGATCTGCCACAGAACTGGGAAAAGTAACTCAAAAGAGCATCTGAAAACAAATTCATCTATGTACTGAATCATGAATCATTTATGAATTGAATCGTGAGTCCAAGTATCAGAATCGAATTAAATCGTGAGACTTTCTAAATCGTGCACCCCTAATGCACAGGTACTTACTGAAATAGCTTTTAAGTGCCTCATTTTTGTGATTTAAGACTGTTATTTCATATATAACCACATTATTATTAAGAGTCTTGGGGTTACTTAGCTAACCTATTTGCAGTGGTTTGGTCCAAATTCTCTTGCCACATTTGAAGTGTATAAGATCTGATACAGACCAGGTTCAGAACATCTCCTCATTTTATTTGAGAGTCAGTGTTCCGTGTCCCTTGGTCAAGCGTGTCTTTGTGGGCGTGAAGTGTCAGTCGAGCGTTAAGTTTGAGTCAAAACCATTGTTGTGTAATAGCGGGGAGTTTTGCAAAAGTTTCACGTCAAGTCTTCAACGTTGCAGCAAGCTTGAAATGACACGTGAAGACAGTTTAGCTTTATAAAATCATTCCATCTATTTTCAACAGAAAAAGGAAAGATCTGCTCTTAAGACTTCAAAACTGGGGCTACAGCAAAGGAAATGTAGTTTTGACCACTAGGGGGCGCTTAGAGGGCACTTGTGACGTCACACAAATTTCTGTGATGTCATAACAGAGCTTTTATAATTTACATTAAATTATAGAAAACCACCCAATTCTTATATGAACACTGTTAGACGTTAGTTTCTTTATAAACACAACTTATTAAAGCTGCCATAACTAAAAAGGCTTCACTGCCAAGTCACAACTTTCTCTTCGCATCTTTAATTCTTTTTCCTATCATTTCACTTTATTGTTCTACATTCTAACTCCTTATGTCTTGATATAATTAATGTAGTTAATCAAAACTAATATATGGAGGAGGGAAATATACAGTGATACTATTTGAACAATAGGGGCGCTAAAATGCTACATAAATGTATGCGGTGTCAAACTAGAGCTTTTTTCTTTAACTAATTGTGACTTCCGACTCACTGACTGCTTTCTTTGATGGTTACTGTATGAGCTGCTGTTGCCACTTGCACCTATATTCTTTGTATGCAATTTTCAGTAAAGGTTTCAGGTGCTCTGTACACAGTGTTGGGGATTATCTATCTAAAATTTGTGACGCTACTAACGTTTTGCCACTTTTCTCAGTAGCTTATTTGTAGAGAAGCTACTTTTAAAACACTAGCTTCTCCAGTAACAACATTTATTTACTAAGAGCGAAGTAGCTGCAAGTGCTACGTTGTTAATAAAACAAAACGTCCAAGTGTTGAATTGGTAAAAATGACATCTGATGGTTATCGTGGCTGCTTGGAGCTTGAAAAGCTAGCTTCCCCAACACCGTCTATACACCACTGCTGCATGGCAGCGCTAGTTTAGCTATCTGTACACGGCTCAACGTAAAGAGAGGCTTCACACTTCACGTTCCCGAGAGCAAGGTTTTGTCTAAGGAAAAGATGGAGTCCAGCTCTACTGCAGTCTCAGTGCTTTTCCCTGCCCCCACACTCAGACCTCCAGTATCCAGCTGGGGGCTGAACCTGCAACTCCCAGGCAGGAACCTCCCCACGTCGCAGCGACTCAACCACGTTGTCGCACAGTTCCGCAGTTATAAAGCCTGGAGTCTTGAGGATTGAGGAGGATCGGTGGGAAGATGGTTCGATGTGTCACTCAGAGAGTCTTTGCAGTGGGTTGGGTGCGGTTTGTCCCAGTAGCTTATGTTGTTGTGGGAGGCAGTTTTTAAGTGGAGCTGTATTTCTGACTGGAGCGCGAACTGGTCCGATCCAGCCCGTTCCCATGACCGGAACCCTTCCAGCGTATGGCTGAGCCCCTCTCGTCCATCGGACCGATATCCCTCTGGCACCAGCAGCACAGGCAAGACTGAAGGATTAGAAGCGAAACCCTTAAGTGACTCACTTAAAAATAAATGTCACGGGGAATGCGGTTTCGAGTGGCAACTTTCTGGTTTCTTACCTTGAAACAATTTTTAAACTTCTGACTGACGAAGTAGAGCGCCACCGGGTTGATGCAGGAGTTGAGCGAGGCCATGTTGATGCCGATGTAATCCATCACCAGCAGGAAGCTAGGCGAAGGGGGTTAAAAGTGGAAAGGTGAGGACGAGGTTAACAGGAAGGAAGACTCAACTGCATCAGAACTGCGCTTCCTAGCAGGAAGATGTGGTGACTGACAAGATTTATCTCGAGTCATCACGGCGAAATAAATCATCGTAGGATGGAAGATGCTACCTGAGGAGCTCGCAGCGGTGGGGGTCGAGAGGGTTGTAGATGGTCTTTTTCAAAATGCGGCTGAGGTGCAGAGGGAGCCAGCAGAGAGCAAAGATCAACACCAAGCAGAATACGGTTTTAGCCACTTCTCGTCTCTAAAGGAAAAGCAAAGTCAGTTTATACATTCTATCAGTCTTCACATGAGGCTTCTAAATCAGAGGCATCCAAAGCTACCTGCTTCATGTGATCGTTGAGGGCGATCCGCATTCCCTTCTTCCGCTTCAGCATCTCACACGACATGAGGGTGTAGAAGACGACCGTGCAGGCCAACGGCAAGCAGAAGTAAAAGCCAAACAACCACCAGTCTTTCACCTCCTGGTACATCTGGGGGCCCAAATTCAATTGTTACACTTTGAAGGTTAATGCTTTTTCCAAACAGATAATGCGCATAAACGTGTTTATCCAACACCACGCTGCCTGACCGGCGTAATCAAAGCCACTGGAACACAAAATCCCTTTGTATTCAGAATGTAGAGCAGAACGTAGATCGGGTAAGTGATATTTTGTGCCGGTGTTCTGAAATTTCATCCTACCATTGTTACTGCACTTGCACACAACACAAAACTTGATTTTTCTGGAGCTGAGAGGACGCGCCTATCATTTCATGATACTCTGTTTTCATATTTGGAAAAGTATTGTTTGTTTTCCTCCTTTATTAAAGTTGATACTTAAGTAATTGTGCATTTGTAACGTTTGCTAAATTGTTAAGCGAATGTGCTATATGTTTTTGCACAAAAGCATCGCATTTGTAGCTTTGGGTGAAGTTTAGTCGTGGTTTTAAAAACCCGTTGTTTGTCAATGTTCAGCTTGATTAATCAGATCCTTTATACTGGCATGCTTGTGTAAACCTGGTGTCCGGTTTGTTTTTTCTTTTTGTGTTCTCTTGTATCTTTCAATAAATACAAGCTGAAAGCATGTTCTGATGGAGTAATTTGAGTCTCAGCTACATAAATATACGCTGGAAGCATTATGTGATAGCAGAAATGAGGATAAACTGTGTACGGTAGGATTTTCTGATAAGGCAGGATAAACTGACCCTACCGGTAGGACATTTTGACATTTAGTCGGAACACCGGTCAGCTGTGTGTGTGCGCGTGTGTGTAAGTAAGGACGTACCTGCATGAAGTGTGTGCCCTGTTGAGGATGGAGCAAACACACTCGTAGTTTCCTGCCTTTGAAAGCCATCTCTAATATGTCAAATCCCACAGCGTCAGGAACCGCCAGCACTACAGCCACCAGCCAGATGAGAGCCACTTCCACAGCTTTCCACAACGGGATTCCCATCCCCTTCACACGGCTCCAAGAAGTCACTGCGTGATACCTGAGGGCCAGACAAAGATGTCAAGGTTTCTACTGGAGAGGCCGTCTACACTCTTAAAAATATTAGAACCAAAAGTGGTTCTTCACAGTGATGCTATAACAGAACCTTCTTTGGCTCTACAAAGACTCTTTTACCCATTGCTTCTTTGCAGAACCATTGATCATGAAGTGATCCTGAAGAATTTAGTGTAAATTGTATTTGTATCTTTGTTGCTGTGTTCATTATGTGCAATATGTGATAATTTGTTCAAATGTAGTGTTTGGTAAAACTTAAGTCAAGTTATCAGTTACTTTATATTAATTGCAATAACCGATATCTCTAAAAGACAGCGACAAATATCATCTATTGCACCAAAAATAGCATCATAACAATAATTTCTACACACATCCACAAGTAAATCAGCATGGGGTCAGGAGCCATTAAGGTCATATTTTAACATAAAGAGCTCCTCAAAGCACTGAAAATGAGATCAGATGTTACTTAAAGAACTCTTTTTTGCATTCAGTTCTCCAAAGCACCTTAAACATCATAAAAAGGTTCTCCAGAGAACTAATGAAGAACCAGTTTTTCTTAGGGTGTAGATCGAGCCATTTTATAGGGCACTAGGTAGATGGTATAAATGTTTATAAGCTTTCAAATTTTTTGGTAGACAATATTATAATGGCAACAAATAAACTCAAATTTGCACTCTTCTGCTTTCGTTTTCACTTAAAGAACATCTGATGCAGAACATGTTCTTTGGTCAAGTGCGATGTTTCAGTATGAACATCTGGTAAACGCCAAAGGTGTTAACGAAAGCTTGGACAGCTGGTCAACTACATTAGCTTTTGGATCCGGAAATCGCCCTAGGTAGTGTAACGTTTAGCGAGTTAGAGTTGGCCCTGTGATCGGAGGGACTGGTAAATGCACCACTGAGGTACTCATGAGCAAGGTACCTGCACAAGAGCTGCCCACTGCTCTCTCATGGATGGGTCAAATGTAAAGGTCACAATTTATTGTGGTGCACCGTGTGCTGCTGTCACAATGAAAAAATATCTCCTTCACTTATATCACTTATTAAGGTTCAACGTTTAGTCAACTCATCCCGGAGCAAATTAAAAAGCATCAAAGTGAAACTCAACAATAAAACAAAACAACTGAGACCAAGTCATGCTCTAAATGGGATTCTCAGTCATTTTATATGCATAGAATAAAGTAATGAATAATCAGACTAGACATTCTAAAAAGAAAAATGTAATAACCTGCAGATCGTGAAATCGTGTGCTGATTTTTCTCATGTGTGCAAGTAGCACTTGAATTATTTCTCTTGCAAATCATTAAAGATATTACATTGTTTAAATTACTGTGTAAGATTTAAGATTTCCTACTCCTACAACTCAGAAAAGGAGAAAAATGAGGGTAACTAGCAGAATTTAAGTGTGCTCTTCCCCATATCAAACTACAAATAGTGATAAAATAAAGATTTAATTTGACTTTATACTACATAAATGTAACCAAACCTTTTAGAGTTTGTAGGGAATAGAGTAACGCTGCGGGAGTGTGTAAAGCCATGTGGTAATGTGCAGCGTCTGTATGTGTATTTAAAGCTGTGTGCGGGACATTCTTTCACCAACCTGTCAATGCTGAGGGCACACAAGCTGAGGACTGTGATGCCCACTGAAGCCTTCTGGACAAACGGCATGAGCTTACAGATGTGCACCCCAAATGGCCAGTCTTCTGCCAGCAGCTGAGAAGAAAACAAATGGATATATTTTACCTCAAAAGATACAATTTTACCCAAAAACAAAATGTTTCTGAATTATTTTTGCTAATTTATCAGTATGCAGGATGAACTATATGTTGGTATATATCAACTTTTGTTAAGCTTCCTTAGGTTTTGTGTAAAACCTGTTTTGCACTTTTATGTTAATAATATAGAGAAAGGATACACAAAATATTGAGGTTACATTTCTGCCTTAAAACATCAGTCATTTTTAGACAACCAAAATATCTCTTGAACTCTCATCTTTTGAGAAATATAAATGTTTCTAAATATTAATCTGTGGAAAATGGTAGATAGTGAGGGTGGAGATGACAAATACAAGCAATTATGGTAATAAAAATCATTATGATGTAGCCTTAGATAAATAACAGCTGATTCAAAGGAAAGTTGATTCAACAGGCAGACAGCATATTAAACATTAATAATTTTATGATGTTTATATGATTTCACCTAATAAACTTGCCCAGAACGTTTATTAAACTTCATCAGTCAACTAAATGTATATTCTCCCTTCTTATTAAGTAATTTAACCCAGCTCTTTAGGCATTTCGGGCCTTAACAATGCTGCCTTTTGATACGAAGAGGAAAACATTACATTATAACTAGACTAAAGAGATTTCTAAAGAGTATCAGGGAGGTTCCCAGTCACCCACAAAGCAAACCGCTTGGCCGGGCTATGAGGTCACTGCCCTTCTCTGTGTTGAAGTCAGTGCCCAGAACTAAGCCGACCAGCACACAATGGACCAATTTGTCATTCTAAGGAATGGTTTTTGGCTGATGAACCTGCCTGCATCAGCCTTTCCTGCTCAACCAGAAGTCATAAGCCAAGAACGTACTACATGAATACAACAATATTTTAATGAACCATGACATGCATTTTTCCCCTAAACACATTACCATTATCCCTTTTTTGGACTATATATAAGTATTGAAGGCCAATAAACATCTTCTAAAATGACTTTTCCTGATAGCTGTGAAGCTACATCAGACACTGGTTACCTTAAAAACGTTGATGGGGATGGTGATGAGGATGTAGAGCAGATCTCCCAGAGCCAAGCTGCCGATCAGCACGTTCGGCCCGTTCCTCATGCACTTGTTCTTGTAGATGATCCTCAGCAACGTTGAGTTTCCGATTATACCCACCACGAAGATCAGGCAGGACACTACAGTGTTGACATACTTGAACGTGTACTTGATCTCAGTGGATTTGAAGCACATCGGCGGGTCCCGGGGCGAGTCCCGCAGGACGGGGCGGACGGGCCTGGTGCCGTTCCATGCCGCAGCCTCCACAGCCTGACCGGGGCCGTCTCCAGCGCTGACTTGGGTCGAGTCTCGACTGATTCGAGAAGCCAAGGAACAGCCTCCCAGCAGCAGAATCACCAGCACAATGGATTTCATTCTCGGCTGAGTGGACGCTGCAGGATGTTGTCAGCACTGGAGTTTGTTTGATTCTTCAAAAAAATCTACCTGTGCCAAAGGCCACATAATGTTAGATAATTCCACAAGGATATCAATGTGTGGCTTTACATGTGTAGTGCAGTTTATTTAGGAAGATAAGACAAGGTCAGTGTTGGGAGAGGTGACAGCAAAAGTCTTATTTGTTTGTCTAAGATGGAGCTGGATGCTTCCCAGCTGGAGCTCTCTAGCAGACCACACACAGCACAACGAAAAGAAAATATTTGTAAAATTTGAAATATCTTCTACACTGTGAGCTTATCTCTCACTTTAATTTAGCAATCTCAGTAAGATAAATGACCCCTGTCACTATGGTTCAGTTGCGATATCCAGGCGTGTTCTGCTGTTTTTGACTCCGTTGGCCTGGCATCATCTTGTAAACAATGATAGCCTAAGTACTACTAGATAGCTGAGAGTTTTCCAAGTTTTTAAGCCCCGTCCCCTAAGTCCTCATAAAAGACCCCTCCCTTTAGCCCTCATCTATATTATTATATTACTTACAGAGGGCTGGGCTGAGGCTGGAGACAGAGAGGGCTTTTTTCCTTTCGTGTCTAGCGGGGCATCAGAAGTCATGTGTGCCTCCTTCAGAATGAATAGCTTGATTGACCGACCACTAAAACATACGTGGCATGACACAAAAACTGTCAAGACCAATGACTAATTGTTGAGCAAAGCTGAGAATAACACCATTGTAAGAATGGCAGCACATATAATATTGTGAGATGATGCCATATTTTTATCAGCAACATAATTTGGGAAAATGATCACGAATGCAGAGAACTCTGATTAATTCAGGGAGTACAGATTTAAACAAAATGTTGGCAGAGATTTCCAATATTAGAACTTATCAACAAAAGAGGACCAACAGTTGACTAAACTTAGTAAGTGAACCGGTAAGAATTAAACATTATTTTCTAAAAAAAAGACATTTGCACCTTTCATGTAATCGTCTTTTTAAAAAACGTTCATTTTGTTCACTTGTTATTGCTAACATGCCCAATTAGCTTTCAATTAAGAGCAAACGATGCTACAACTATAACCAAATCTAGAAAACGGGATAATACAAAGGAGCCAGTGTGACGGTGATACAATGGCAACGAATATGACAATCACTTGTCGAAGTGGAGGTCAGAGGCCGTCAGTCATGACCTTCTGCAGATATGAGGGGCAAGTCCAGACCGAAAGTCAAGAGGTTTGGTGGGAAGGAAGATAATAGAACAGCTGCTATGGGTAGATACACCAGTTTATTAAGACTTCCCAGAGTAGCCTTAGGGGAACATGGAGTCTTTTGAATTCAACTATTGTTTTACCAGAAAGGGATCTTTGACAAAGTGTTTTCACATGGGGGGAAAAAAAATCTAGTGAACGCAACCACCAGCTTTAATTTCTGTCTCTCTTACTGGTATGAGGAATGTATAACTACTATTCAAAACTAATGTATATATCACAACAAAGTTTATTCTTCTTCTTATTATTATTCTTATTGTTATTATTATTATTAATCTTTATTTTACCAGGAAGTCCCATTGAGATGAAAAATCTCTTTTACAAGGGAGACCTGGCCAAGGTAGCAGCCATATAAAAACAACACATAAAAAATACATAAAAGACGACAATAAATCACAAGATAGTTGACTTAATGATTTAAATTAATATTGTTACTCTCTTAAAGTAATGGCTTATGTCAAATTAGAAATTAGAAGAAAAACACCTGTAAAGAATAAGAGATATCAAAATCAGGCCTGTCTGTTTGCTATGTAAAAGTCTGATTCACAGTTTTGCTGGAAAAAGTCTTATTTCACTACATTTCTAGCAAAACATTGTTTCATCAACTTGACATTAAGCTTGTGTGAAATCACAGCTTTTAGTTGTTAGATTTTTTTAAAGACCCAAAATCAGTTAAAAGTTCGTGTGATTTACATCACAGCCAGACCACAAAAAGATGCAGTTTTATTTTACTCATGTAAAATTGAAACTGAGCCAGGCTGGGGGGGGGGGGGTGTTGAGAAAAAGCTGATTTCCAAAACAACACGAACTGGATTTAGGCAAAGAAATCATTTTTGTCAAAAATGACATAAGCCATTATTTTAAGAAAGTGACGATATGAACATCATGATCAAAATGGACTGGAAAAAAGCAATGACTATTCAATTTGAAGTAAAAATCATATGAATCGTAAGAAATAAACATTTAGTTAATATTTACAGTAGTAATGTATTACCTTTATTTTACGTGTTACTTCAGATGTGCTTCCAAATCCTGTTCCACGTCCTGTTAATCTCCTGAAAGAGTGGGAGGGTATTCCAATTGGCTTTTCTTTTATTTGTCCTCTCAACAGTCAAAAATACAAGTGAAGTTACTAAAGTCACAGGGCACTAAAGTCAGAGTCCAGTGCGCAGATGTGATGCGCTCGAACGCCTTCCTGCGCAAACAGCGCGCAGCTTTATAACCGCGGAGCCCGTATAGGGAACCAATCAGCTGCGACTCTCCCTCCCCGAACCCTCACACACACACTCACACACACACGTGAACACACACACTCACACACACACACACACACACGTGAACACACACACTCACACACACACACTCACACACCAAACACACACCAAACACACACACTCTCACACACACACGTGAACACACACTCACACACACACACACACACACGTGAACACACACACTCTCACACACACACGTGAACACACACACTCACACACACACACACACTCACACCAAAAACACACACACACACACACACACACACTCACACCAAAAACACACACACACTCACACCAAAAACACACACACACACACGTGAACACACACACTCACACACACACACACGTGAACACACACACTCACACACACACGTGAACACACACACTCACACACACACACACACACAGTCTTGTATTACTATCTTTGTGAGGTCTTTCCATAGACTCCCATAATGACTAGATGTATGTAATTTTACACCTACACCTAATCCTAACCCTAACCTTAACCTCAGTAACCAAAAGCACATCTTTTACCTCTTTTAGTTTCTCAAATAAAACAAGCACATTTTCTATAAAGTCATTTTTCCTCATGGGGACCTCTCAAATGTCCCCACAAAGCCCAAAAAAACAGATAAAAGTGATTTTATTGGACCAACAGGTCCCCACAATGCGATAAATACATGAACACACACACAGCCTCGATACAGCTAATTCAGCTCAGTTTATAGCAAATAACTCTCTCAACCTTTAATCCTGCAAATTCGGATTACACGCTGCGCAACTGGTTTACCAAAAACGTCAGAAAACATTCGACATTATTTTAGTTTAAACGCGTAATAAAAGCGCGTCGCTCCATCACTAACGTGGAGCTCCAGCAATATCGCTTTTGTCCAGCGGTGTCCCTTTTTGAAGCGCGTCAGTCAAATTGGATCTGTGTCACCAAACGGAGCCCTCATAACACACTAAAAACCCTCATAAAACACATCCACATCTCTCAAACTACATAGAAGATTTCCAATTCATTTTTTGCAGATAACTACTTTAAATCCACGCCAACTCACTATTGAAACTTGATTTCAACACTTGATTTTTACAACGATGAAAAAATAACTCAGTTCAAGACAACAATGTGTTAAAAAACCCAATAAAAGTGCTTTCTTTAGAAGGTCAATTCTCAGTTATTAGTCCTTTTGTGTCAGAGTTTTGCCAGCGAACTGACTAATAAACAAAGGGCACTTTCTGCGTTTCAGCATTCTCTTCCTCAATCAAGCATTCTTTATTACTGGACAGAATTAAACTAAACGCTGAGACGTAATAAAATGTCATTATAGGAGAAAAGGGCTTCAGCCGGAGGGGAAGATGATGCCTGAGGGTGACACCCTGCAAATCTGGATGGGGAATCTCCATAAGAAAAACACAACCAGCACATGACTCCTAAATAGCTTTAAAATGAGCATGGGCTGTTTTCAACAAAGGCTGCCTGTCTAATGGCCGTAATGTGGATGCAAAGATTCGCAGAAAACACCTCAAAATAGCCTGATGGCTTTCTAAATTTAGCAAGATGAAGCCTTAGGCAAGACAGGTGTTAGGGTTAATCTTCATTTCCCTGCACTGCCATGAGAAAGGAAGCTAGGTTACCTCCACTGCTTGTGATACTTTGACCTTAAAACAACAGTACAACTCTACAATATTCAAAATTTAAATGGACTGCATGTTAATATGTCTGTGTTCTATACACATTGTCCTAAGACATTTGGCAAGTTACATTTGAAATGTCTTTAAATATTAAGTATACACCATAGAAGCCACCATGTAAAATTTATGTGCATTTTCAATATTAAGCTTTACATTTCAACACATTCAAACACCCAGTCTTGTCGTGATTTACTTCCATCAACTAATTCATGACCAAAAGCAAATGTTTATCATAACTCATTTTCAAATGTATCATATGAACATATAAGAATATGTACTCTCGATCCAAAATCACTGCTTACCCATCATGCGCTGTTGTTTTTTACCCATAGGCTTTATATTGTCAAATTCAAAGGTAACGTTATCACTACATAACACTGAACATCTGATGTAATTAGTGACACACCTTATTTACTCTTGTTGTAAAGCACTGGCCTACGTGTTTTACATGAGCGACGTGCTCCTGCAGCCTTCCTGGTATAGCTGCTGGGATTTCACTTTCTAAGTCTATTCCTGACATATTAACTGCATTTTAAAACCTTATCATTTGGAAGAAACTACAACAGTACAGGAAAACAATCATATAATTTTATATGATGATCAGGAACCATAACACAGCTAGGAATGTTTATTTAACAAGGCAAAATAGCCATATCCTGATACATACAGTGCAAACTGATTCATATTGTGTAATGTCAACTTTTTGTTTGGTATGTAAATATGTCTTTGGTAACTGAGCTGTATATTTGAGGGCGGAAAGCACATCTGAAGGTTTTTGGACTGTGTGCAACTTTCCAACTTAATCTACAAGATCAGGGCAAAAACATGCACACACCAGGTCCAAGTTGAACCTATGAAATCCAGGATGGATGTTAGCCTCTTTGATTTCTGGGGGGTGTTTGAAGTGCAATATATTCAAAACAATTCTCAAAATCACTTTGACTTTTTTTTCTTTGCACGGTTTGTGAAAGTGAGACCAAAGGGGCCTGGAAGACAAGACTCACTAAAACTGTGCAGCTACTTAAAGCAACTCCATGCATAGATTAGTTGTAAGCAATCGAGTAACAAGGGGAACTAAATACACTGATATGACATTATGCTTACGGTAGAGCTTATTTGCTCATCTTTGTTCAAAATCTTTGTTGAATCTTTGTCGAATGAATCTAATGAGTGAATCAAATGAATCACTAACCTGATTCCCTGCCAAGAAAGTGTGGTGCAAGGACCAACGATGAGGTCAGCAAACAAACATAAGTTCTCTCACATTCACACTCTCCCTCCCTCCCTCCCTCCCTCACACACACACACACACACACTTAATAATACATGTATAAGTGCTATAATGGCAGCCCTATTAGGCTTATTGTGGAACAGGTGTGTTCAATTTGGCTGTATGCTTTCTGCTATTATTTGTGATTTGTGGTGAACTAATGATTATCTAAAAATTCCAAAGCCATTCTGTTCTCACCACGTGAACCACTTGTCTTTTAAGAAAGTTTTGCTATCAACTTTGAGTTGAGTTTTATTTATTTATTTTTATTTATCTTTAACAATTACTGCAAATATGCACTCTCTTGATGCTTTTTGCAATATTTACTTCATTGCTTGTCTTGTGCGAAACAATATACAACATTCTTTATTGCTGTAGCAACTGTATTTGCAGTGACAGTCTCAATGCTTAATGCCCACAAACATGGCACACACATTTATAATTGCTAAAATGTATTCTGCATGGCATAAGTAGAGGCAAGATTTGCAAATTGCCAGAGTTTGAGATGAATGCAATCAGTTGTACACAAACAGTATTAGTATGTCCCAAACTGAGAGTCTGAATCCTGTCCAGATTGTGGCTACTGTTCTTTTAGAGACAAAGAAACGTTTATGTATTTTGTTAAGGGTCAGTGGGCCATTTTTTTCCTTCTCTTACTTGTCTGTCAAGTGCTAAACAGGTTCTGGCAGTTTCAGTCAAAAACAATATTTTACAGTTCTTCAGGAAATCCTATACCGAGGTGTTTATGTTGGACCACAACTCTATACCACATTAGAGGCCGAAATGGACTCTGTTCAAATGGGAATATTTTGTAATTTTGAATAATTTTAAGCTGACCCGCGCACAAAGCATGAACCACGGTTAACCTCAAGAGAAATCCGTACAGAGAAATATAAACCTTCACATGGAATTAAATATAGACTAACATATAAAACAAATTCACAACGCCAGCAGTCACATGTTTTTATTATGTACTAGGCAGAGATGTGTATGTGTTGTGTGCAAAGTGAAATAGTAAAGTTTCATGTTATTATGGTAATTACTGTGGTAAACTCTGAACTATTTAAAAGTCCTGTACTGGAATGTGAAAGTTCTCAGAATTTGTTAAATATTTAATTTACGTGATGCTGAGCTGAAACTGTCTCCCAGCAAATTAATTACATTAATTGTGACTACATGACATGACTAATTAAGAACGTAATTCACCATGGGAAAGTTTAGCTCAAGAAAAAATCATGCATAAAACACCCCACAAATTAGTTGTTTTAAGTATTATTAATTATCATTATTTAAATATTTGCCTCAATCATAGAATATTTTCTAAATAAAAATAGCATTACAGACTAAACAGAACATGATGCTCTAAATAAGTCTGGGTTTGACAGAATTTCACTGTTTGATATAAAGTTATGGGAGGAAAAATCCCTTGCAATCATCCAAAGCAGCAAATACTTACTGAGAAACTATGCAAACTGCTAACGTTAACACCAACGAACGGAAGACGAGCAGCAAACAGAGACTAAGACCTACAAAGAGACATTTAATAGTCACTGGAACAAGTGTAGTAAAGTAGTCAAGCAGAGGAAAAGTTGAAATTCCATGTAATGGGGCCACTGTCTTATTTTTGGTATATTTACTGTTGCTGTTTAATAATTACTTAATGTACGCATGGGTTTATTGTTCATTATCCAGTCAATGCCAATTTTGATGCATTCAACTTATCTATCACCACACAGCTATAAGCCCTTTACATGGTCCAAGTGGCCTTAGGGCTTTAATAACCATTCTAAATAAAGTACAATAAGCAGTTTTGTTGAGACAAAAAAACATTTTACTTAGTCACACTGCAATATGCATTAGAGGATCTTTTGATCTTTGTTGGAAAATGATTTAGGAACCTGTGAAAATTATATTAGGCACAGCCGCAATGTCTTTTCCTCTTTTTATGTACACTACAATCCGCACATTATGTTCCACATCATGAGGGATAAAGTGACCCCTGGAAAAGAGATCATGTAGAATATAAATGTCTTGGCAGTTTTGCTGGTATTCACACTTTATATACTGCTGGAGATTGAGAAACCGTCTATAGTGAAATCTAAAACTGGGACTAAACTGGAAAAAGATTTTAAAAACCTGCACTTTAAAGATCAGACTAGATCTGCTTTGCAAGTTGGGTGCCCAGAACTAGAGGCCAAAGCATTTCTGACAATAAATCTGAATAGAAAATATGAAAACATTAATAAAAAATAATAATAAAATGAAAATAGACAGTTCTCCTTGAATTATTAACATTACATTTGAAGTTTTGTTATGTAGATGTCTGACTTTGCAAACAACAAAAGAGACAGAGGAACTATCCTTGCTGGGTAGAAACATTTGCTGGCTTTGTATTTCCGAAGGAGTGACAGCAATAAACTCCCACTTTGCCAAGCATTCTATAGCGGAACAAGAGAACATGTGTTTGCGATTGTTTTTTTGGCAAACCACCTTTCCTGACATGACTCACAAGTCTATAAGACATTGATAGATGTTGGCAAGGTGGACAGGTTTCTTGCACCTCATCATCATCTGAGGATCGCATTAAGACAGAAAACTTGAAGCAACAATTTGAGAGGGTTCTGCTGCCACATTCTCGACTGCTCCATCACTAGCAAGGTCCTTACATTTGTAAACCTCTATTCTCCTTGGCAAACAAATGATCCGTTATACAGAGGTCATCTTCGGCTGACCTGATTGTGAAAGTTTGATGCATTTCATTTGGGAGGTTTTAAAGAAATTCCAACTCTGTGTGGGAACCCAGGTACAAAACAAAAGTAAACATGTGGGGCAACATATGTTTTGACTGCTTCGGTGGTATTTGGCCAGACAAAATAAGCTAGGGCTTAGGTCAATAAACAGGCAGCGACAGACACAATGTAATCTGAATAGAAAGGACTGGATTACTGAAAGTTCATTAATCAGTAGTTTTGACAAGTTATAAATTCATTCATTCATTCATCCATTCATTCATTATCTGAACCACTGAATCCCAACTGGGGTTGTGGGGAGACCAGAGTCTATCCCGAGAACTACGAGAGCAAGGCATTGACCACTCCAATTATGGGCATTATTTTTCATCTAACTGTTCCAAAAAATTATACCTTCGGTGGTTACCAAACATTTCTTTTTAATAGAACTTGAGAGAACTGTCATTTAAAGCATAAAACACTAAAAGTTAACAGATGTGAGGGAGATGAGCTATTGTAATGTGTATGTCAGCTCTAATATGCCACTTTGGTTTGTGGTGAATGACAGGGTCAGCCTTGGTGCTTCTGCAAGTGAATTTACAGCACACATAACTACAATTGTGTTCTCTTAACCGACCTCCGACCAACAGCCAGCCTCTGTCACTAGATGCCATGAGAAACCAGACGCATCGACCATACGAGCATTAAGGACTGAGCAGCGGAGCTGTACACATGCCAATTATTTATTTAGAAACACTTGGACAGGCCTTGAAGATATTGGGAGGGAACAAAAAAAGGTCATTTTCCCGTCCGGCAAGAGTATGAAAGCAAAAGGAGTGAGAATCAGGATAGGCGGCACTTCCTTTCTCCCGCGCTCTCTGGCAGGAGGTCTGTATATTGGCCAGAAAACGAGGGCTAAAGGGAGAGGGAGGACCAAGGTGCACTGAAAGGCAGGAAGCTACAGCAGGAAGAGTTATTAATGTGAAAATTAGCAACACAGGGTCCTGTGCATTTAGCAAGCTTGGCTCCATGCACCATGCGGCATGTCTAAAAATGTAATGCCATTGGCATGAGGTGTTGCCAAGAAAGATGTTGAGAAGCTGATTTGCTTATCTTTTGCTTGTCAGACTAGCTACCTCTATTATATATTACTAATATTTATTACAATTACACCAGATGAGCTCAGAAAGGCCAAAAGTATTCAGATGAAGTCATCGTTTTATAAATCACATGGGTGGAAAGAAAAGGTTCACGCTAACATCAACCACTACAATGCAGTCCCAAAATTAGCACAATAGTTTTTGACGAATTGCGTCCGCTGCAGTTCTTTCTTCCTGCACTTCCTTGACTCCACTGCTCAAAAACGTGTTTCATTTTAACAACTAGTTCATCACGGAGGGCAACCAAGAGAAAAAGCATAAAGAGAACGAAACTTAGATAGGAGCAATGATGCACATTCACGCACATTAGCCAGGATGTCAGAGAGGTTAGCGAATAGCCAGAAGCAAATTTCATCTAATTTATATCATCTTGATCAAACATTTCACGCCAGGCCAGCTCTAGAATAGAAACATAGAATCTTAAACAGAGCCTCTTTAGAAAGCTGAATAAAATCAGATGTACTTCAGTCAAGTAAGTAGCATAACACTTTTGGAGGGACGACGTTAACTTTACTACTTTAAAATCAGGGTTTTCTATTGAGCAGGCCTACATAGTGACGCTGACATCACTGACATGAGTTAACAGATTTTTTCCGGTTCCCAAACCACAGTTTAATCTATATCTATGCCTTTTATCTCTGGTTTTGATAGGCAGTGAAGTCTACTGGTCTAAACAGCTACTTGAAAATGACTGATTCAAAAGTTCTTTGACATATTATGGTGACTATGTTGGTTAACAACTTAGCGCCATTGAACTATTTTTTTATATCTTCACTTCTCAAAAAATAATGTGTTCTATGAATATTAAATCAGAGCAACGACTCGGGATTCGACAGAGTCCTTCTGACAATTTTTATGTCTTCACTTCTTTAAAAATGATTAATTAGCCATTAATCTTGAACTAAAGTTAACTTGTGTATGTTCGCCCAGAGGACGATGTGCTTGCCTTCCGAGTCAAGGTTTCTTCCTTCTAGATGGAGTTATTTCCTTGCCACTGACGCCTCAGGCTTGCTTGTTGGGGGATACTGACACACAAGCTCCGATCACGTGACCGGCACGAGGACCCGGAAGTAGTCGGCACGATCGGAAGTATAAATAGAGGCTTTTTCAGGCTCAGTCACTGAGTCAACGTGACCCAACTCTGATTAACTTCAACATCAACCGTGAGTACTCCAGTTATTTGGTTCATCTCTTCGATTGAGTGTTTGTTTATAGAATGCGGACTCCAGTGGGAATCTTTACTCTATCGTGTTAGAGAGTTCTTATATCAACTCATGTGGTTCGCCTACCTCTTAGTGTCTCACTCTGCGTTTGGGTTAACCATCCACACTACACGGTCTAATGGCTAACGGCTAGCATTGTGTCACATCCTAACCAGATCACTGACAGTTTGGGCCGGTTAAATAGTATTTAAATGAGTAAGATCAGCGGTCATTTAACTAAAATCACCACAGTTTCACATTATGATAGACAAGGGGCAGTGGTGGTGTAACGGATATGGAGTTGCTCGCATGATTACAGGACTGCTGGGTCAAATCCTGGACTGGTTAAGGTACCAATGAGGTACCCAAGCACTGTCCCCTGGATGCTGCCCCCGACTCCTACACACCTGGGTCAAATGCAGAGATGACCTTTCGATTTGGTGTACTGTGTCGTGTTCACAATGACTAATAATCACTGGTTAATTTACATAATTACTGTAGTTAAATGACTCAGTTTTACGTTGGGGTTAACAGCATTCATATGATTGGTCATTACTCTGAGATAATGCTTAATATTTACTGTTTAAATAAATGTCTTTTGATTATGCATTAACCAAGAACAACTAAAGGGTGACAAATACTCAGAGGCGTTTGAGAATACTATGATGTATTTTAAAAACTCATGGTTTGACCTGTATTAGAGTAGTATTTCAATAATGTGACTGCACTTCTTCTTCAACGTTCCATGCCTGCGTGAGTGAGGCTACGTGAAATTCTGGGCTTTTTAAAAAGCTGAATATGAAAAGAATCACCTCTCTCCGTTGACCTATTTTATGTACAATTCTGGTACTGTGTTGGTCTTATGTCTTGCAGGATGTAGCAAACTTTTCTCATTAATTGAATTTGTTTCTGGCAGAAATGTTCACTTTATTGGAGTCACAACTTTAAGATTAGTTGTGGCCGCACCATAAAGATAAAGCCTTTAAAAAATGTTAAATAACATGCAGTAATGACCTTAAAAATGCCTTTGACTTCAGTGGATGTATTAAACATTAATGGCGTAGTTTAATTTCCTCGTTATGAAAACTAACTTAATTGTAGCCTCCCCTTTGTGAAATCCCAAAAAAGCTTCATGTCACAGTATCATCAAGTCCTAATTATCTAATTATAAACAGAACCCAATTTGACAAAGGAGACAAAATATTACCATTGGTCATATGTTGAAGAAATGTATCCAGTATTACATATCTGTGAGTAGTAAAAAAGTATCTGCTGTGACCACCTCATGCAGCAATAACTGCAGCTAAACTTTTCTGGAAGGAGTTGATCAGGCTGCACCTCTGCACAGAGGGATTTAAACTCATTTCTCTACACAGAGTAGCTTCCATTGTGGGATGTTGCTGGGTTTCCTCACATGAACTGCTTGCTTCATTGGATTAAGGTCACAATAGACAAATTGGCACAATTGACAATTCCAAAACATTATCTTTAACCATGCTTTGGTAAACGATTTGTGTTCTTGGAATCATTGTCTTGATGCCTGACTCACTTTCTGTTGGAATGCAGTACATGGATAAATGTCCTGGCATTTTTCTTTATAACTCGTTTAATAATTCAGAATTCATTTTTCCAATGATGGTAAGCTTTTCTGGCCCTGAAGCAACAAATCATGACAGTACTACCACCATGTTTCACAGATGTGATAAGTTTCTCATGCTAGAATGCAAACAGAAGACTAACAGAGAGATAAATATCTATTTTGGTCTCCTGCTGATGTTTTAGGTCATACACTGTGTAAGTGGAAAATTCTAAGAAGTTCACAAACTAGAAAGCAGCACTGAAGCTTCTAGCCAGATTTACTATTGATGGTATTGACCAGACAATCGGAGGCAAGCTTCCCAAACACGTCCAAACTATGATACATCCACCACCATGTTTCACAGATGGGATCTGGTTTGCAGCGTATCCCTTCTTGCGTATCTTCTAAATATTCTACTGTGGGTTGAATATAAGTCCATGAAACATTTTTCCACATTATCTTCAGCAAATTAGATGGCAGCAATGTTCAGAGCAGTGTCTTTCTTCTTGCAATCCTAAATAATGCACCTTTCTAAAGGGTATTTGTCCCATAATATCTTGAAATATGTTGCAATTGAGGAATTTTGCAACCAGGCAACTTTATCACAGGTTGAAAATCAACTGTCTTATGTTGCTTCCACTCCACACACACACAAAGCTTATATCTTGAATTCATATGGAAGAGATTTGAACGATTTATTCAAAGATATGGCACTTTTACAAAAGAGCCCTAGCAAGAGCATGTATAACAACATGGAACTGCGGAAGAGAGATAGGATAACAGGTTGGAGGTCAAACAACATCTGCTTCTTATCGTGATTCCTCTGTCTTATTATGAGGAGGTGGTGGGCCCCTGATGGGAACTTATTGAAATGATCCAAAGTCCTTGACTTCATGAGAGCAGAGGACCAGGTGCATTATTTATTAACAACTTGCATGATCACATGGATGATACAATGCACAAGGAGTCAAATGAATGCATGCACAGCGACGGGTAGCAAATCTATTCTGATTCTATCTCTTCTGATCCACACAGATCTACTGGTTTGCATGAGGGGAGTTCATGTAAAATGATATTGCAGCATAAGAAGGGAATAGGTCCAAACCTTTTATTTGAACCAGGGATGTCAGTCGATGAAATACACATTGTCAATATCCCTCAAGAGCCTTGTCAATACTTGACATGCAAAAGTGAGCGGATCCAGGTGAAAAACATATCAGAAGAACATTTTTCTCTGTTTTTGCACTGAATTGATCTAGCAAATTCATCTACGGGATGTCCCTGAATGGAATACTACAACTGAAAACTGAAACGGGGGGATTTTCAGCCAGGAGAAAACCGTCTCCAGTTTTTTCCTGTTTTATGACTAAATCAGTACTGACAGCATGGGAGCTATATAACAACCAGTCCAAAGAGTCAGTCATCACATGAAGCAGATTCTAACATGATTCGTGAGGTTAGACTAAACAGATGAATGTACCCATCAGATAAATCTGACGTTTGTGCAAAGTAGTTTGGGCAAAATACTTGATTCTGAGATTGGTACATCATTTCAACCCAAGAGAGTTTTCCACAACAAATGCAGTCTAAATTTTCAGGTGAACTGAACCTGCATGAGTGTTTTTGGATAACGGCTCCTCACCAGAGAGGAGAACATCACAATGGAGCACAGGTCTACACCCAGTTCGGTATCAAATGATGACCTCCGCTTGCAATCATTCAACTTTCTCAAGTGGACATCTGGTTCGGATTTTCCATATGCTTTTTTGTTTGTCGTATTTGGGGTCCCAGGAAACTCTCCCTGGCCTTACATGTTGTAAGACAATGCCAGAGTGAAGACTTTCGAGAACATCTTACAGTATGTGCAGCAAGATTCAGTTCAGTTTAACAGGGAAAATGTCAGTAAATTACTGGCGTATATGAAGTGAGAGATTGACAGTAATATGGAAAGCATGTTTACATTAGATTGTATACATGATATATAGAAGTGGTGTAAATTTAGAGTATTGGGGGCTACATTTAGCAGGTATCAGTACATAAAATTAATACAGTATATAAATGAAATATAAGTATTCATCCTGTAGCTACCATCCTGTGCTATCAGGGGTTAACTTTGCAGAGCATTTTGTCCTCAAACAGCAAACATGACACCAAAAGTCTTCAAAAATACAATGTCATGTTCACAATGTGATTAAGGGCTTTTCACACTGACACTTGTACTGCATAATATGTGGAATATTTTATAAAGGTGAAAGCTGGAACAGCACCAATAAACCCTGGATTAGCTGCGTTAGAGGCAAATTGTATCCTGAACTAAACTCATTCAGGAAGTAAACTAATTAGAACATGTGCCCAGACAAGACGTCATTATCATCATCATCATTATTGTCATCGTCATCAGAGGTCCAGGGAGTAAACACAGCAACATTAGTGGCTGTAGGATTCTGAGAAAATATAATCTATAGAAATATGGTTAGAGGTGATGCTATTCACATCTTTATAATGGCAGACAATACATAGAAACAGCATTAAAACGTTTGAGGAGTTTCCAGAGTCTTGGGGTCAAAATAGTATGTAAACAGTCCAACAAAGTTATGCATTATGAAAGGAGACCAGCGGACCAGGGAATTTAGCGAACAGTCTGGACTTGCACAGTATAAAAATGTGAAAAGAGAATCTTCATCATGATCACAGAAATGTCAGCACTAATATCATAAGCTTTTCAATCTTGGATTTACCGTACTCCTCATAAATGTTCCATTGTGGAAAGACATTGTGAGCTGGTTGGGTAATTTTTATGAAGACTGGGTGACCAGGTATCATGTGATGCAAGGCCAGAATACAATGGACACTCTGTGAGTAAGATGCCAAAACAACTGTAACTGCTGCCTGTGAGCGCATCACAAGAAATACAGCTTTGCCAACTTACTAATTACAGCTGCAGCTCCAGAAAGTTGCATTGGCAAAATAATTTGCAAAAATCTTATTATTTAAAAGTACAAATCGAAGGGACAAAGGACTTGTTGACATGATTTGTGTGCACTCAGTTTTTGGATCTAGAGGAATATTAAACAAAGATTTGAAAGATTTTCAAATTAGGTTAATGTTTTCTTCTCATAAATGATTAGTTTAATGAAATGCAATCGATTATGCAGCAACATTGATAAATAAGTTTAAACAATTTCATGCACCTTCATGAAGCCTATACAGTAAAGAAATACCAGGCGTTTGAAGCACAACACAGGATAGAATGGAGAGTGTTTTTAGAGAATGGAGAATTTTTTAAAAAAATATTGGATTAAGTAACATTCATTCATTGATTCATTATCTGAACCGCTTAATCCCAACTGGAGTCACGTGGGGAGCGGAGCCTATCCCGGGACCTTTAGGTGCGAGGCAGGGACCAACACACCGCAGGGCACACACACACACACACAGTCGCACACACATTCACACCATACAGGGCCAATTTAGAGTCGCCCATTAACCTATAGTGCATGCCTTTGGACTGTGGGAGGAAACCGGAGAGCCTGGAGGAAACGACCGTCCCTGGAGTTTGAACCCAGGACCTTCTCGCTGTGAGGCGGCAGTGGATTAAGCAACATATTTTTAAATGTACTGGTTTGGGACGTACCAAGCTTAACAAAACTTTGAATTATAATACAATAAACATACAGTGCTATGCAAAAGTTTGGGCACCCCTGATAAAAATAACTGTATTAATTTATAACTTGCTAAGCTTGAGAGGCAGCAACTTAATTTTAACATATTTGATAACTTATGGAAACAGCAACAATTCAGTGGTGAAATATTTTTTTATTGGGCCAACAGAAACAATGTAATGCTCATTTAAACAAAAATAGGCAGGTGCATAAATTTGGGCACCCCAAAGGAATAATCCCATTAATATTTGGTAGAGCCTCCTTTTGCTGAAATAACAGCCTGTAGACACCTCGTATAGCCACTCCTATAGTCCCTGAATTCTGGCTGGTGGTGTTTTGGACCATTCTTCCAAACAAAATGCCTCCAGCTCAGTCAGGTTCGATGGCTTCCGGGCATGGACAGTCTGCTTCAACTCAATCCATATATTTTCAATGATGTTCAGGTCTGGGGACTGGGATGGCCATTCAAGAACATTGTACTTGTGTCTCTGCATAAATTCCTTAGTAGATTTTGAGTGGTGCTTTGGATCATTGTCGTGCTGAAACATCCAACCCCGGCGTAACTTCAACTTTGTGACTGACTCTAGAACATTCTTGTCAGGAATCTGCTGATATTGGGTGGAATCCATGCGGCCCTCAACTTTAACAAGGTTTCCAGTACCTATGCTAGCCACACAGCCCCATAACATGATGGACCCTCCACCAAATTTTACTGTTGGCAGCAAGTTCTTCTCCTGGAATGCTGTGTATTTTTTATCATCCATAGTGCCTCTGGTTATGACCAAATAACTCTATCTTAGTCTCATCTGTCCAGAATATTTCTGGCTTGTCCAGATGCTCTTTTACATACCTCTGCTCTTCTTTTTGCGCATCACCCTTCCGCTGAGCTGTTCCTGGTGCAAAGTGCGCTGGACTGTGGAACAATGTACAATGACACCATCAGCAGCCAGATGTTGTTGTAGCTCTCTGGAGGTGGTCTGTGGTTTGTCTGTGACAATTCTAACCAGTCTTCGCCTGAGCCTTTGAGATCTTTTTCTTGGCCTACGACGTCTTTTCTTCACAAGGACTGTTCCTGTGGCCTTCCACTTCCTAACTACACTTCTGACTGTTGAGACAGACAGTCCAGACCTTTGTGATAATCTTTTGTACCCTTCTCCTAATTCATAAAAATGCATTATCTTAGTTTTTAAGTCAGTAGAGAGTTCTTTATAGGTTCCCATGTTGCCACTCTCTAAGAGGAAACCAAGGACACGTACCACTAACAGTTTATATATGTTAAACCATTTTTTTATTGGTTGCAGCTGTCTTTGTAGTTTAAGGTCTAATGAGCTAATCAAAGCAATTTAGTGCTGCAACCTGTCAAGATTAAATGATTTTTCAAACTTTATTTTATTTCATACAACTCAATAATGCTACATTGAGAATTTTGGTCTGATAAACATCCCCTTGTCTATATACTGTATCTATAGAAAAAAAACACATCTTGCTGTGATCTTCTCTTATGAAGACAGAGCTAATTATCATGTAACCTCGGAGGGGTGCCCAAACCTTTGCATAGCACTGTATTTACAGATTACAGGGTGAGGAGATAAGTATACACACATTTACAGATATACAGATAACTGGTTTAAGAAAAATTTTAAATATAACATTTTAATCCTTGATTTATAATACAATCAAACTGATTTCCAGATGTTTAAATATAAAGTTATGTTATAGTTTAAAGTGCAAATTCATATTTTACCATAAAATGTCCATGAAATAGCTTGAATGTAGTTAGATACTTTTTCTCTAAAGCGAGCAGTGTTGGCCCCGATCCGATATCGGTCCAATAACGACTCAAACGGCTGGATCGGGTATCGGTGGCACTGGGTTGATCTATGAAGCTGATCTGTAAATGTGCACATGCTCAATGTGGTTCTTCGTGGGAAGTGTGACTGCGGTAACGCTGGTTTATTGTTCAACATTCACACTAATTCCTACATATTGATATGACAATGAGCAGAACAAGCAACACAACACACTACAAGCCCAAAAGCACATCACACCATTATACTGTTTAACTTCCTTAACAACACCAGCTCTCACTCACAATCTCTGTGTTCCTGATGCTTTTAGCGCCGCAGGATTAGGGACCGTCACTAAATGACACAACTGTGTTTATAGGAATCATGTTTGAGATGTTATTATAATAATAAATCATTTAGCATATACATATGGGTGTGTAATTATTACATTGTTTTAGTAGGAAAACAGGATTTAAGTTGAATATTTCCTGAAGCAGAACAGAATAATCTCAGTTTGTATTCAGACATTTTTTAAAGCATTATTTTCTGTTTTAAAAAGATTCTGAGACTGTATCGGATTTGTATCGTATCTGCAGATATCCAAATTTACAGTATTGGTATCATATTGGACATTAAAAAGTGGTATCGTGCCATGTCTAGTAGGTAACTACTATAGTAAAGCAGAAGCTTAGCTACTTATTCTTATATATACTTATAAGTAGCTTGTTGCTTGCAAGTAACTTCCCCATCACTGGGTAGCAAACACCTCAGAGCTGGTAAAATTATGAGAAGTAGCACTCTGCTCATGAGACCAAAAGATAAAAGCATGAGGTGATGATATATAAATGAATACGCCTAAGTATCCCATCTCTCAGCAGGAGCTTGTTCTGCTGTCGGACCCCCCGTGTACGGCACCTGCCCTCTGATGCAGTCCAGGCTCCCAGGAGTAGGGTTTGACCTGACCTGGTTGTCAAATGCTACCTAGTGCTAGTGAAAGATAAAGTGTGACAAAACATAGGGAGGAACCCTGTGTCAGAGGTTATACAGCTTCCATGTAGCATTAGCTCACATTAAAGGCATTAGAGGACCATGAAACTGCAGTTCACACTATAAAATTATATACAGCAAGACTAATCAATTGTGGGTTTTTCTCAACATGTACAACATTATGCTCTGGGCACAGAACTCGCGGTCGAGTGTTGTCTCTTCCTGATCCATGTGCTTTGGATAGGTCAGTACGCAAGCCAATATCCATGAGCAGAAGCACATGAGCCTCTTCGGTTCAACTGGAAAATAGTTGCCTTTTGTTCTTTTTATGAAAGGCCTCTCATACAAGGCCTCATCACTGACAATAAATGTCATCGCTAATAATCAAAATGGCCTCCCTGTGGCTTACGTCCTAAGTATCCTCCATGCCCTCAGGGGTAGAGTGGACTCTTCACTTGAGCCAAGTCTGAAACCACAATGTCATAAACCAAAATATCCATGCAGGGCGATAAGCAGTCTATATTATAGATTTTACCCACTTCCTAAGGCAAACCAACAACACATAAACTTACACAGATTTTAAGATGGTTCTTGATGAATCACTTTTGCTAATCTTTGCTGCTGGTAAAGCTGGTAAAAGATCAAACCGTCAGCACGGAGTGGCAAAATGGATCAAACCTAGTGGTAAAGGTTCAACAAAGAATGTGCATTACATCAAAAAAAATGTTATGAGAAAATTTGTTAATAAACGTTTTGTTTGTTAAAATAAATGCAAAACAATGACAAAATATCATTTTTATGGACTGAAGAGACAATAACGCCTGAGGCAGATTAATGGACAAGCAATTTAGAATACAGAGCAGTCCAGAGGTTGGAAAGGATTTTATGTTAATCTAATTAAAAGAAAAAAAATCGAATTAAAAGATAAATCCTGTAAGATATGTGCTGCAATACGATATTTAAACAGCAGGATCATGATGGTTGATACATCATGGCAGAGTTGCCATGCCAAATTCCTTTAACCAAACATTTAACATTTAAATTTTTACCTGCACGACAAGAAAAAATCATGGTGACACAAAGAAGAATAAAAAGAACGGATTTGTGGAAACATTTCACCAGGAAATACATAATACGTAATGAAATACATGATGGAGTCACTATGATTGAACTGAAATAATTCCACTCAAAACATTAGCTAATTATGGACTGATTAAGGAGCAAATAAAAATATTAAAATGAATATGGATTTTTACTAAGGACTGAAACTAAAGACCTGTGTTCTTCAGACAACCTGAAAGCAACTTTGTGGTTGAAGTTATTTTGGATACACACTGTGTTCAGGATGTTGTGATGCCCTTGAGGCGATACTAACCTTGGACACAACACTTTGATGAGTCCTAACAGACCAGCGTTGCCTCACAATGGACCAGGCCTCTCTGATCCGTACAGTCACATGAGCCTTGCCTTGTGACCTATTAGAATAACCCAGAATTTTTCTAATTTACAGAGGCCACAGTATGCAAACTGCTGGCAGCTGTGCAACATGCCCCAAAGCTTGACTGTGAAGCTGCTCATTAACACCATAGTGTCTGTGCTTTACAACAGTGCTTCAATTGAGTGCTGGATGTAACATGGTCTTCTTCTGCTCCAGATGTCTGTGAAAAACCTGCTGAAAAATTGATTGTTAGTCAGATCCACAACAAGGACGTTATCTCTCAAAGGCAGCATGAAGCGGGAGCACATGACTGCTCAGCTGAGCTCTAACTGCATCACGAACGCTTAAGTTTAGCAGCACACGCAGTCATTTTCGTGTAAGGTGCTTCATTTGCCTGCTTTCTATTCATCTTTCTTTAACCTTCCCTTTTTCCATTTGTTTGTTTCTTGTTAAAGCCCATTATCGATGCATCGTGATGCAGACCTCAGTCGATACATCAATCAGCATTGCAGCTGTTCCGTGACATACAATCCAGTTTCACTACTGACATTACTTTTTAAAATTCATTTAATTCGTTCATTATCCAAATCGCTTAATCCCAACCGCGGGATTAATCCCGGGAACTATAACTATTTGTCATGTGGTGTAAAACGTGCATTGGTCCGGTCTCGATTCGGTCTCGGCCCTTCAGAGTCTTGGTCTTGTCTCTGTCTCAATGCACTGTGGTCTTGGTCTGGTCTTGGTCTCGGTTTAGGTGGTCTTGATCCCGAATCTATGTAGAACCAAAGAAGGTTTCCCTATGACACCACTTTTGGTTCTTTTATTTTGAAGGCTGTATGATTGAGCTGTATTTGAACACACATCCTCTTGGTCCATAGACGAGTTATCTACCATTAATCCACATTCCCCGTAATAAAGACTTTTTGTCATCCTATTTATTCAAGTCCATTTTAATTTGCAATGAGTTTTGTTCAAAAACAGCAAAACACCCAGGATATGTTTATATGCATTTATATGTGACTCTCCACAGCGAAACCAGTTGCTTGTTGCAACGGAGGATTCCGAGAAAAACGAACATTTATGTTGCGTGGGGTAAAATTTTGGATTTTTTTTTTTAGTGTTTTGAAACAGTGGAAGGTCTATACTGTACTGTTGTGAATAAATTTACATAATACCTTAATTTTGAAAATTTGAGAGACACGACTGGTTTTGCTGTGGAGGGTCACATATGGGATTTCCTGTTTTCCTAAAATTTCACTTTTGTGTCCAGAAAATATTTGAAAAATCTCTAGTTTCTGACTTCAAGCCAAACCCAGTTGTTTTATACACTAAGCATTCCATCCCAGCTCCTCACACCCTCCTGAATGATGAGGTAAGTCACCGAAGCCATAGATACACCAGAAATGAAGGAACAAAAGTTTGTAAAATACCACATGCTTCCAATCACAAAGACTCTGAGGCACTTCCACTGACCATATCTGATTTTCAGTCCACACGGAGACAGCAGTGTGTGTCTACCAACTCTTAAGTCTATGTACACTGCTTTTATCATTTATTTGCTGTGTCAAAAGGCCCTGGGAATCTAAAGAGATACCTTGGTGATGGCCAAACGTGTTAAACTGACCTCAGGGTGGCCCTATAATCTCCTCTTTGTCAATTTGGTGAGATAATTTATTGGCAAGCTTTGCAGTGTGTTGTCACTACTACAGGCAGTGATGACATGCACCAGCGATTACTGCAAACCCATGAGACAACCCTGCAGTTATGCCAAAATTGTTCACACATTTTCTGAGCTGCTTGTTTTAAAATCAGAGGTAAATCTATCAAAGATAAAAAATCTCAGAGTTCATTTGTTCTTATTCAGCAACGTCATCTTCTAAGTGTTTTCTCAAAAATGTTTTTAAGAGTGCAACTGTAAAACTGTTCACAACTGTACAACTGAGGTAAACAATAGGGATGTTGAAATTAATTGGATAATGGATGCATCGCTGTGGATGCAGTGGCAGACCATAATAAATTATAAACCCTGGAGGTCCGCAGCGGCATTGCAGGTTGTCCATTACATGCAATCCACTTTCACAACTGAAATCACTTTTTAAAAAATTATTCCTCAAAACATTTCCAGATGATTTGGGCATGTTTATGAAGAATTAATTTAATGCAAATATCTAAAAGGTAACAGAAAATTACTGCTTAGTCTGCATAATCATAATGACATTGCTTGGTGATTTTCTGGCTACGGAATAAACATTACAACACACTACAAGCCCAAAAGCACATCACACCATTATACTGTTTAATTTCCTTAACAACACCAGCTCTCACTCACAATCTCTGTGTTCCTGATGCTTTTAGCGTCGCAGGATTAGGGAGCGTCACTAAATTACACAGTTGTGTTTAAAGGAATCATGTTTGAGATGTTATTTTAATAATAAATCATTTAGCATATACATATGGGTGTGTAATTATTACATTATTTTAGTTGGAAAACAGTATTTAAGGATTTCCTTAAGCAGAACAGAATAATCTCAGTCATGTGTTAGACATTTTTAAGCAACGTTTTCTGTTTAAAAAAGACTCTGAGACTGTATCAGATTTGTATCGTATCAACAGATATCCAAATTTACAATATCAACCCCCCCTTGTCCCGTCCTGTTGCATTAGACAGACAGAATTTATGGTCTGATTGCCTTGTGTAATTGGGGCAGATTTGTTCTGCAATTGAGTAGTTTAAATAGTTTAAAAAGTGGTATCATGCCATGTCTACACAAGAAGCAATTCAACTTTAGCACATCACAGTTTCCCCTCAAGTCTGGGCCTCTAAAGCCATAAAATCTTTTGTGAAAACTTCCCATCCAGTTCAGCACCACACAAACATGTCAGTTATGTTAATTTGTTGAGACTGCCGATATTCCAACCTCAAAATGACACTTAATATCAGTAGAACTTCACATCCCGTACCAGCATCCAAAGACGCCTTTTAATCTGTTCACATAAACACACTAATCACATGGTGAGCAGTTGTGCCTCTACCGAAGTGGATAAATGCATCGGTGGCTGCCATGTCCACAATCATTAGGCTGAGTGTTTTCAGCAGATCACAGCAGCCGCACGCTGCAGACCGAGCGCTCCATCACCGAGGTTGCACTAATGAGTTGGAGCAAACACAAAGGGCATCGATCCCGGCCTGGGCGTCTGCACAGCGTCCAGGCCATTTCCCAAGCAAGGACGGACTCTCCGGGGCGTGAGTCTTAATCGCAAAAAAAAACCAGTCCTCAGGAATGCAAACTCGACCACTGTGAGTCCTCAAAAAATGCACAAAAACCACATCAATGCTATGTATGACCCACAAACACACACAAACTCAAATCCCCACTGTTGCTTTACGAGACACGGTACAGCTTGATATGATTTGCCACAAGATTCAGACGAGATAAGATTTGACACTGGAGGGCCTCGGATCAGTGAGGCCCTTTCTGTTTCCAGCGTGATTTGCGTCACAAGCCAGATTCAAAGCGCCAGAAATAGAGAGGAAAAAGACAAAAATATTCCTCTTCTCGGTGGCACAGCAGCATCGAGGCACAAGCTGTGAGTGAGCAACCAGTGTTTCTGAGGTGCCTTGGCAGGAATGGTTTCATTGTTTAATGAGGGATTCTTTATATACTGTACATACACTGTCATGTGAAAAGTTGGAACAACCCACTACATATTTCATTCTTTGTTAAGAAATATTTATTAAGAAACACCTGGTCTTTGTCTAGGTGCAAAATTGCAGTCTTGTCCTGATACAGTCTCTTTCTGATGGTAGACGCATCTACTTTGACATCAACTATGGTGAGTCTTCTGTATGTCCCATGATGACATTTTAGCATCTCTGCGGTCTGCTCTAGGGCTGAACTTGCTTGGACAGCCTGACCTGGCCATGTTGGCAGTATTTCAAAAGTTCTCCACTTGTAAATTTTTTTCCGGACACTAGAACAGCTGATTCAAAAGTCTCTTGAAGTCTTTTTATATCCCTTTCCAGACTCATAAGCATCAACAGTTGTTTTTCTGAAGGCTTCAGAGAGCTCTTTGGATCTCACCATGGTGAAGGCACTCATTTCAACAATCAAGAGCAAACCAAATTAGATGTTTGAGTTCTAAATAAGACAGGTTCCACCAAAAAGTCTGTAACATTGTTCTAATCATTTTAGCCTTTATGGTTAAAATTATAAAATTATATGAGTGTAATTCTAGGCATGTTAAATATGAATGAATGTGAATCTTTTTCCTCAGTATAAATTGGCATTTTTATTAATTTCATTTGTTAAATAAATTATTTTTTTCTTATTTTAGTCAAAAGCAAAGTAAAGTTTATTGTAATCTCTGCCATGTGCTGTACAAGTATACAGAGAGAGGAGACAATGTGGCTCCAGTTTTAACAGTGCAAAGAACTGAATACACACACACACACACACAAACACACACACACACACAAACACACACACACACACACACACACACATCCTTGTACTTATATAGTAGTGCGGACCTCCACTGACTTCTATATTACTGTATGTAAATAATACTACACCTAACCCTAAACACAACCCTTACCATAACCTCAGTAACCAAAAGCTAATCTTTATACACTTTTAGTTTTGCAAATAAACTTGTATTGTTTTCGTAAAAGCAGTTTAAAGAAGTGAGGACCACTAAAAAAGTCCTCACTTCCAAAAAATGTCCTCACTCTGCTGATTAAAAACTCATTTTGGTTCTCACTAAGTAGCAAGTACAAGAACACACACACACACACACACACACACACTTTGACACAGAAGATGCAGTTATATTATCATTATCTATAGATATAATCTGAAAGAAGATTTAATAGTGATAAGTTGATATTTCCTAATATCCTATATCCTAATTTTCTGAGACACTGAATTTTGGGTTTTCATTATCTGTAAGCCATAATCATCAACATTACAAGAAGTAAAGCCTTGAAATATTTTACTCTATGTGTAATGAATCTATATATGAGTTTCACTTTCTGAAATGAGTGACAAAAAATATTTTCACGATATTCTAATTTTTTGAGCTGTACCGGTATATAGGTTAAATGTTAAAAGGAGAACTCTGAACCTATATTCTACTGTTAGAGGTCTCTGAGTACTGTCAGTTGTCAAATAATGGATCAATTCGGTGCTAATTTGGCGGAGGTAGCATCGCGGTATCCCACATCCCTGTTGAGTCCCGCTGCGTTCCTGCCAGTCCAAAAGAGTCGATTGTCGAACTCGTTTCTATTCCCATTTACAGAAGATGAGTTCGACAATCGGCTCTTTTGGACTGGCAGGAACGCAGCGGAACTCAACAGGTATGTGACAGCCTGCTTAAAAACGTGTTTTATACAGTTTCTTTAACACTACCGAGTTAAACAGACATAGCGTTGTGTTCGTAAGGCTCCTGGCTAAGAACGATATTTACAGCCTCATTAGTGGCACAAAACCGGCATCACGTTAGAAATCTGGCCCGATCGCTTGGCTTATTAGCTGCTAGCGCGATGTCTCCGCCAAGATGGCACAGATTCGGTTCATTTCAGGTGCTCGAAGACCTCTAACAGCAGAACACAGGAGTTTTCCTTTAAACATTCGAGTGTAACTTGTGCAGCTGTAATCAAAAACACTCTCGTTCAACGTCGGTCAGTCAGATGGCTGTGAAATTTCCCAGTTCTGTTTCCAGAGTCAGGCCTGTTTGTGACAACAACCTCCGAAACGTCTTTAGAAACCATATTGTGATTTGACATCATGTTAAATTAAATAAAAAACAAAACAAAACATGTGACGTCAAGTTTCAATATTTTTAATTAATTGGCATTAAGTGTATCCTACAGCATAAATATAGGGTGAGCAGATTAAAATTTGTGAAAAAGAGGACACTTAGCCTCGGGCTCAGACAATTTAGCCAAATTTAGCAATTTCGTTTTTTTTAAACCAAAATTATATATACTGTAAATGTGACCTGATCAAAAATGGCAAAATGAGTCACAGTGACCCAAAGCTTTAAAATGATATCTTGGTCAAAGCTATATCTTAAATGGTTGTCAAGTTACAATCGTTTGAATTATGGTATCGCAGCACCATTTTCCAACTGAAAAACCGAGAAAATCGCATTTAAAGTTTTTCGTCAGTTTTTTGTTGATATCTTTAACAATCCATAGCATCCAAAGAGATGCACCCAGTATTCAACAACAGAGAGCTGCAACTCAACTTAAATAGCCATTTAAGTACATTTTCACAATTATTTCCATGATGAAACTTTGGGAGATTCTTTTTGAAGACTTTTTCTTTCATATAAGACCAAAAAAGAAAAATCGATATTTTTGATGTTTTTCAACATAATCGGCCCGTATCTAAATAAATAGAACGCCGACTTCCCACTCATTACGGCAGATCGGGTCACATATATAATTCCCCCATTTTGTAATTCAAAGTCAAAAGAAACTTTGTCATCAATGTTGGGCAAGTTACTAGTTACTTTCAAAATGTAATATAGATTTCTAGTTTCTGTTATTTCAAAGTTATTGGTTACATTACAGTGTTGCTGGTACTGCTACTCTTACACCACTTCTGCATTACTTTTGAGTTACTTTCTCCAAAATAACTGTGGACATGGCGTTATAACATGCTACTGCAGCTCATTCTACATCCAGTGGAGAGCGATGTCTCACAGTGCTGTTTATTCATTTATTTATGTTTTAATTTGGGTTTTGAAAATCGAGTGAACGAATGATACATAGATGTGACCGTTTCTACTTAGTTCATTTACTAAATATGCTATATGTAATCATAATTTTATATTTGTATATTTGTATAACTTTAATAAATTGATTATATATAACTTTTGTATGGGGGGTATTTTCATATAAACGTAGATCAACGTTTAATTTTATTTAATATATGTGACTCTGCACGGCAAAACCAGTCGCTTGTCGCAAATTTTCAAAATTGAGTTATTATGTTTTCATGAAAGGGCATAAATCAAAACGCGTTGTGGAGGAAAAACTGTAGGACCTACAGCTTTGAAATTTGGCAGGTAGGTCCGGTACCCCACCCACTACTCAGGCAAAAAGAATTGCACCAAAATAAGCTATTTTGCGGTTTTCCCAAAAAAATTGCATTTTGCCTAATAACTTTGGCACCGTAGCTCCGATTCTCAAAAATCTTATACCATCTTATTCCTTGGGTCAAGACGAATCTTTATAGACCCTCGCATCTATATTGGATTTCTTGCTAATTTGCATAATATGTTCTTGCGAACTTGACCCTGGATTTTTATCCAATCTGCATGCAACTGGTATCATTTGAATCCCAAGACATTCTTCTTTAATTATTATCGAGCACATTTTTAATTTAGGTTTTTATTTGGCTGTAATATGCAAATAAATGTGGTGGGCTTGGCATAGGACTGCAACACCACACACTGAGTGTCATAGAAATCCGGCTCTGGGTGGGCTACAGCTTTGAAATTTGCCAGGTAGGTCTGGTACCCCTCCCACTACTCAGGCAAAAAAAATTGCCAGTTGGTGGCGCTATAATAAGCTATTTTACGTTTTGCCTAATAAGTTCTGAACCGTAGCACCCTAGATGAAAGGATGAAACGTGTCGTATTTCAACATCTGTCCACTTCGATTCGTCAAGAACTGATAAAGCTGCAAACTGCATGGCCCCCATGCAGTTGTAGCATTTAGCGGTGCTAACTACTATATTAAACTGTATTATAGTTTGGATGTATATTATAGTTTTAATCATAAGAGCGTGACAAGCAACTGCTTAAAGTTAGCTTCCCCAACACTGCTTGTTCTGGACTAATTAATAGTCGACAGTAGTAGTTCACGATAAAATTAAAAACAGAATCCTCTCATTTATAATAACCTGCACAGAAAGTTTGTGATGTTCATGATTTGTCCTTTCAACGTTCAATGTGAACAATGAAGGCGATAAATTTTGATGTATTTTAGCTTCTATCCTTTGTTAGCCACATTAAACTTGCTGGCCAGAGTGCATCCTCAAACACTGAGAAGAAAACCAAGAGATAAGCGGAATGTTGAACAGGACACCTGGACAGTGTCCGGTTGTTTTCGGCTTTTGGCCCCAGACGTTCCAAGCGGCCTGTAGGGTTATTGCCCCAGTCTCACTCTGGAGACAGGATGCGATGGAAATCAAAAGCTCTCTCAGCGGGAAGGTCACCACGTGGAGGCTGACCTCTTGTGCCTGACAGTCAGGAGTCGATTCACTTTGGTCTGGAAAGTTCATATTGGACTGCAAAGGTCAGCACATCTGCAAAAAATGCAGCGTGGGGTGAACTACATGTCAACATAAAGGGCTGGTTTCTTATTCATGGATTAACCCTGGTCTTGGACTAAGTTGTAGTGGTAATGGAGATTTAGTCTAAGACTGAGGTTAAACCTCGACTGGGAAATTGGCCCAAAATGTCTTAGCCTGAACAACAACATACTTGATCCTAAAACATGGCACACTATTGAGAAAAAACAGAAAAACAAAAGATTTCCTATAACAAGTAGGAATGATGTGATGCCTCCCTTAAGGGCAAAGCTTTTTCAAACAATTTCTCAGTTTTAGCATAATATTGCATCACTTTTTATGCCAAAATATAAAAGATACTGTTTATAAAAGTTAGTTAGTGCTGCCACCTCACAGCGAGAAAGTCCTGTGTTCAGTCGCGGGTCGGCGTTTGCATGTTCTCCCTGTGTTCACGTGGGTTTTCTTCAGGTGCTCCTACAGTCCAAAAGCATGCAGTATAGGTTGATCGGTGAGTGTGTGTGCCATGTGGTGTGTTGTGTCTGCCTTGTGCCCGTAGTTCCTGGGATGGGCTCCAGTCCGCCTGCGATTTGGATTATAAATGTGACCCGATCTGCCGTAATGAGTGGGAAGTCGGCGTTCTATTTATTTAGATACGGGCCGATTATGTTGAAAAACATCAAAAATACCGATTTTTCTTTTTTGGAGACCAGATTAATTTTGAAGACCTTTTCTTTCATATAAGACCAAAAAAGAAAAATCAATATTTTTGATGTTTTCCAACATAATCGGCCCGTATCTAAATAAATAGAACGCCGACTTCCCACTCATTACGGCAGATCGGGTCACAAATGATTGCGTTTTATTTGATAGACTGTCTGTATGAAATTTTTCATATTGAAACTGTTACACATATTACGTACATTCAGTGTAAAAGACAACTCTAAGACCGTAATTGTAGACTCAATGCTGCATGTAACCTAATGGTGTCTCTTTCTACTTCTAGTTTACAGTGTATATTTTATGTTCTATATGTGTCTTATTTGTTCTTTGTTCCTTGTTCTTTGCACTGTTAAAACTAGAGCCACATTGTCTTGTCTTTCTCTATACTTTTACTTTGACAACATCAGGCGTGAGTGGACATCTTAACCTGCCATCTTTCTTACATTTTTGTGAAATTGTCTATTGCATGTATTCAGTTTGTTTAAAATGTCTAGAAAAACTCTTAAGAGATCATTTCTCCATATATTACATTTGGTTGGTAAAGTTTGGGCAAATAGGGATTTTAGACCAAATATGTATAACTTCACTCAAAATTATATGCAATAATCAACTTGAAACCAATTTTTATGACATCCTGCAAATCCATAACCGTGACAATTCTATAATTACACAATGAAGCAAACTGGAAACTGACAGGTGACAACAGATCTAACCATTTTTGCCCTGAGGAGGATTTAAATGCTAGTTTTGTTGCTTTAGTAGGACAGTAATATGTGCACAAAGCAGCCCAACGCCAAACCACTAGCTTTCCTCCTCTAATTTGAAGAAAACAGAAAACCCTTGATGGACACCGTCCACCAAGATGGAGTGGAAAGGTCACGTCCAATTAGATTTAATGTCTGCAGTATAAAAATTTTTAAGATGCCACAAAAACATTTCTTGAGAGAGCCAAGGAAATTAAATAATTTGTCTTTAAGGACAAGCGGAATGGAGGAGCTGTGTCCATCATGTTCAAGCATCTGCTGAGTGCCCCGGGTGTATGTGTCTCTCGGGCAGCTTCCTCTCTGCTTTGCCAGCGTGAATGCCCTCTTTGTTATCTGCTGCTTACATGATGCTTTGATTTTCTGTTGAAAACACACTGGTAGGATAAACACAACCAAAGACCCTCAACTATGCAGTAAAAACCTAAACTTTAAGCTTTGCTAGACCCAACTTAAACGCAGCAAGACTCTTCAAAACGTGCAGGAGCCACACAGAGTCATAAATCACTCATTAACTTGGAAGACCATTGAATAAGGAAAAAGACAGACTCTTGACATGGTTAAACTTGGGTGTGTGTGTGTGTGTGTGTGTGTGCATGTTTTCTTGTGCCTGGATCACATGCAGTGTATGATTGCTTTTGGCTTCAAAGAGCAGAAATAGAGCAGCTGCAGTCGGCAGACAGACTGGAGATCCTCACTCACTCAACAGCAAACATCCTCATGAAGACGAAAATCTAAACCTCACAACTGAATTAATTTTACTGTGGTTTACCACAAGTTGGTGGCGTAACGGTAGGGTGTTCGCCCCGTGATCAGAAGGTCGCAGGTTCGAATACTGGGCCGGTAAAGTTACCACTGAGGTACTCATAAGCAAGGTCCCGTCCCCAAGCACTGCTCCCCTTCACGGATGGGTCAAATGCAGAGGTCACATTTGGTTGTGGTGCACTGTGTGCTGTGCTGTGGTGTGTTCACAATGACAAATAATCACTCACTTCAACTTAAAACAATCTAGTAATGGTAACATTTTAAAAGAAATGATATTAGATAGATGATGGTCCAGTGACAGGATACCCAGTCATACGAACCAAGAGGTCAACAGGCTTAAATCCCAGCTTTATCTTACTGCCAGCACTAGAGCCACAAGGCCTGCTCGTTGTTTGTTGGTGGTGTAAGCCGTAAACTCTTTTTAGTGATGGTTGGTGCAGTTAAGACCCAGATTTTCCCCAATTTACTCCTCTGTCTACCCTCTGTCTAATCCGTCCAAAACGTAAACATCAGGCACACTCAGATGCACTAGTGTTACAGTTTTTCATGATTGCTTTGATGCAGCGGTCAACTCAAACTCCACATTTTCAAAACAGTTAACACACAGGCCTCAACGGTGGCACTCATGGTCAGAATGACACATTTTGTTTGCAAAAGGCTCTAACCGTGTCAAAACAGTTAAAAAAGCTAATTTTGCCTTCAAACAACACAAATGTATGCACTCTTCCTATCAGTTATTACACAACGGACAACAAAATCTAAAATAAAGCAATCAGTGTGAAACAGAGCCTGAAATTGTGCTTGCCTTTATGCCATTTGATGACTTTTTACATATAGGGGATGTGCCAAATTTACCATCCTGTGAAGAATTGGATCCAGAATCAGAAATACTTGGAAACACAGTTTTCTGATTCCATGCCATTATTTTTCCAAACTTTGGCTAAAAACTGAAATATTGTAAATATTGCAGAAAAGAAACCAAAATGAAACCTACTGTAATAAAATTTATGAGTTTAAATAGCCACGATGGATATTCAGTCCATTCACTCACGACGACAGGGCCGTGTTTTCATCCACCTCGCACTCTATATCTATAACGAGCAACACAGAGGTGGCATCTTTGAAAGATGTACAGACTGATGGCTGATTGAAGATTGGTGTGAAGGAGTGTCAAACGGGTGCTTCAGTGATTGCATACTGATCTAGGTATTGTCTAATAGTTAGTAATATATGGTTTCTGTTTGGTTATTATAGCTAAAACGGTGGAGTTTGGACTGCTTGAATGACATCCGTGTTAACGGTTTTGCAAAAGGGTGGAAAAATGTGTCAATTACGGGTGCACGATTCAGAAAACCTCACGATTCAATTTGATTTCGATTCTTGGGCTCATGATTCGATTCAAAACCAAAAATCCATCAGTCTGATAGGAAATACGGCCCTGAGATAATAGTTAAAGTCGCTTTACAAAAATATAAACTGTTGCAAATACAAACCTTCAACTTAAATTAAACAACTTAAATTAACACCAAGGATTAGTATCTGAGCAGAAACCGGCACTGCGCCATCTATAGGAGTGGCAAACTTCTATCCGGAAAAACAATTAAACTCACACCGTTACAAAAAGGGAAATATGAATCGATTTTGTGTCCTGTATGAATCGATTTTGAATCGGTGGCAATAGAATCGCGATTCTTTCGTGAACTGATTTTTTTGCACACCCCTAGTGTCAATCCAATGAGAAAGGGTTAACACATGTGCGAGCGGTGTCCTCTGCTCTGCTGAGCGAGTGATGATGAAAACCCAGTGGATCCCAGTTTCTTTAAGCAGGTCAAAGCAATCAAGGAAAACTGTAACACAATAACTGTAAAGTCTCCTTTCTTCCAATGATTTCTACATGTAACCTGTGCAGTATAATAACCATGTGCAATATCAGACATTAAGGTTTACATCCCCACCTTCAAAAGTACTGGAGTGTTGTGTGTTTATTGTTCTATTTATTGTGATTGTTTTGTAATGTTCTTGCACTTTATTTGTTAAAAGCTGCTTAGAGGCTGATGCTACATTATGCCTTGGAAAACATACACTAAGCAACACCAAACATCCTGATGTTTACACTCCAACTCCTCACTAAACGTCACGCTCGTTCTGTATTTATTGTGTTGCTTGTTTGCACCCTTTGTCCTGTTGAATGTCATCTTCAGTGTTACTATATGTTGCTCCGAGGCCGTGGGGAAGTGCTGTCTCATCACACTTCGACTGATGACAATAAGGAACCTTGAACCTTGAACCTTGAACATCTGTATCCTCAAGTGTCCCTTCTTTCTTTAAGTGCAGACCTGCAGCTGCGCCTCGTCCTGATGAGAATACATGTGCACTCTGTAAAAGGGATCATGCTGATCTTTAAAAAGTAAATAAATATGAGGTAAAACCTGCATGCATTTCATTTCCCATGTTTAATGCACTTCAACCGCGTCTAGGGTTTTTGTCTCAGAGACGTCGCGTGACAAAAGGAAAAGCATCGTGTTCTTTGGTCTGTTTGTGCACAAATGCACCTGGTGAGCGTTTCATCATATGCACAGAAATATTTGGCCGTTTTTAAAGGATTCAATGTTTTCTAATCAAGCATGAAGCTGGACGCAGAATCCCTTTCATCAACTGTTGAGTTTGATCCATCAGCACTACGAGTTCAAAGAGCTCTGTATCCGTTAATGCTCCATATTTGTCCTATTCTCTGATCAGACTTCAGTGGAGGTTTTTATCATCTTATCTTGAGAAGCAAAACTCTAGATGGCTTTCCAATCTTGTAAATATATTTTACAATGTTCTGGGGTTAATTTAGAGTTACTAAGTCAAAAATGGAATGTTCAGGATCAGGATGGTAGATTATGAAGAACTGACAAAGATAAACCTCCATCACAAAGTTGTCAGATGTTCAAAATGCTCATTTCTTAGCCAAAAATCAGCTTTAAATTCCCCCTAAAATGGACCTAACAACATCCATGGTACTCTCACTGCAGACGAACCGTCCCGTGGAACAATTGCAAGCGTTGTGAGACCACCCTCTCCAGACGATCTCAGCCCAGTTGATTTGTTCCAGTGTGGAGTGCGTTTGCTGTGTAGACATGTCCATACGAACTACTCCCAGGAGTAAACGTCGGAACAAGCTAAGTTTGAAAACACCCTAAAGTCTGTTCAAGTTTGAAAACATATACCTGGCACTAGTCTAGTGGATTTGTGAAGGAGAATGTCTACTGACTGCTCAATTTGGCCCAAAACCGGCCTCAGCCCATGAGCCAGAACCGTTCTGAAATGTTTATTTACCTCTCATGATTGATTTTCTAGATAACCAAACAAAGTGCGTCTTTCTGTGAAAATCAACGATTTTCCAGATTTTAGTGGGTAAAGCCATTGCGGGAAAACAGGATAATTCTGACGCAACTGACTGATGGACTAACTGCTGAACTCCAGAGTTCAAACTAAAATCAATTAACAAGAGACGAAATGAGAAACCTCACCTCGAGCATGCGTAACCGAGCGAGTTTGACGCAAGCAGCTCGGACAGGACTTAATAAATATGTTCTGTCAAACGTCAGGTCCAATAAAAGCGTCACACTTGTAGCCGTTATCAAACGTATCGCTTTTCATTTTAAAAAGGTCTTCAAAACTTAGGCAAACATCTTGGAAGACTGCGCCGAGTTTCACAGGAGCCCGAGTTCCGCTTCGCCAGAGTTCTCGTAAGGACGAGGCGAGCTGTAACTTCTCACGTCCACTTTTAACCTGACGTCCTCGTCGCCCCTAAAGTCGATTTATGTGTTGAAGGAACAGGACATTGAGAGCAGAGGTTGGTGTGAGATGTTCGTATGTTCCTTTAATTTTGTTTTGCCATCACCAACATAATAAATACTGAAATACAAACAGCTTTTTGTGTAGAAAATGAAAGATGAGACCTCTGCCTGGTCTTGGTGGTTTCTCAATTTACTCGTCTCTTTCAGACGACAACAACTGGCAAGTGGCAGCAGCACGCACACCCAGCCACGCACAAACAAACACACAAATCAAATCATGCAAACTGTAGTTAAAAATGAAGAGGGAAAAACATTGATATGTCCTTCAGGGTTGCGCAAACTCATGTTATTGCATGGCACAAATCACGGGTTAGGAGGACATTCAGGTGTGCGTTCGTCTGCAACGGTCTGAATGTGTGTGTGTGTGTGTGTTGAGGGGGGGTGTTTGTGGGCGTTTTATTGGCCTTACACCTCCACACACACCCAACATCCCGTGCTTTCATACTGGTGTCCGTTTTTTCCTCTCGATCCCGATCGGCCTTAAGAGCTGCAGAGGAAAAGGAGGGACAAAGCCTCTCGTCTTATCATGGGATGAAAATAAAAAGTCTCTAGAGAGAGAACAGACACCCTGGATGCAGTCGGTAGATACGAGGAATCCCCCGGGGTGCCATTCCCCAGACACGCAGGTCCCCTGGTGACGGTGAGAGAAAAACAATGTCAGACATAACGTGAAGCAAGTTTTGCCCTTTAATGTCCAGCACTTTAACTATTTGCATATTTATCACATTAATATTACACCAGCTATGAGAGTCTGGGGCTTGTTCTCATGTATGCAGATATTTTCATAAACACATTTTTAAAAGTTTGTTTGGGCCTTTTGTTTACTCATAAAGAGAGTTTTAAAACCCCCTCCAAAGTGAGGATTTTTCAAAACGCTGGATTCCGTGGATACGTGTAAACGAGTTCTGAAAATGATGACGTCAGGGTCGTCATGAGCATTGAACGATAGCGGGGAGCTCAGCCTCTAGGGGTGTGTTTAGGGCTGGGGTTACAAGCTACTCGCGCACATCTACATAGGCTTCATCAATTAATTGATTGTTTGAAGAGCATTTATCAGGAGATCTTTGGCCGAAGTCTTAAAAAATAGCCGGGTTCAGTGACTTAAACCTCCGTATGCGTGTGAACAATACGCACAACCGCATAAAAATACCTGTTTTTTTAAATATCCGGCTACGTGTGTATGGGGCCTGAAACTGTTCGCTGAAATTGTGTTCAATGGAAATGAAGCACCAGCTTCCCGGTGGTCTTACCTGAGGAGAGGGAGCCCTGAACGTGGCCGGGGGCCGATGTCTAGCGCATGCGCATGTGCAAGCTGTGCTTGGGGCCGTCCACCCTCTCCAGCTTCTCAAAATGTTTCCTGGCATTGCGAATGTTGATGAGGGTGGCAGCGGAGGCTGGGAGGGGAAGGAAACGAGAGAGTAAAGAGGGGCAGAGTCGCCACCGCAAGACTTCCCTTATCCCCAGCTTCTGAGTAACACGCTTTGGTTACATAACTCACTTACATACTCGCAATCTTGCAAAAAATATACACCGCAAAAATATCACATGCACGTAAAGGAAACAGGCCGCGAGCCACCCGAGATAACCCTGGGGGTTCTTACGTATGGAGGGGTCCGACATGATCACCATAACATATGTGTTGGAGGTGAAGACGTCAATGAAGGCGGCAAAGTTGGAGTTGCGCACTTCCATGCTCTGGAAAGAGGCGGCCAACTTGCTGCGAGAAGAAAAACACACAAAATAAGACAGGACAATGGCAGGACAATCCCTGACAAGAGCAGGTCTGTGGTAAAAAGGGGGAAAAAACATTCACCTGCAGCTCAATTTGAACTGTTTAATAATGTTACTGATCTTCTCGAAGCGATGCGCATCTCGTTGCTCCTTACACTGGTAATGTGAGATCACCTGGAGGAGGGAATGAAATGCAGAACGTATAAGTTTAACAGATTGTTTAAAATGTTCATCCAGAACGCGAACAACGCTTATTTGCTAGATCACGCAAATCCAAGCAACGGAAAATTAAGCCGGTTTCTAGAAAGCAGCACGCCTGATGAGCAGAGAAGCACCGTAAACTCAGTAATAATGTGAGAGGTTTTCTACTCGTTATGTTTACCAGGAAAGTGGCTCTCTCAAAAAGCAGAACCTCGTCCGCCTCAATGATCTGGGCAAAATTGCGCAAGTTGGACTCCAGCTGCTGCACGTTGGGGATCAGCTGATAGACAATGCTGGACCAGGCCTACAAACACACAAACACACACACACACACACATAGAATCACACAGCACATTCACACCTGCAGCAGTTTTATGCTTATAGCATTTCTGCAAGCATGAGTATCATGAACACACATCTGAAATTGGTTCATCAGAAGTTTAGAATCTCAGCTTGGTATTCATCTTTGGTGAGCCACTTTACCGTTCAACAGCTAATTGTCAAACACTTCTATACGTAGCAATCTGACAATTTAACGTAAATCTGAAGTGCTCCAAGAGTGTTAATTAGTTTAGAAAAGAGAACACCTATAATATTGCATGTAATAAGATCAAAGGTCACCTAGGTAGACAGAAATGTGCATATACAGGACACACATATAACACCGTAGTATTCTCTGTTTCTACATCCACCTGGAGCCATGGTGACTACTGCAAACTCCCATCAAAACTGTGAACCAATATTCTGTAAAGTGTATTTTGCAAATTACATAAGAGTATAATATGAAATTATAGATGTTTTAGTTTTATCATCTCGCACAGCCCTGGAGAAGCCTATAAAAAAAACCCAACCCTTCAGGTAACGCTAACCTCTATTCCTCATGTTTACTGCTGCACACTTACCTTATACAGGGTCTCATCCCAAATGGAGGTCCTGAAGCAGGTGCATGCCAGAGGACGGGAAAGTCTCTTCAAATCCTCCTCACGCTCTTTAAAGATCTACATCAACAGAAAAGAAAAGAGACGCCCATTTCCACTCGAGCTCCGATTCTAAAATCTGCACAAAGGATGCACTTTTTGAAGGAGAACGATGCAGGGAAAGGGAATGAAGTTACCAGGTCTCTCTGATCCTCCTGAACCAGGTCCATTTTGTGCACCAGGCAGAAGACCTTGGCATCGGGTGAGTTCTGAAGGATGGCTTCCAAGCAGGACTGGTAGTAATGCATGTCTTTCTCCAATTCTCGGCTCTCCACGTCGAACACGTAGATCAGTACCTCCACGTTGCGGAAGATGTTATCTCTCTGACTGGTGAAGTAGTTCTCCATAAAAGTGTCTTGTCTAAAGAGGCGGGAGAGCATGATGTCAGTGAGTTATTGATGGCAAATGTGCAGTTTAAAATTACACGATTTATTCCAAAATTTTGCCTGGATTACAGCTAAGAGTTTTAGTGATGTGAGGGCGGAGCATTTTGAGTGGAGTGCACAACCTTTTAAGAAAAAGTCACTTCCACCCTATGTGCTGTACCAAGTCAAATAGGGCGTGTGACACTCCTTGTGCGCTACTTAGTGTGTAGCCGTTAAACTACAAACCTGGCTTTTTTCTGAGATGCATACTACCACACAGAAAAGTATGATAAGAGCACCTTACCCACCATACCATTAAGTAGTACGTGGCTCAGGACACAGCCCATGTGTGAGGCAAACGTGCAATTTAGTGAGTTGTAAAAATTCCACACATGCAGGCCGAGTTGAGTGCGTAAAAGCAAGAGATTCTGCTGGTGAACGTTCCACCGCATGCTCAGAATTTTGGCACAACATAACGCCATATATTTTAAGACAGAAGGCGCGAGCCGTATAAAATCCCACCTCGGACCTATGTTCAATCGCAATATGGTCGATCCCTATATGTAACACTATGTAATATTTAAAACTCAGCTGGGGATGAGAACCAAGAATAATAAACCCCAGACAGGAGTGATTGAGAAGCAGGAGACTCACCCTCCACAGTCCCACAGGTTCAGCACCAGATTGCCCAGGAAACGCACATGGGAGTGTTCCACATCAACTGGAGTGAAACAAACATAGTTGTCAGTTGACATTTAACTCGAGGAGGTTCAGTAGCGCTTCCAAACTAAACACACCACATGGAAATATAATGAAGCAACACACTGGAACACAGTCGGCTTAGACATGTACTTCAATGGTACAAGAGCACCCACTTTATCCAAATTATAATGTAACACAAACGGTTGGCCAGGCGGTATTTTGTTGAGGTTCTAAAAATCACTGCACCATGAATAAATTCCACGGTAGAAGAGCAGCACCTAGTGGCTGGATTTAAGTAATACACAACCTTGTCTTGTATCTTAAGGAAATGTTCATTAAACAACAATGGATGATACAACAGCATGTAAGAAATTCTGTATTATGTATTCAGAACGTTTTGGGGTCGTACTTGTGGCTCCCAGTCGGCGAGTGTCTCTGGCGATGTAATTGGCGAAGATGATTGATCTCATACTGGTCTTCCCCGACCCACTCTTACCCATCAACAGCACCTGATACGTCACAAAAAGTCACAACACACATCAGTGGAGCAAATAGTCATACTAAGCACCATAACAATAACAGTCTAACTAAATTCCTGAAACCAACATATTACATTTCAAGAAACAGTAATTCAATATTCCAAACTACAAAGAGCATGACTTTTAGATTCAAAATCAATTTACAATTCAATACAGAGATGAATTTGTTTCCAGATGCTGTTTTGAGTTACTTTTCCCATTTGACTGTGGGAGATCAACAAAGAAATTCACACTGAATCAAACGTAGTTTGCGTAATGCATAGGTACGCATACTGACGGCATTTCCTTTATGCTCACGCAAAGGAGGTCAGATTTCCACATCGTGCCATCTATAGGACTGGCGAGCTGAACTCGTGTTGGGGAAAACGTGAACCAGTGCCATTACGTTGGTTGAAAAATATGAATCAATTTTTTTACAATGCATGAATTGATTATGAATCGACAGAGAAAGAACCACAATTTGATTTTTTTGTGCACCGCTAAAGATATTAAAGATATGTTAAAGGCTACATTAACAAAATATATCTGCATTACCTACAATCATTTAACACCCTATTTTCTCCAACAATAATATTTTTGCAGTTTTCACTCATTTTTAGGTTTGTGCCTTGAGGCTTGAGACATTTCTCAATTAAAGCTCCTGAGTCAGCAGAGAAACAGTAGGAGTCAAAACATTTTATTCTGGTGTATGATGTTTTCCAAAGTGACAGCTTTTGTTCTTGACAAAATAATGAGAGCAGATACTTGTAATAATTAATGCAAAGAATATTACCTTCTTCTTCATGGCTGTACTTGACATTTCCCCGTTATGACAACGCTTCGCTGCGCAAAATCCCAGCAGTGAACGCTCCACTACAGCGCCAAGACCGTCTCAAGTTTCCAGCGCTGCAACGCAACACAACACACAGATGTGAACGCAGCCCTGCTGCCAGCTGTGCTTTAACTCTGTTTTTAACACGGCATGAGGAAGTAAAACCTCAGCGAAACTTTATTTTTGAATCCTTCGAACCCACTAGCACAGGACTGCAGGAGTGAACACACAGTCAGGTGATCGAGTTGTCGCGGGTTGTCGTGTGACGAAGCTGCCGAACGAGGCTCCACACCGCTCCGAACCTGTTTGCGTCGCAGAAACCGATCTTTTTTCTAAAACGTTACGTCGCGCAAACACAACTATGTTTCCCCCAAATGTTGAATATATCCCGTTTAAAATTTAAATAACATTTCACATCCGCTCAAAATTAGCGTTAACTGAGTTACATTCAAGCAAAGTGAAACACACCCTCCAACTAGATGTCTAAACAGCTAGGAAGTTAGCATCACCTTTCTATATTATTAAGAACACTGCAACACTGGAAAACCTTAATATTTCTCACTGCACGATCGTTAAAAACAAGAAATCCGACAAGCTAACGTTTAGCTAATTAGCTAGCTGCCTTTATACAAAGCAATATTTTTAGCTTAGCATCCTAACGTTAGCTGCAACAAAGTGACAGTTTCTCTACAGAACCAATTAATAGTAGGTGTAAGGCGCAAGTATAAAACTTAAAACGCCAAGAAATTATAACGAACACGGTATTTGGTGCCGAGTATAACTGACAGATTGTGTTGATGGCTAGCGAGATTGCTACTAGGTAAGTTAGCCACCGAGTGAACAGGGAGCTGCTAATAAAAAACAAGCTGGTCAGTGAACAACATCGACATGTAACTTCACACTAAACAGCGCAAGCGGTGCTAAAAATAAAACACCAGAAAACGAATGACTACCTCTTAACGTCTCAAAGAAAAGAAGATCCTCGTCCCATGATTTGGTCAGTCTCTGAGACACCACTAACTTATTCCAAGAATTCCCTTGAAAATGGCTATTCGTCACTGGGTAAGCATGTGACCTAAAGCGCATACTAGCACTAGCGTCCTACGTAGTGTGCGAGCGGCGTTACAGACGCTCCACTATCCACACTATCACAGCGCGAAAGCGAGTTCACTTTGATGTCCAATAGGGGCGATCGCGACAGAGTCCAAAATGAACTGGGATGGACGGAGCTAAAGGCCAAATCACTTGTTTCCCATATACCGTATATTACGATGCAAGTGGGAATTAGTTAGAGACAATATTGGTGGCCTAGTGGTAGAACACTTGCCTTTGGACCAAGCTATATGGACTATGTCCTCCTCAATAACTGTTGTTACCACACTGCACTGCTGCCACTTATTTGCACTAACATTATACACTGCTTGTACAGATGTTTGCACATACACTGAACATTGTACACATAAATAGATTGAATATAGTATCTGTCATATTATAACCTTTCTACCTCTTGCACATCCAGTGTAAAATGTCAATTTCCACTTGTTTAAATGTTTGCATATTTGCACGTATACTGAACATTGTATGTGAAAATGGTCCGGATATAGTATTTGTCATATTATAACTCTACCTCTTGCACATCCAGTGTAAATGTCAATTCAACCTGTAAAGAATACTGCATCCTGACTTGTCTCAATTCTACCTCTATGTCTATTTCTATTTCTAGTTTCTAATTATATTTAAAACTCCCTGTCTAGTTTAAAAATGTATATTGTCTAGTTTAAAATGTATATTGTATATTGTCTAGTTTAAAATGTATATTGTTTAATGTATATTTTGTATTTTTACTTATTTATTGTTTATTCCATGTGCCTTGTTGTGCCACTGCCTATTTGTTCTGTTTGCACAGAAAATAACCTGGAGCCACGTCGTCTCATTTCTCTATGTATCTGTACAGTATATAGCAGAGATGACAATAAAGTTCTTACTTACTTACTTACTTAAAAAAAGAGGTTGTGGGTTCGAATCCGACCTCTGGCGTTACCAACATTGGGTCCCTGAGCAAGACCCTTAACCCTAAGTTGCTGAAATTAGGAATGTAAATCGCTCTGGATAAGAGCGTCTGCTAAATGCTGTAAATGTAAATATTGTGTAAGGCAAGTTTGTCCGATCTCAGCTGAAACGCGTTCAGGGATGAGACAGTGACATTATCTGCGTTGCCACCGTGCTGTCGAAATATGTTACCTATCGAACTGTGCAACGTAGCGGACCTGCTTATGCGCACAACCTAAATCTTGGTTTCCACACCCGTAAATCCACGCTGCCTTGGTTTCGAGACTTTGGTTGACTGTAAGTAAAATATTTCATTCATTCATTCATTCATTCATTCATTCTCCAAACCGCTTAATTCCAACTGGGGTCGCAGAGGGAGCGGAGCCTGTCCCGTGAGTTTACGGGCGCAAGGCGGGGAACCCTGTGAAGACACCAACACACCGCAGGGCAGTGAAATATTTTAATCTCTTATTTATTGTGCCTGTTGAATAAACATTTAAATGTCTGCATATACACGCTGGCGTTGGTTCTCTGTGTAGAAATTAGTGTCGTTCGGCCTTTGTTATCTTAACACGTAGCTTGCAGTAAGTGCTTGTTAACACCTCCGAAACTTCTCAGCTGTTTCTTAACCAACAACATTACCGTATATACAGTTAAGGAATTCATCTTTTTACTTTTTCACTTGAGAAAAATAATAATTCTGCTGTTTTTCTGAATTAACGAGATAGTTTTCATGTAAAAAAGAAAAAAAAAACTCAAAAGCTGTCATTTCGCTTTAGAGCTCGATTTCACTGCAATAATGTCACACCTTAGATTAATCCAGTTTAATTTTGGTTTGGGTTTGAGACACTGGGAAATACTTCAGAATCAGAAACTTTATTCATCCCGGAGGAAATTGCTCACATCACGACTGCACAATTCACAAGACACAAGGACAGAACAATAGAGAATAGTACCCAAAAATATAGTTAAAGCTTAAATAAAGATACCAGATAAAACCTTAGTGCAACAAAATAGAATAGACTATAAGTTGGGTTAATTTTGGCATTAGTTAACACAGATGGCGTTGTTACTAGTTTATCGACTTTGCGCAGGCACCTCAAGACGGAAAGCCCATTCTGATCTGCAGGACATTGCAGCGGGTTTTATTTCTTTTAACATGAAAACTATCTCGTTAATCCAGAAAACAACAGAACAGAATGATTTTTTTCAGCGAACGTATCACGCTTCCGTAGTATTGTCATATAAAAATGGTATCTTCTCAGGTAGGGAAGATGTATGCGGATTATATTAATAGATTTATTATAATGTAAAATTATTTTATTAAATTATATATTTTCATTGTAATGCAGATAAGTCCCATTGAGGTATTTTTCAACAGGTTACGCGAATTAATTGACTGCTGTCGAAGTAAACATACAATAAGCAATTCTTTTTGACATATAACATTTCTTTAAAGCGATCTTTTACTTTTGTTATTGGGGAAATTATCATATATCATTACAGAATACACACTAATTTCTTCTCTGTTGCTAAATTAAAATTATGTAGTAAATTAAAGCTTTAACGTATTTCTATTTTCATTAGAAATATTTCTACTGATGTAGAAATCCAATTACATATTTACATATTTTGTATAAATGTTACACCGCACTACATAAGGTTAAGTGTTCTTGTTACTCCCAACGCTGATTTATCGCGGATATTCATGGTAATATTTTAAAATTATTATTATTATTATTATTATTATTATTATTATTATTATTATTATTATTATTATTGCTATTTATTATTAATAATAATAATATGTGAAGACCCTAAACATCACTTGAAGGCTGCACTGGTCGATTTGTAGTTCGTTTGTAATTTCAAAGTACCCCTATGACCATACTGTCTAAGCAAAATAGAAGATAAACACGAATAAAGTAACACTTACTGCATATACTGACTATAATTTATTTAACATATTAAATATATTATCTATGACTGTTACAAATCAGTTATGACATACGGTACATGGCATGGCAGTCTTTAATGTGAGTTTAAAAAAAAGTTGATGCAGATAAATAACTTTTTGGAATGTATAATATTTCTGTATTTCAAAATAAAATGTTTCAGTATCAAAAAGTGTGGTCTAAAAATACTGGCATGACAAAAGATGATTTGGAGATAGATTGCCATAAGATGATTACATGTACAGGCGTGCATACAATATCAGCTATTGAATGCATTTGTCCATGTAGCCAATCTATTACTTTTCTTTTTTGTACAAGACATTCTAAGACATTGAGATACTAGCTAGGGAATTAGTTGAAGAAACAAGGAAAAAAATTATGACATTAGTTGTATATTTCATATTTAGTCTGACATTTATAGCAGCTAGCCATAAAGAGAACTGGATAATCCAAGTCTTTTCTATATGGCTTTATATGCTTCATGACAGTCATTATTAACTGATAACAATTCAAAATGGTTCAAAAGTAAAAGTGAACAGTATGTGCACAGTAACCACGGTGCCTAACAGTCTACCAGCTTTGGTTACAGATTTTTTTTTTTCTAGAAAAATGAAAACCACAAGAGCAGAAAGACATTAACCGTAGCTTACATCCAATATTAAAGCTGTGCAGAGGGAGCCACAAATGCCCATAGAGCCTTAAAGGGCAAAACCCAAACAAACAAACAAAACTTCATGCCAATGGAACCTTCTTGCAAATTGGTAAGAACAGATCTCTGAAGTCCTCTCTGTATGAACATTATCAGTAATAATCCCATTAATTTGGCATAAGCTGTGATTTGCTATTTTCCCGTTCTTAACAAGGCCTTTTTTGACGATGCAGGAGACTCACTGGCTCAGAAGTACAGTGCTGTCTGTAATTAGACCACTTTAAACTCACATCAACATGCCCTGCTTATCAGCGACATATATCAGTATCATTATTATTAGTAGGGCTGGGTATCGTTGCTGATTTCCTGAATCGATTCGATTCCGATTCACAAGGTCATGATCCGATTCAATTCTCGATTCGGTTCGATTCGATTCAATATCGATTTATTTAGAGATTTCTTTGCGTCAATACTAGTTTTGCTTGGTTATAAAATAACTTGAGTCGAGCATATCCCTATGTTGGACTGCACCAGTGATTTGAGTGGAGCAGCTTCAGCCATGTCTCTATTTGGTTTGGGTTTTGCCGGTCTCACGTTTTTATAGCTCTCCTTGCGCGGTCGCCAGAAATAGTGCATAGCCGCAGGAAAAGATCGATCCACGAATTTTTGAATTGATATCGTATTTTTCAAACGAGAATCGATATTGAACGGTGAATCGATTTTTTGAAGCCAGCCCTAATTATTAGTGTAGATTTCTATACACAGTTGTACTGTATTTAACTGTATTCCCTTAGTGTACTCAGAGCCGACCCAAGGCATACGCAAATTAAGTGGCCGCTTGGGGCCCCCACACCACCAGGGGACCCCCAAGAGCGCTTGAAGTGTGAAGACATCATGATTAAAAAAAGAATAATCACAAAAAAAAAACATTGAGGTGATGGTGGGGGGCCCCAAATGAAATTCTGCTTAGGGCCCCATAAAGGCCTGGGCCGGCCTTGACTGTACTGAAGTGTTGTTTAGAATACTCTGTACTTGGAATGAGAATTTTAATATTAGCACCACGAGTAGCAACATGAGTGTTAACTTCAGGCTGTTGTTCATCATTTTGGGATTAAAGGATTTTGAAAAGTGTTCATATTTATTAAATAAGCAAATAATACGAGTTTTAGTCAAGTCTTTTGGTAATGACCAAACCTTAATAATGCCACGAAAATACCTTTAATAATGAGATACTTCTGTACTTAACTCGAGTGGTACTCTAAAGTACTTTTTTAACTTTTTGTGGAGTAAAAAACCTTTACTTCAGTATGGATTTCAGGTGACCTATACACTACTGATGTGTTGGAATTACAACTTTGTCGAGACCAGTGTTGACTTTGAAAGTCCTGTACATGGTTAGGGATGCCATGTAATACCATTCAACCCAATATCCTAAACTTAACTTTCAAAGAGGATGCAGGATGTGGCCAAATACTGCCTCCAATGTGCTAGACTGTGTCACGTTTTCCACCCTTGGCTTAACTAGCTACAAATTACTGGAGAAAATATAAGATCTAAAGCAGCACTACTAGAAGGCATTTTGTGTGAAATAAACCTCTGTGTAAAATGACAAAACAAACAAACAAACAAAAACAACATTCAATATGTCAGATAAGATACGAAGCATACATGGAAATATGAAGGCCCCCAGGGCAGCAATCTACACAATGAAGAAGTATTTCATAGTCCTCTGTAGAGACAAATAGAGGAAAAAAATAAGACAAGCAGAGAGAATAAAACCCACATATAGTATAGCGACTTGGCTTTACAGCTTTAAGCCCCCAAAAATGACCATAGGCCAGTCAAAAATGGCTTTTGCACCAAGAAAGAGGTATGAGGAACAAAAGTTAGAAAACACAAGTCCAGCCTTTCTTTATCATGCTGAACGAACACAAGCAGCCCTACAAGGCCGTCTATCTATCTACTACTACTATGACCGCCGGAGAAAGAAGAGTTAGAAAGCAGGCTCGAAACTTGATACACTAGCCTGAGCGCATCCCACACCGAGAGCATTGATCTGGGAGAATGAGATCTACTTAAATCACATTTTTTTGAAACATACAACTCCTGGCTTGACAGAGGCACTCTGGGACTTTCATTAATTAATCACTAGTGTCTAAAAATCTAATCGTTATCAAAGCCTGGAACTAATGGGCACTGACTTAGTTGTAGGGAGGGGATTAATGAATAAAAACTGAAAAACAGATTATTATTCTTAACATGTTTAAATATTGTTTCCATAGCAATTCAATGCCAGCTCCTGGGATCAAGGACTCCCTTCATATTTCATACACAAATTGTGCAAATGGCATAAATCACATCTGATTGTTTCTTATCTGGACAAACTGGCATTTTAAATCTTAAACAACAACATTAACACTAGGAGCAAACAGCAAAGTGACTGCACTGAGCCTAAACAAAGGTAGTCCCAGTTTGTGGCGTGTGCATTCTCCTTGAGAACACTAATAGATGTGTTCATTAATGTGTGCATCAGGATGACAGGACGAGTTTAATAAGCACCAGCAAAGCAGGTTTCTACATGGCAGCATGGCAGAATCAAGCGAGACTCTTGACACGTTCATTTGCTTGACAAGTGCATGTGGCCAGTAGTTTGTAAGATTACTAGGCTTCGTTGGTATCGGAGCTGGTGTGTGCAAGCATTTCCTCTCCCAAATCTGTAGTGTAGAATAAGCTGGAAATGACAAATGGCTACGAACGAACTGCGCAAAATAGTGTTAAAATAGAGTCAAAATGCAAAAAACAAGGAAGAGGCTACGATGCTCAGTTTGAGCTAAATAGAGAGACATTTATAACAAATGCATATCTATATAGGCTATCTAACCCATACTGCCATATCTGTATGTACATAAACATAGCTAGAATGTATGTATACTCTATAGAATAAGCACACACTGGTGATAGCAGAACATAAAAATCTAGCTCTCCCAATGTCTGAGATACATGGAGTAATATTAGGGTTGCTGTTACCAAGATACGTTCTGAAGAAAATGGGGAAAATGTATTTATTATCTAGAGACAAAAACCCCACAAACCTCAGGCCTAGGGGTGGGAACTGATCAAACTGATCAATTATCGATTCTGCCTATCAGTCCAATTCCTTATCAATTCTCTTATCGATTTTATGAGTGCGAAAAAAGTAGTTCTACACAGTCTTCCGCACCAACAGCAACCATTTTATTTGTAATATAGAATAAAATGATTTGATAACAAATCATGCATTTTTCTATATTTATTTTTTACTCTCTAACATTGTAGAATGGGTTAAATATTAAATTTTAATTTTACTTTTTTAAATTACATTTTTTTCTGATAAATGGAAAATGAAGAAATACTGAAGTTTTGGCATTTTTCAGCATTTGGACTGATTTTGGCCTATAACTCATTTTTGACTTATTTCTGGGAGAGAAATCCATTTTTGTCATGAGGGCGTTCCATATGAGAGCCGCGGCACAATAGCGCTGTGGACGCGCGTCGGGAATAAATAAATATGAAGTAAATGTCTGTACTGTGAGTATAACGCTGCTGGTTGTTATTTATCAGCTGAAATATCAGTTTTGTCTGTAATAAATGGAAAGATTGAACTGAACTGGAAGCTTTTAGTGAATGTTGGACTTCCCCTTGAGAGTCGTGAGCGCTAACAAACGCAGCGTGTGTGTTTACATCGTGAAAAATATCATTCATGCGATTCCTCGTGGTTGAAGGTCAAGTCGCAGAGAGTGTGACGTAATGAACAGCGACGTGAAACTTGGGGAAAAGCAGAAAACGTGGTGCTGGGAAATGAGAGAATGGTTAAGAAGAATCAATAACATTGGAGGTGAACAATTCTGATGGAACTAATCAGTTGGAACCGGTTCTGAGTTGGAACCAGTTTTTGATTCCTACCCCTACTCATGTCATTTACACCATGGCTCTTTGCTGGACACTCTATGAAAACTTTGGCACTGGTCTTGACACAGGAACCATACAATGCACGACACTCATTCAAGGCAGTAAAAAATTTGTATCAGTTCTTAAAACCTACTTTTTTAAATTCAGTCAATTCCATTCGAAAGGGCGTTTAGGGAGTGCCTTGTGATTTCCAAAATGAACTTTCCAAAAAGATTAAGCTGTACCAAATACCTGCCAAGGTCATCGAAGGGCTGATCGTTTGGCCTTCCCTAAAAGCATTTTATTATAAATTATTACAAATCTTAATTCTTGTGAATATCATCGCTGTTGGGCGGAAATCTTTTAAAACAGTTATTTTTCAGGAAATTGAAAAAACGATGTATATTCTAAATATGAACATTGTACATAAATACAGTATATGAACAAGCCGTTTTCAACACTTTTCATCGGTTAAGCATTTCTAAAACTGTCAGGACAACAGAAAGGCTGACCGATAGAACTGTTTTATGACAAAAAATAAAAATGACCAAAAATGGACAAGGTTTCCGCCCGACAATGACGATATGTAATCTCACCTTGTGTAACGACTCTATAAATACATACGGTGGCACATTTGAGCCCTGTTTGTCACAGTTTTACTCTGGTCAAGACGGGAAATATATTGAGTGATTTGTAAAAGTACCTACTAACATCCAAAATAATCTATTTCCTTCCTCCATGCAACAATAGTAAAAATGTTAAGAGCAACTGTTTGTGTTTTTAATGAATGGGGTTTATATCTGTGCTAGTCAGCGCGACTGTGTGCGACAAAGGCCTGCTCTGCTCTTATCTGACCCCTCGCCCTCTCTCACTGCCTCTCGATGATGAAGTATTGGATGATGACGGCGAACAGGACGGCCAGCACCACGAAGCCGAGCAGCAAGACGGTGGCGAAGGGCTCGTCAGCGAGGGGCCAGCTTCGCGAGGGCCGGAGTTCGGTGGTGATGGGGGTCGCGGCTTCTTTCTGCGGCTCGGGCAAGGGCAAGGCCACACTGAGGCTGCACTGTCCCCACAGCTCGGCGCCGTCTTGGGTCCGGCGTGCAGCACAAACGCGCAGACGGCACCCCACGCCTGCTGCGGGAGAGATCTGCCAAGTGTAGGATGTAGCAGGGCCCTTGTAGAGCTAAAAGAGACAGAGGGGAGATATGTTATTTCTGCTTGCACGTGTCAAACGAAAGTGAAATAGATAACGGAAAATGGAACATTTGCTGTGATGTCCTCTACGCGCTGCGAAAATATAGGTTTCATTAATCAGTGTAGCTTAAGGGACTGTCCACCAAATATGGCTTTGGCGCTGGCAGTGCCCATTTTTAATACAAATCCTGAGCTTCAGTGTTTAGAGCGATAAAAAAACGCTGGTGGAGACAATGTCACTTCACTTTCACAAGCCAAGTAAAATCGAGGAAGGGGCGTGACATACACAGTCAAGAACTCACTACAAATGGCGACGTATCTGGAGCAGCTGGAGAAGATTTCATGCACCCATGCTCGTCTCAAAAATGTGAGAATCTATTTCAAACGCTGCCAGATGTTACTATGCTAAGATGTGACTTCTCTCCATCTTGTCAGTTTCAACTGCTTCTGTCCCAGGGACCACAACTTAATAGTAGACTAAATAGTTATTGTTCATAAAGATGCACAAATCATCGGAAAATGTTTTGAAACATAAATAAAATTGAAATTTTAGTAGTGAATTTAGTAGTGAAACATGATTGCATGTCACACACCACCTGCAATGCCGCTGTGGACCACTAGAGGGCCGCCGATCGAAAACCCCGATATTGCCATTGCACTGATGCAGAATCATCCGCGTCTGCATTGTGACGCATCAATTATCTGATTAATTTCAGAACTACCCACAACTAGTCTCTTCAAAAGTATTATTATATCAGGCCCAACTGAATAGACCCAAATAAAAGTATACTTAAAAGAACGTACACTTGCCTCTAACGGGAGAAGCCGAAAGACGAACGACTTTAAATCATTAAATCCCTCCATACCTGTTCCAACTCCCTGCCCCTCAGCAGATGCAGCGCGTACACAATCGGGTCTCCCCTCATTGGCTGAAGCGTCTCCCATGAGAATGTGTACTTGTTCCGCTCAACAAGATCGACCTTTGGAGCTATCAGATGTAAACAGCATTAGATGGGATGATCAGCATACTAAACAGTAGCCATGTCCAGTTAGACCGATTAAACAGCCATGGAGGGTTTACCCTTGAGTTGTGGTGGGGGAGAGCGGGTGGTGACGAAAGTGTAGGGAGGGGAGAGTGCGCCCATGCCTGCCTCGCTGCGAGCCTGGATGTTGAACTGGTACTCGGTGGCTTCGCACAGCCTCTGCACTTTGAAGGTATGGCTGGGGCCGCTGTAGACGCACACTGACCTGGGAAATGAAGAACACCAGGACATTCTCAAAGTGTTCCTTTCTGAGATCAGAGGCTGCAGGAGCATTTTTGGGATTTTGCAAGTGTAATTAAAACCCTTAGAGCGCAAGCTCTTATTTCAGATTGTGTTGATGACTCCCGTCGGTGTTGTCTGCAGGCCCTTTATGTAAACTACGTCCTACCTGTCAGTGCTGCCTGTCTGCATGTGCAAACAGTAGTGTGTGCTCCGGCTGTTCTGTGTCTTGCTGGGACTCTCGCCCCACTTCAGCTTCAGGCTTTGAGGACCCGCTGCCACACACTCCAACGCTGGAGGCTCAGGAGGCAAGGCTCGAGTCCTGAGCTTTAAAACTGAGCTAAAGGGACCTGCACCCACGCAGTTCACCGCCTGAACCTGTATCCTGACGCACAGCAAAAAGCACAATGATTTATTAATGTAACCTGTTACAGTTAGTTAGTTCTCCTTTAGTTCACGCAGCTAACAGATTCATAAAGCCTCGTTTAAGTTCCTACCTGTACGTAGTGTCCGGCTGAAGATTTTCCAGTATGTGGTGGTTGATCCTCCCTACAGACAGGGGGAGCTGTTCACCGGTGTCTATGTTGTAGCTGGAGATCTCTGCTCCGTTGCAGCGAGGCTCCTTCCACCGCAGAGCCAGAGCGGTAGCAGGGCTGTGAGCCGTGACATCACTCAGAGGCTCTTCCTCCAAACCCTCGACAGTTGATGGAACTGAGGCTGGGGTGGATACCGTGGCAACACCACTGAAGAGACCCGGGCCTACTGAATTGACAGCCTGCACATTTGAAGAGAACCGCATCACACTACATCATATGTCAATAGTCTTAACGGTCCTTGCTTGGCCAGGTCCTTGGTGGCGAGCTTGTGGCGACTAGAAATGAAGCCAAACGCCAGGAAGTAGCATTTATAGCATTCTCCCCAATACGCAGAGGTGGGCACAGGAGCTAACTTCATTACTTAAGTGAAAGTACAGATACTACTGGTTAAATGTTACTCCAGTACAAGTGAAAGTTGTACAGTCAAACTTTAACTTTACAGATCCTCCCGGATTTCGTGATGTGCCAATCCCCACAAATTCATCCCAACCTTGCAATTTTGACCAATTACCGCAACTTTTCTACAATTTTTGACCAATTATTGTCATTTCCCACAAAACGTTGAGCCATGCGTCAGTGAACTCACTTCCTTGTTATGTGTGGAAGACGAAGGAAACGTGTGTGATAAAAACTCCTCACGTTTATCTTTAAAAATAACTAAATGCTTAATGGTTAACAAAAATAATCATAGTTTTGATAAAGTTTTCTAATTAGAATTAATTAATTTAAATTAATTGTTAATGAATAATTAAAAAGGTAAAAAAAAATCACAACTTTTTTCCAGCGATTTAACTTGCTCCTGCAACTCGCGGGATCTCCAAAACAGTACTTAAGTCAAGTATTTCCTTAAGCAGGACATGTATTCAGACATTTTTAAAGCATTGTTTTCAGTTTTCTGTTTGAGTCTTTTTTAGAGACTGTATTGGATTTGTATTGTATCGGCAGATATCCAAATTTACAATATCAATATCGTATCGGACATAAAAAAGTGGTATCGTGCCATGTAAAGTGTCACGGTACTCATATGGTTTTGAAAATGTTCTCTGCAAATTCATTGTTTTTTAATGGAAATTATTAAACGTTATTATTGATATTTTTGACTCACAAAAGAATTGATTAAAGTATCATGTTTGGCGAGGGCTGACTGTGCTTTTGTCAATCTGTGAATTTCAACATGTGGTTCAAATGCAAAATTAGTCATTAGACTGTTATTCATTTAAGATGTAAAGGAATTAATATATAATTAAATCATTTAATTAATTACTTTTAAAAAGTTATAAGACATAGTCTAAATATGTGCAGGGGTTACTGATGCACCCCTACTACCCATCATGCTGTAGTTTCCTTAAGCGCTAATGCTCTGTAAAGCAGCTGTAGGCAGTTGGTGATGTAACGGTCAGGGTAAACGGTAAAATTACAACTGAGGTACTCATGAGCAAGATATCGTCCCCAAGCACTGCTCCCCAGGCACTGCCCATGTCACTGCCCACTGCTCCTTCACGGATGGGTCAAACGCAGAGATCGCATTGCGTTGTGGTGCACTGTGTGCTGCGCTGTGTTCACAACGACAAATAATCACTCACTCTCACTGTTCCTACCTGCACTCTGCAGTAATAATCAGTGGCTGGCTGCAAATCGTTCACTTCGTGCTGAGATAAAGGTCCAGCATACATCAGCTCCAGAGCGCTTTCCTCAACGCCCCACTCCATCCTAAACTCACACACCTCTGCCCCATTGCATGCTGGAGCCTGCGGGGTGAAATAAAAGATACAGCAGAGGGACACATTATTTGGCGTGTAAAACAGTACACAAGCTCTGACAGATCTGAGGAGAACCGCTCACCTCCCAGGTAGCCAGTACATTGGTGGAACCTTTCAGTGTCAGTTCTGGAGTTTTGCAAGCGTCTGGGAGTCCTGCTGCTGTAGACGCCCGACACATTTCTGAGAGTGGACCCCACTGCAGGACAGAACAGACAATCTCAAATAACGACAATTTCTAAATGTTTCTTAAGGACGAGAACCGGTTCCGTTCTGGCCGACCTGTTCTGATGTGACACCAGGTTCCAATTCAACAGTTAGTATAAAAAAATGTTTTACATTTTTCAATATACTTGTAAAATAGTGTAAACCTGTAACTAATTTCTGGTTTCAATTCCTGCCCACAATATTTGGAACGTTATAAAATTGTAGTATAATTTAAGAGAGTAAATCACAAGTTTCATCATGATATGATATTGATTAAATGTATAACGATTCAATTCCTGCTGATATATCGTATCTGATATGGACATACAATATGATACGATATAATACATATTTGAATCGATTCAGGAGACAATATGCAGATTTATGCAGATTTAACACATCATTAAACAAATCATAAAAATCTCCTAAAATATGCAGCAATATATATTTTTAAAATATTATATTATTAAAACATTATTTGACCTGGTGCTGGGCAATATGGCCTAAAGATAATATCGCAATATTTTTAAGCTATATTGCAATACACAATATATATCTCAATATATTCTCTCTTTCTGGGAGAGAACCACTTTTCCCACAAGCCTCTGCACCACAACTCGGAGCCGCGTCACAACAATGTGATGGATGCATCTCTGGAATAATATCAAGTAAATATCTGTACTGTGAATAGAACGCTGGTTGTTGTTATTTATCAGCGAAAACACAAGCTATGGATTTTGTCTGTAATAAAGGGGACAATTTGACTCAACTGGAGTGTTTTTGTTAGTGAGGGCGTTCCATATCGCATCGAGTCGCGAGCGCCCACACACAGTGTGTTTACATCGCGAAAAACGTTTATGCATTTACTTCTGTGTTTGTGCACAGAATAACCGTTGAGCCATACGTCAGCGAACTCACTTCCTTGTTATGTTTAGAAGACGTGTGATAAAAACGCCTCACATTTACCTTCAAAAAATAACCATAATGATTAACAGTTGATAAAAATAATACTGGTTTTGTTGCCTTCATTTTAATTCATTGTTAAAGAATCATCATAAAGAGGGAAAAAATCAAAATTTTCTGCAACTTTGACTTGCTCCCGCAACTTTATTGCAACAAAACGCATAAAAACAATGCAACTTTTATCACATATGTGACCCTCCACGGCAAAACCAGTCGCTTGTCGCAACGCAGGTTTCCGAGAAAAACGAGCGTTTATGTTGCATGGAGTGAAATTTTGGATTTTTTGTTTTTAGTGTTTTGAAACAGTGGAAGGTCTATACTGTACTGTTGTGAATAAATTTGGCTGAAAAACTTACTCTTTCCATCCTAAAAACGTGACTTTCTTGAGGTGAGGAATTCAATTCCAGCAGAATGTTAAAAGTTTGTGTTTTGACCGCTCTACTTCAATATTTACGGTAAATCCACTGGTTGACTAGCGTGAAGATATTTCTCTTGAATCCATCTCCGTCTCCCGAGTTCAGTTAACCTAACGCAGGTAGGCTATCCGTGTGGCTGTGAATGCAGCGTAGGCTACCGTAAATGCAAACGTAGCCGCGACCGCACCAAGCGTCTGTGAGTGCTACGGCGATAGTCAACTTCAAAGGCAGATTTCTCCGTTTCTCACTTGGCATGACAGGAGAAACCCGACTCCTTTGAATGTTGATATCTCAGTCATATGTCGTCTCATTCATTCATATACTGTAGGTATCGTTTTGAAGCTTGATTTATGCCCTTTCATGCAAACATAATATCTCAATTTTGAAAATGTGCGACAAGCGACTGGTTTTGCCGTGGAGGGTCACATTTTTCTTAGAAAAGCTGCTGCAAAATCAGGCATTTTAGGCTGCAACAATCTTGCGTGAAACCACTGTAAGCTTGCTCCACACATGCACTTAGTCATGCCTATTCTAAATAGATGGATGTCTACTGTAAAGCCTAGTTGTCGATAAATAACCTAAGATTTCAATATTAGTATTAGAACAAAGAAAACACTGTGCCATCTCAAGTCGTAGCTCACCCCTGCTGCGTTGGAGGCCTTCACCCAGAAGAGGAAGGTTCTGCCAGGCTGCAGTGAGTCCACTGTGCAGGAGGCATCAGAGCCCCGGAAAACCTGCTGAGGAGACGCTTCGTCTGATGGTGCCATTTCCACACAGTACAGCTCCACTGCTGAGCCACAGTCACACGACGGGGGATCTGAGAAGGACAAAGAGAATCAGATTTAAGTCTGTCATCAATTGCTTCATCAATATACATATCATACATACTATGCATCATAATATATAAGCAAAACTGTTGTGCTTGGCCTTTTTAGGGCACAAACCATCATCACATATTGTAGCGGCTGTGCTCTTTCTATTGTTTTCAGTCGCTCTCGGGTGCGGGTAGATCCTGGACTAAACTCACTGGCACTGATGTCACCAAATAACTTATGGTCCACACATTAATACCTTTGGGTGATATTCCCATTTAATAACGATATTTATCTGAAGTCGAAAAACAGGAATCACAAACCATTCCCCCGTGGCCATATAAGTTTAAACTAGGGCGCCCTGCAACCACCACCAATGATCTGCCCAGCCCACACTGCCACCTAGTGTCCATCACCACACAGCAAGCCAAAATGACCAAACAGCTCCCACACATATGTTCGCTAACAACAACACAGCACAGCACACAGTGCACTACAACAAAATGTGACCTCTGCATTTGACCCATTCATGAAGAAGCAGTGGACAGCTGACATGGACGGTTCTGGAAAAGTCCAGAACGGCCGTCCAGTCCACAAACGTCGGCCTGCCCTGTTCAATAAGCGAGATTTAGCGAGTCTAAAAGCTAGCGACAGCAGGGGGCGCTAATATGATAATTTGTCAAGTGTAAAATCTATAGGGAGTCCTAAAAGTCCAGTTTGGTGGGGTTATTTGGGAGAAAGTCCAGCAACGTTTTTCAGTCCCAGTCCGTCCCTGGTGCTGGTTGTAGATTCTCCACACCGTATATATGTAAAAATGCTATTTCAAAAATCTGAAATCTGAGAAGACCAGCACATACCCCAGGCGAGTGAAATCTCAGAAGAGGTGGCTTCCCCTGCTACCCGCAGTGCTTGGCACGGTCCAGGAGGCAGTGGTGCTGTCTGTACTGAGAATCTCTCTGAAACCTAGGATGAACAAAGTCATTTCTCAGCAATGCATAACTTAAAAGTACTTCTTCCACGATGCGGTTGGGTTTTTAATACACTGACACACCACTCCCATTAGGCCTTACCTCACTGTGCCCTACGGCACTCTCGCAGTACACTCGCAATCTGTACCACGTCCCCTCCTGCAAGCCCTCGCACACGTGCTGTTTAAGAGGCCCGCTGTACACAACCTCCCACAGGTCATCTGCATAAACACACAAAATCAGGAAAACCAACAATGTCTTTACGCCGCTGTATGGTTTGCTGCTCTGTACAGTGAAGGCTCAATGTGTGTAACTTCTCTCACCCCTGGGACTGAGTTCCAGCACATACTGTGTGATTGGTGAGCCTCCATCATCCACTGGGGCATCTGAAATGCAGGAAATTATAGAAGGCATCTCAGATGAGCAGTTAGTATGGCTGTATTTACACTGCCCGGTGTTCATGCGTGAACAGGAATTCAATAAGAAATCGGATTATTTGATTGTCCCTGCACTGGGCTCATTAAGCAGTCCCTCCAGGATTTCGCGGCCTAAAATACCTGATTTTGCGGCAGTTTTTCTTAAAAATTGTGATGAAAGCTCCCATGTTTTTTGGCATTTTGCTACAACAAAGTTGTTGGGAACAAGTCAAAGTTGATAGGCCAACAGATCAAAAACGATGGGCAGGTGGAACCTCAGCTGCTCACAGGAGACAAACCAAGAGGTTGTGAACTGGAGCCTGACTGTATCCCACCTCCCAGTCCTTGAGCAAGCTGCTGTAGGTCCAATAATTGGGAAATGTCTCTCTAGATAAGAGTGTCTACCATAAACATACATATAAATGCAAACATTGTATAGAAATATGACTTTCATGAATTTTCCTGATCAGGTAAAATGTGTCTTACCCCAGACGATGTGCAGGCTGTGAGGCTCTGCTGGGCTGTAGAGTGACGGTCTGCCTGGGCTGCACGGTCGATCCGGCTGCGTTCTGAACTCCACCACCGCACTCGGCTGGCTCGGGCCGTCCAAGATCACTGCCGAGACCTGATACCATCAAACGGCAGAAGCATGAACACATCAGTGATGTGCAATTGTGGCATCTTAGTGCAGATGCAACAAAGGAACAAACTTTAATTGATATGAGTGTGATCCGACTTGATGAATGTTAGCTCAGACTTCATAAAAGATACTGTTTTATTTAATAGACTGTTGTTCAGATTGAAACTGTTAGTGACCTCATGCACATTCACACTCAAAGACATCTCCAAGATCATAACTGTAGGCTGGATACCACATCCACATTGTCTCTCTTTCTACTTCTAGTTTAAAGTGTTCATTGTTCTATGCACTGTTAAAACTGGAGCCACATGGTCTGGTTTCTCTGTATACTTGTACAGCATATAGCAGAGATGACAATAAAGTTTACTTTGACTTTGACTTGTGAGAATACACCTATTTTATATGTGCATGTTATGAACCACAACATCATACCAAGCAATTTGCAGGCAAAAAATTTGATACATATAAATCGAAATGCAAATTCTGAGTGGAATATCAAAATAGAATCTCTTGGATGTTACAGGGACGTTAACTAGCTTTTTATTCAAAAACTCTGCTCTTAATTGTATTTAAAGAGAGGAAAATATTCCAGTTTGGGTTGATGAGGGTGTCTAATTAAGAGCTGAATTTAACAAAGGGTTAAAGCAAAAAGTAACAGCAGAGCTACACCAAAAAAGCCAAAATGTAGCCAAATTTTTAATCTCGGACTATCGGTGCAATAAAAGACGACGCTGACAGTGGTCAAAATGTAATTAGCCGTGAACTGGCCTTGGCTCACCCTGAATCGGTAGATGGTGAATCTCCTCAGCTCTCTCACCGTACAGGACTGCTCCTCTCCTCTGTGCTTCGGCTGAAAGCCACAGTCCTGTAAAGGAGCAGATTTCAGCTGAAACTGGGGTAGTCACTACACAATGATTTTTCCTCAAAAGTGAGTGATTATTCGTCATTGTGAACACAACACAGCACAGCACACAGTGCACCACAACCAAATGTGACCTCTGCATTTGACTCAGAGTTTAACGTTTTGCAGGAAACAACAATATTTGGGCAAAAAATGAGGAAAAATTGTGGTAATTCACAATTGCACTGTAGTAGAGGACGACCGATATGGGTTTTTCTAAAGCCGATGCCGATATTCAGAAGTCAGGGTCAGCCGATGGCCGATATATGCTGCCGATATTTTTTTGGCCAATAATTAGACATTTCCCCTTTGTTTGTGTAGTAAAACATCACACTAATAATAACAAAGGATACACGAAATTTCTCAACTTAACATTTATTTAACACTGACTAAACATAAATATAAACATAAATAAAACTGTAAATGTCTAAACAATAAATAAATATATAACATTTGAACTTGACTAATTATTTGTAAACAAAACAAAGTTTTCAAGTTACAAATGAGATGCCTGAATATCGGCGTACTAAACTCGGATATCGGCCGAGGCTGATATCGTAAAAAAAATGCCAAATATCGGCCCGATATATCGGTCGACCTCTACACTGTAGTAATGAATTTGCGGTGATTGGCTGAATTTGGGTTAATAGCTACGATCGCAACATAGCGAAATCCTGGAGGGTCTGCATCACTGTCTGTTGCTTAGTCCAGTGCTACAGTTATTTGTATCAAAAGTAATCCATGTATAAATTCAATTTTTTTATTTGCATTATTTCTGTAATTTTGTACTACACTAAAGATGATGTTGCTGTGACATTTCCATTGCACTGTTGTCCTGTATTAGTATACGTAGCAGTCATCTACAATACTTGTATGATATGCTATATATATACGCGTTGCACACTGCAGCATGATATTGTGTAAGAGCAGAATTTTTGGTTCTGCAGCCTGCGGTCCACTGAAAGGCGAAGAGAGTCTTGGGAACGCAGGCAGAACCTCAAACATCTTCATCTAATCAAAACTGCATTCTCAACCCGGCCTGACGCTGGACATGTGCGTTGTGCTTTGGGGAGTAGCTTTTGGCCGACGTCAAATATTACAAAACTAACATTCCTGCCGATGATTACACTAGTATTTTACTCCTTTGGCAAAGAATATGACAAACCGGAAGTTGAGAAATTACGCACAAGTAGTTATAATATTGATCATCATTATCATCATCAATGGTAAAGCAACGTCCAGTTGAGATGTCTCCTGCACACTCACCGTTCCCATCTCCTCCATCTCCAGAACGTATGAGAGTGTTTCTTTCCCAGCTGAGCCGTACGGGGCGCTCCACTCCAGACTCAACCACGTTGCTCCAGCGTCCGTAAGCCGAGGTGGAGGTGGCGGGACAGGGGCCGTGCAGCAGCTTAGAACAGCACTGAAGGCACTGGAGGCAGAAACCCATATGTTTTTACACCTCAAAAATTTGACTTTGAATCAGAGCTATCATCCTGCCGCACACTTTCCATTGATTTCATATCAGCTTCTGAAAGAACAACACCCACCTCATTCCTACATCGTTTTTAGCAGCAAGTCTGAAGGCATAATTTGTTGAAGGCAGTAGTCGCATGACTTTGTACTGCTTGGCAAGGCCACTGTATACCTCCTTATATGCACCGACTTGTCCCTGCTGAACACAACACACACAAAGTCATTCACAGATGCAAGGTATAAAAGAAATGACTGTTTTGTATCTGTATTTTAGAGACACCTGGCATTGAAAACGAAGATTCAGGTGCTACTTCTGTCCCTACCTCATGGTATTCCAAGCAAAAGCCAGTGATTCTGGAGCCATTGTCGTTCGGAGACTGGCAGGAAAAGGGACAGAGGTATTGTCAGTCAACTCTATGTACATTAAACAGCATGAGTTTAGAGCAGATGTTCACACAAACAGAAAAGGTAATATTATAAATATGCTGCAGAAGTACAAATTAAAAAGCAAGTTATGTGAACTCACTGGTAGTGCAATGTACTCCAGCATAACTGAGACTGGATAATGAATATAAAAAAAGGAGTATTAAAGGTCATATTAAAAGAAAAAAACTTTTTTCTGTTCTTTGGACATCCATTTGGGTCTGTACTGCCTCTACACACACTGTAAGTTTGATAAATAGTGAATTATGTTATTACGAGGCGTTTAGATTTCTCTCCTACTTCTACATCACAGTAGAAAGGACATTTGAATAACTCACCCTCCCTATCTGAAACTCCGCCCACCAGGTAGAACTGCTAGCGCTTCCTGATCCGCCGTGTTTTCTCTCCAGCGCTAGTGTAGGAATCACCGTGAAGAAGTCTAGCGGCGGAGTGTTGTGTTGGTATGTCTGACTGTCACGGATGGTCTGTTAGCAACACCATGTGTATTATTTTCACGTGAAGTAAACTCTCGCCATGCTGTCTACACTACACCAAGTTCCGGAGTGAGGGGCATGGCCAGCAGCGGCTCATTGCATTAGGAATACTAATGAGAAACAGCCTGTTCTGAAAGGACTGAAATAGAGGGAGTGAAAATGCCTAATCTGAGAGGTGTTTACAGCAAACTACTGCAGAGACATGTTTATAATATGGGAGCTTTAATATGCACATGTGCTACAAAATTAACATGATGTTTACTGAACATATGCATGTATAACACCCATCATACATATCTCTGAATACACATCTACCTACAACCTATATGTTGGGCCCCTTACTATGGGGCATAATTGGTTCCAGCTCTCCTCATCTTAGTTGTGCTTCCATAAAATGGCTTAATATTTGCATATAAACTGTACCAATTCACTCACATACTTTAAATCATGTCTAGACAAGCTGTACGCCACTGTACAGGCAAAGTTTTACCCTCCACTGCAGGCTGATGGAACTCTTGGTGCGCTGAATAAGCTGCGGGGCAGCGGGTGGGTTGGGGGCAGAGCACAACGTTGTGAAAGCTACTGTGTCCGAGGCTCCCTTTACCAGAGCTGCCGCCACACCTGCTCTTCCACACACAAATGAAGAAAGCGTCAGTATCACCTTGATCACACAAGCACATATAAGCAGACACACAGTGTAGTGTACAACATTGTGTTTATTAACACCTGGCGTAATAATGTGTAGCGAGCCTGAGGTCTCCCACTGTACATGTAGTGTCTCTCCCTCTGTAATTACATTAAATTGCGTTTTAACTACTCTTTGGGCAAAAACAGGAAATAAACTCTAATGCTACATTCACACCAAGCTGTAAAATCTCTGAAGCATGCTAGAGAAATATTTACTGATAGGCGTTCAATCTTGTTTAAAGGCACTTGCAGCTTGTAGCCAAAGGGGTGCAAAACAAGCACAAAAGCAACAAAGTTATCGAGTGATATGTTCTCAGGGATCCTTACAAGCGAAGAACGTCTACATTCCGATTGGGTGCCGGTCGTTTACAGCAGAAAAGTGTCATAAATCTGTGTAAAAAATGTGAATTCGCTCACTGGTATACAAGTTTGAAATCTCCATCTGTGCCACTCTGAGACAAGGCCAGCTCGTAGCTCAGCAGCAGAGCGGTGTGCGCATGTGTGCGGGAGTGTGTGTCCTTCAGGAGGTACTGGGCCAGGGGATGCCAGGAAGAGCAGCCCGGAGCAGGGCGTCATGCTACCCACCTGATCAGCAATGAAAGAAGAGAGAATTGAAATAAAAGTGTGAGATCTGAGTAATTTGAAAATGACATCTGTAACAAAATACTCACAACTGGTTTTGCTCTGATGAACAGCAGCTCCTGTACACGCCTCACTTCCTCCTCCGGATCTGTGAAGATAACACACGAAATGTCAGTACGCACTGGCTTTGTAACCCAGCGCCATACTGACTCCTGACATCAGTTATACGCCGTGCTGATGGTCTGTTAAAAGGTATATCCCTTATATGGCTTAACATTATGAGTTGGCACTGACTTTACACAATATTACAAGCATGAGGGCGAATGCTTTAGAATGGCATCCTTACCAGCCAATATTTTCACGACACATTTATTATGCTGGCTTGTGCCAGAGCATGTCCAAACTCCGGTGGGATGTAAATGTATTAAAATGTATGATGTTATTTTGTTCTGAGCATGCAGTGGAATGTGCACCAGAAACTAAATTCTGTGTTTGCCTTATTTAGCGTGGGCACCGTCTACAGCACTAATAGTATGGTAGGTAAGGTGCTCTTATCATACTGTTGTATGTGGTAGTATGGATCTCAGGAAGTAGCCGAGGTCATGGCTTAGCAGTCTCTACACACTGAGCTTCATTTGAAGCAATTAGCCATCACTGAAACCAAAGCCACTACTATTTCCCAGCAACTAAACCTATAAACAATAGAGGCCAATTTCCCAGTCGAGGATTAAGCTTAGTTCCAGACTAGCTTTGAGTTTGAACGGTAAATCTCTTACTACAACTTAGTCCAGGACAAAGCAATCCATGAACAGAAACCAGCTCTCGATGTCTAATGAGAGTTCATAAATACTTCACCTTTAATAGCATAGTCGGTTGGTGTGGAGGCTCTGGTCCGGCCAGAGTGTTTGAGTCGAGGTGGGAGTCGGAGGCCGGGGCCGTCGGACCTTGGCGTGGCCCGTTGTGTACGGCGCTCTGCTCCCCTTTGAGGAAAGCAGGCGGCTGTGTGAGAGCGGAACTCCGTTTGCGCCGCCAAGATGCCCGGCTTTTAGTTTCCGCTGCAGGTGCTCCTGCACTTTCACCGAGCGTTCCTCACGGATGGGCACCGACAGGCTGTGGCACATCATGTCTGGAGGTGTGAAAAAACACACACACACCAAATTGTAAGCCCTGTGGTGTTAGCTGAGTGTTGATGATAACAGTCTAGCAGACAGAGTGAGGCTGACAGGTCAAGTCTTGACTTGTTATCAGAACCTATATTTCACTTTACCTGCGTGGGAGTGTAATAGTGTTATCAGAGAAGACCACAACACTTGAGCCCATTCTGTCACAATGAAAAGAAACTATATGTCGACTTAGAGGAATAAATGTCACATTAAGAAACCCTCCCAAAACAAACCAATATTGTAAATGTAAACAAATCGGTCTTTTAAACAGAAAACAAAAAATAATGCTTTAAAAATGTCTAAATACATGACTGAGATTATTCTGTTCTTAGCTAAAATCACTTGACTTAAATCCTGTTTTCCTGCTAAAACAATGTAATAGTTCCACACCCATATGAATATGCTGAATGATTCATTATTAAAATAACATCTCAAACATGATTCCTTTAAACACAGTTGTGCAATTTTAGTGACGCTCCCTAATCCTGCGGCGCTGAAACCATCAGGAACAGAGACTGTGAGTGAGAGCTGGTGTTGGTAAACAGTATAATGACGTGATGTGCTTTGGAAGCAAGGTGGCCTTTGTGTTGCTTGTTCTGCTCATTGTCATATCAATATGTAGGAATTAGTGTGAATGTTGAACAATAAACCAGCTTTACCACAGTCACACTTCCCATGAAGAACCATATCGAGCAGGTGCACATTTACAGATCAGCTCTAGATTAACGTCTTAATCAGAAATGGAGCCGGTTAGATATTATGGGAAAAAATAATTTTACACAGAAACCGAAAATCTGATGTATTAATTTATCAGTACAGTAGTAAAAGAAAATGGTTGGTAAATGTCAGAATCTTCAGAGTGGGTTTTAAGAACAAATTTCTTGGTAGGAAATTTTATTGATGGGATTTAAAATACTGATGTCACTGCACACAAAAGAGCCCACGTCAGAAATTGAAAATGACGCATGCTTTTCGTCAACAAAATCTGATGCATCGTCAGAATTGTAACTGGCGTGTTCGTTCTCCTACCAGCTCTCAGCGTGGAGTGGGCAGCGGGGCAGCTGGTGGGCGTGGTGGGAGTCCAGCTGGGCGGGTAGACGTCTGGTGGTGCAACATGGCGGGATGCAGCGGGAGGCGTGAGGCAGGACATTGAGGCGGCACAGCTTGGGCCTGAAGAACTCCACGCTGTGGGGAAGGACCAACACTTTCCGCATGCCGTTCTCCTCCACCACCTGCAGGGGGCATGGCAACATTGGGCATTTTGCAAGAAACCCAACTACAGATATTGGACATGACAATGTAAAAGCTGCATTGAGGCCCCTCTTAGTTAAGTGCTGCGATGACTTAACATACCTGAGAAATGTAACCCGGGGGAACGAAAATGGGAGGCATGGTGCCATTAGGAGAGACCATGGGCACCTGAGCTGGACCTGAAATACACAGCATTTAATAATAAGTGCCACTTAGAGGAGCTGATGTTGTGTGTGTGTGTGTGTGTGTGTGTGGGTGGGTTGTGATTACTACGGTCAAGAGTGGGGTTAGCTTGGCATTGGATTTAGCTTTAAAAATCAATGCAAACTGTGTGTGTATGTACCTGTAATGCACAAGAAAGTGACCATCTTCCGTGTGGATGGTGAAGGTCTCCCCTGGGTTCACTTGTACCAAGATCATCTAGAAATGACACAAATGATTAAGCTAACAGTGCTGCCCGTTCAAGGTAAATAATGACAAATAACAGAAAAGTTGAGATTTGTCAGAAAGTAATCATGCTTATCAGTCGGATGTCGTCATAGTCGTCTGACCTTGTTGCCGCCATTGTGAGTATCGAATCTGGATGCTTTAGCTAACGTTATCTGGAAGGCGTTCACTTCAAATTCCTACCGATGCTATGGATGTTTCATTTTTGATGCTTGAGACTTAAAGATATGAAAAGATGCCATTATTGGATGTGATCCGTACAGAGCCTCAGGCGTTTTCCATCAACTCATCTCGCGCTAACACACTACCTGACTTCTCCTTCCACCACACTTACAACTATCTGCTACATAAGCCGTCCTCGTATAAAATACAGCGTCTCAACCAGAAGAACATCTTTTTTGCTTAAAGGAAAGGTAAGTGGCGTTGTCTTTTGATCAACTTTGTGTAGCCAGTTGCTAGCTCTATCTAGCTGTTGTTAAGCGCCCAGTAAAAAGGGCTAAACTAGGCTAAGTGAAATCGCCATCTGTCAGATTGTAGAAGCGGGGTTAAAATTGGGTAAAGTGAGGATAAGTGATGTAAATGATGTGAAGAGCTGGATTGGTGAGTAAACTAGTTATTGGAATTACAGGAGTGGATGAACTAGCCTCCCGCCAGCGAAACTCCTGAGTTGTTTACCGCGTATCAAACTTATGCGCTGTTGTCTTTTAGATTTTATTTTAAGTGTGGCGTTTTGTTTGTAGTATTAATAGCTTTACTTCAGCTTTACTTAGGAATAGTTACTTCCGTCCTTCCTTCCTTATTATTCGAAGTGTGTGTCTAACATGGAGAGACAGAGAGAGAGTCTGGCACAATGTCTACGGGGATATTTTTAGTCGTTTTACTCTTTGTACGGTTTTAACTAAAGATTGTTTCTCTCTCTGGAGGTTTTTCTGGTTCCTGTTGTGTTTAGACAACAACCAGAAATACTGCTATCAAATCAAAAGCAAACACTTTTTCTTAGCAGTCAGTAAAATCTCTAGCGATATTTGACACCAAGATTCAATATTAACAAGGCATTTTTAATTTGTACTGCATTTAAAGACATATTTAATGCGTTCAAATGAAAAATCACATCTCACAAGTGAATTGAGCTATTTTTGTATCTCTTTAAAGTTTACATTTGGTAACATTTAATGGGTGTTTATAGCCTCTGGTCATGGCTTCAATCAAGATTTTAAGTAATATATTTTGATAATGAACTTTTGGCCTAGAGCTTTGCCATCCTGGCATCGTATTGATAAAATAAAAAATGCCCAGGAAAAAGAGTTCCGAGATTTAAACCAGAATCTACCATAAAACAGTTTGCACTTCATTTATCTAAATGCTAATAATTAAGGCAATATAAAAAATCTGGCATAGCAAGTCTAATAAATAACTCCTTTTTTAATTGAAAGGGCCTGGCATGTATTAAGACACTGAAATATTTTCCAAAAGCCTTGAGGTTTACAAGAGATGTTATCTGAACAGTCTGAAACAAAATCTTTTCTCTGCTTCTGCCTAACAGATCAGTGCACGAAAAACCTTATTAAGGGTGCGAGTAAAAACAAACAGTCCTATCACAAACTGACAAACACACACACATCATACAGACATTGCCCCGACTGTCACATCTGCAGCCTATACTCTCCAGGTCCTATAAGACTGTAGAGTTGTATTCCGTGCTAAAGATGACACCTCAAAGAAGCAGGCACAGCAGGCTGAGTCGAGATCCAGCTCTGTGCAAACAACCGTCCGCTCTCTCTCAAAAAGAGTGTGTGTTTATTTCCCCCCACAATCTGCAGTGTGTGTGTGTGTGTGTGTGTGTGTGTGTGTGCACAAGTCCCATGTTGTCCAGCACTCATAGAAATGCCTGGCCCTGGTCTGTCTCCCTGCTCTCTCTCTCTTTGCTCTGTTTCCACACATTTGCGATATCTGACACTTGCATGAAACACCTCCGCAGCCCACTTTACATTACACCATGTTAAATGCTGATTCCCTATTACACATAAAGCCGTGCTGCAAAAAAGCCCATCACAGGGCAGAGAAAGAGAGCGGGAGCGAGAGATAAAGGGAAGCGGAGCCGAGAAAGGAGAATGGGGGGCAGTATGTGAGAATGCAGACCTGAACGGTGGAAGAGGGCAGAGAATGTGCAGGAATGCTAAGCCATTGCCATCCTGGGAGCTGAAACGCGAAAAAGTTGGGGTTAGAGAGGGGAGGAAAGGAAGGTAACAGAAAGGAAAATAGCAGAGTGATACAATATTGGTGCCACAACAGGAAGATTTTCTGGTGAGTGCTATGGCTAAACCAATCTGCTGCGGTTTGCAAGTGTTACAATGATTTACTCTACAATAATGCCTTGGTCAGTTTTTCGGATGGGTCCTCTGTAAATATAGTTAAGCTAATCTCCATAAATTCATTACTACCGTGCAATTTTGACCAATTACAGTAACCTCTTCATTTTTTTAGGCAATCATTTCTGATTGCAAAACATTAACCACATATCAGTGAACTCACTCTTGTTAAAACTAGAAAGCATTGTTAAGCATCTCCATTTACCTTCAAGAATAACTACATGATCAGCGGTTAATGTTTTCCCTTCATTTAATTAACTGTTAGACCATTATAAAGGGAGACAAAATACATAAATTATTCACGCAACTTTATTGCAATAAACTTTTGAAAAAGCTGCAGCAAAATCAGGCATTTTTAAGCTGTAAATAAAAAGTACAAATCCTGGAAGATACATGCGAAATTACTGACCTTGGAGGTCAAGTCGTCAGCACATGAAGAAACAACAGCAAATTAGGCAACGATAGCAACAGTTTAATACTGCATTTTTCACATAAGGCAGCACATTTGGAATAAATTCTTGGAGCTGAAATGACCTGAAAAGGAATCTTTACTAGACAGAATTGAGTGTACACTGATCCCATAAATAGCTAGCTATTGCCTGGAATAGCACTAAAGCTACAAAGCAAATGTGTGACGCTCGCTCACAGACAAATGATGGTAAGAATCACAGTATTTCAAAACAGCAACGAAAAACACAGCTTCTATAAAATAGTGGCGTGCGGCTGAAGTACAAGCCCGTCTCACAAAAGTGATTAGGTTTTTAGTAAACATTTCACTTTTCCACTCGTCATCAAAGTGGCACAAAGGAAAAGTCATTGGTGTAAATGAGACTCATACTAAAACAAAATTTTGGTTTTTGGAGGTCATATAAAACAGTAACACATCACCACTTCAACATCCGACATTTCTGGGTTGTAAATTCTAAAATAAATCCTCTCCAATTCTAACCAACGTCAAAACTCATAAAACAATGACTTGAGAACAGGATCAACTTCTGGTAAAAATGTGATTAGGATTAGTCCATATAACCCGATGATGATCAATTAGTGATGTATTAAATTAAACCTCTTGATGACACCGGAAAGAACATCTGTTTGCCAAAATGTAATTTCCCAGGTAAAAACAACGTAAAAATTCATAGGGTTTGGAGGTTATATAGAAATTTGAGTTGGGGTCAGAATCTCTTAGTGGAAAAAACACAGTCTGGCTGAAAAAAGGTGATGAAGTGTGCAATTTCCTGTATCCCCAGAACATTGGATAAAGTGACCGGACTCATTTGGGAGCAATTTAGCGTTGGCTCTCAAAGTCAAGTTGCTCCAAAAAGCAGAATAAATAAAAGAGCTCCCTGGATTTCACCAACTCTTTGTGTGACCTTTCAGTACTTACCGGCTTTGATCTACTTGTGTCGATGGAAAAAGGTTTGGAATGTAATAAATCTTGGAAGGAAATGAGTGAATAAAACAATTAAGCAAACTTTTATGGTTTGAGAAGCTTTTGTATGGAAAGAAATTCTCATTTATCAAACTTACAAAACACTGGAGCCATTTTGTGGTGACAACTTCTACAAATAAAATTTGAAAAGTGTTGTCACCTAAACACATTTCAACTCCTAAATGAGGCCTCGTTCACAGAATGCAAAGAATCTCGCCTAATTAACTTTGGGTTGCAAAGTCCTCCCTCTCCAGGTGCTTCTGTTTTCATGAAAGTAGCATGACAGCAGCCAAATTAAAATAAAGAGAAAAAAAGCTTTTAATTATTCCGTCAGAAGTGTTGTTGCTGCAGATATTAGTGATATGGCTCCCAGTGACCTTCAATTTTTATTCGCCCATTCAGTTATCTTGAAAATATGTAAGTCGGTGTAAAAGCCAATCAAATATTTGAAAATATATCTCCTCTAATGTTTATTATTTATATGGTTTATTATATACTTTTTGGAACCGAGTGCAACAAAAAAAAATAAATATTAATTTGAGACCAAAATATTTATTTTATTTTATCTAGTGCTTCAGCCAGGTAAATCTTGTCTTTCCCCAGGGCTGAGGTTGGGTGATGGCCATTCTGGAACCGTTTTTTCTCACTTTTAGTTATTTCAGTATTCCTATTGGCCGTATCCAAATTTACCTGAAGTAGTATGTAACCAACTCACACCCACCGCCTACTCAAATTTCCATGAGATTACAAGTAGGTAAAACAGATAATAACTGCCCATTTTAGCAACAACATTTTCTCTTGGTTTGTGGTAAACATGGAAAGTCACTCACTTACCACTCTCAAACACACACACACACACACACACACACACACACAATTTGTTATCATGTGAGACATGTAACTAGATCTACAATACTAACTCACGTTTATCGTTTTTTATAGAGGCAAAAGCATATAATGAGGTTGGTTCTCCACAAGCCATCTAACAATGCTTAAAATCAGACAAATCTCAGATTCCCTGTCATCTGGATCTAACAACCACCATAAACGGTCCACACACACACTGCCTCCCAAAACACCCTCCCATCCAGTACAAGACTATCAGGACTGAGTTCGGATGTGCTTCGAATCTCCCCTCCTCCACCCTCCCTCCTCCTCCCTCTTTTTACCTCCTCTTCTGGAAAATATTTGCTGGCGATCACGGCTGTCCCAGGAATGCAGGCCTTCACTCCTCTAACAGGCTTGGCTGGCTTGAAAGTCAGGCTACACGTTGAGAGATCTGGTTCTCTTGATTAGCCACTCCCTCCTTGAAGTCCAGGCCTCCCTCAACCCTCCTCCATCAAAGCCCTGGTGTGGACCCGAAAAACCTGCTCCCAGGCGGTTCTGAATAAACTTCAAGACTTCACAACTACATCCAGCAACATTTTTAAATTTAACTCACGACTGGGACAGTATTTCTACAACAATTACCATCTGAAGCATTTCAAATCTGAGAGAGCTGCACCTGCAAAAAATAAAAAACTAAATAATGAGAGCTTAAAATTGTGCTTTTTGTTACAACATTGTAATCGTATTTATTTAAAAGTATGGTTTTTAGAAAGCATCATGATGTAAATGTAATTAAAAGTAAGTGATAATTATACAGGAATCATATAAACCAAAACCCGTAACCTATGACTACTTTAAAAACTACTTGTAAAATCACCATTTACCGATTAACAGCTGAAAATAAACAATAAGTCATCCAAAATATCTATACTGGACATGTCACGATACATACTATTGGCATTATGATATGTGTTGAGATATAGGCATTATTTGATATGATCTTTTAACGGTCTTTTATAAAAAACGAAAATAATGGCACCACCGTATGAATACCAGTTATTTGTGTTCCTTCAGAAATACCTGATTAAATCTGTTTCTCACTAAACAATGTAATAATTACATGTACATACTAAATGATTCTATTATTAAAATAAACATCTCAAACACTTGGCTCCCTTCTGTTGTGTTCCTAAATCTCATTTCAAAAGCATCAGGAACACACAGAGATTGTGAGAGTGAGGCTGGTGTTGATAGGAAGTTAGAAGCAAGTATAATGGTGTGATGTGCTTTTGGGCTTTGTAGTGTGTTGTGTTTGTTTGATTTCACCACTCCATTATTCATATCCAATATGTAGGAATTAATTGTCAATGAACATTATTCAAAATTGTAGCCTAATGCCACCAATCCAGCTATTTGAGTGGAGTCATTGGATAATCTCCATCACATATCAGATCAGTATCATCTGATCTATATGCATATATAGATAAATCTATATTTTCAATATTACACTGCCTCCAAAAGTTTGGAAAGCTGGCAGTGGGTTTTGGACGTATCATGATATCATCATTTTTTGTTTAAATACATTTAAGTAATTGGATATTATTATCTTGGGATACTTATTAATAATAATTTTGTTTTAGTTGCAATAATGTAGCTCAACCCAACTGAGCTACTACCGGAAGCGGAGGCGTGATGTCACCGGAAATTGCTCCAGTGTGGAATCATCTTTGGGCAATCCTTCAATGGCTTGGAATAATATATCAAGGTAATATATAGAATAAACTGGCATTTCGGGCCTTTAGTTCTGGAGAGCTGTAATGGCTAATGGTGGAATCATTTGATGAATCAAAAATTGAGTGTTCTATATATAAACTGTTTATGTAATAAATGTTTTTTGATATATTAATGCGTTGTCATATCAGTGCAACATTATCCTGGTAAGATTCATAGCAGCACTGTCCAAAACCCCACTCTCTTGGAGAAACTTTTGGAGGACAGTGTATATAGTCACCAAACAGTCAAAATGCAGATCAACCGGGATGTTCACTCACCTGCTGCATGCGTCTCCAGCCGAGAGCATGTGTGGGAGGAGGGCACCTCAGCCAACATAAACGTGGCCTCCAAAAGTGGGAGGTGCTTATCCGTCATCATAGCTGAAGCCAGCTTTCATTGACAGCAACTCCTGTTGGACGATGACAAAAATATGAAACCTGCCACCACAACTACTATCGAACTTTTTCCCGTCACTCAAGAAATTTTAGCACCTATATTTTATCCACACAAATAACTACTCATTTATTTAAATAAATGATCTGAACTATGACATACATTAATACTGTAATTATTTATATTCATTATCAGGCCGCCATTTCAACCCGGGCTCATGTGGGAGGGGACTGGAAACAGAGGCAGGCTCAACCCTGGGAAGGCGTAACCCGGCCTTGAGGCTACACTCACAGTCATACTCTCAGGGGCCAATGTAGGGTTTGTAATGGCTACAGTGAGGCTTTTGAACTGTGGGGAGGCTTGGGAGCCTGGTGGGAAGCCCACAGGCAGCACCCAGCACTTGGATGCCTGCAGGCTGACAGTTGCTTCATGCCCACAGTGTGGCATATCACCACCTAACATGTGTGTTTAGGTGAGGCCAAAAATATTCTGTGGCACACTAATTATCCCCAGCAACTCTACCACTTACTAATCACTTCAAACTAATCCCAAACAAGTTCACTGCTGGCATTTGTTATGGCAACTTCAACACTCTGATCACTCCAAGCTATGACAAAACATAGAATGTTACAGACTTGACTTTATGTTAGGGTCTGTGTATGTGCAATCATATTTTAACTAGATTTAAGAAGAGAACAATAGCTTTCCTTTATTTTGAACATTTTGGACCCTCCAAGTCTCATCAACACAAAACCTTGTCATGGATTTTTTGGCTGATGGTCGAGACATGGTCATCTTTCTCTCTCATTCTCTACATTTTTGTCGATTATTGCTCTCTGCTAAACAGAGGAAAGAACCCAGCTCGGTGTTGCGACAGAGGCGTGAAGAATAACCATCCCTTTCAAGCTCACATTAATTGAAACTATAGATTCTAAAGACCACACACGTCCTGTGGGGATTTGGGATTTATGCACCACAGCTACAGAGATGATCCTTCAGCCATCAAATCAGCTCACATTATTCCATTTGCTGGAATTATATCAAAGTGGCAAATTCAAAGAGATGATGCAAATATTCTTATAGGGAATACAGATTCATTGCATTTTAAATAGTATGATAAATCCTTTCTGTTCATCCTATTGATTCTGCCTCCACTTTCTTAAGTCTGACATAAAAAAATGGTGAACAGCCGAATGTCAGAAATGTGGCCACTTCCTTGGCGTTTAGATTTCTCTCCTACTTCTACATCACAGTAGGGGACATTTGAATAACTCCACCCTCCTATCTGAGAAGCTCCACTTCACAGGTAGAACTGCTAGCGCTTCCTGATCCGCCATGTTTTCTCTCCAGCTAATTACAAGAATCACCGTGTAGAAAGAAGTCTAGCGTGGTGTTGTGTGTTGAACATATACTGGCTGTATGGATGGTGTGTTAGCAGCTGCCATGATAATTATTTTCACGTGAGGTAAACTCGCCCGTGCCATCTACACTACACCCAGCGGTTGGGCAGCCAGCAGCTGACTCATTTGCATTAAAGGAATACTAATGAGAAACAGCCCTGTCTGAAAGGGACTGAAATGAGGAGTAAAAAGCAGGTGAAAATGCCTAATCTGAGAGGTGTTTACAACAAACTACTGCAGAGACATGTTTAGTGGAGCTCGTAGACCTGGTTCAACTGGGTGATAAAATGTATAATATGGGAGCTTTAACCCTAATCTCTCAAGTTATCTAAGTGGAGAGTGATGCACCATCAAATGTACAACATCCTAAATAACAGTGAAGATGCAGAAAAGATAAATAATACTCTTCGTAACACATTCCCTCATTCATTTTCACTATGCGAACGGTAACGTATTTAATTAATTTCTCTTCACATAATTAGTCTGCAGCAGAGAGAGGAAAGGCTAACATTTTGACCCCTGCATGATGGATTCTAACGGTAATAATTATATCATTAAATGAATAACTTACAGCATTCCTCATGGATATGAACCTCTGAAGACACTGCATGTAAATTAATATGATCATAAATGTGTTATTACAACAATATAAATGAGTACCTAAGGGACTAACAACTCCTCATCATTATCATTTAATTTATTTTTCTAACCTGCCGGGTTTCATGCCTGTATTCTTGTTGTCTGTGCACGTCTGACTTTTCTTCAACAGGGCTCATTGAGGTGTGTAACTTAGCGGCACTTACTCGAAAAGCAATTGCTGACTTAAGTCTAGTTTTATAGGTTTGAAAGACAAATGTGAACTACAAAGCACTGCAATACCTCACTCTGGATAAGACTGTTCGCTAAATGTTGCAAACTTAAGAGGCCTGTGTCCACCAAGCATGGTTATTGCGCTGGCAGCGCCTATTTTTAATACAAATCCTATGAGCTTCAGCGTTCACTTCAAGACGAAATCTGTTCAACTTTTAGAACAGCGCTGCGCGCGTCAATGTCACTTCTCTCATTTTAACCAATCAAAAACGAGGAAGGGATGGGACACATAAATCTGTGGTACTCTCCCAGCTGTTTTCTCGCTTTTGCCAAGCTGTGATTTCTCACCCATGTAAAGATAATCTCTTTTATGTCGGCTAAACTACCGATCTCAAAGGAACATGTTACAATGTTTACGTGAAATAGGATGATGATGATGATGATGATGCTTCTCGTAACTTAGCAACAATGAGCGCTGAGAGAAGTGCTGAGTAAGCACTCTGGAAGTGACTGCTCTCAGCGCAAAAAGCGCATATTAAAGTAATTACTATAAAGTAATCTACTAAATTCAGCACGAGTTTCACAGCACAGTTGCGAGTTTTCTGGAGATTGTTCTAAGCGTTAATGTAATCTAAAACGACTAGTCTTATTGGAAGCCTTCAATAACATTTAGGTTGGCATGGCATTCTCAAGCGACTGCAGTGGCCCTCTCTTTTTGTTTCTCTCTCTTTCTCTCGCTCTAACGGGGAACTAGAAGTGGCGAGAGCCTGCTGTGGGATTGTGGGTGAAGTGCCCCGGCAGTGCCAGGCGCCCCTCAGCCGAGGGTCCCTGTGCCGCACAATGACTCTTTGACATCGGCGGCCACCGGCTCCTTCCACTCCCCACCATTCAACAGCTGCTCCCACGAGGGGCCGTCCCCGCTTTCTCCTCCTCCTCCAAACCTCACCACTCGCCCCGCTCACCAAGCTGGGACTCTGCCAAAATCTGGCAGAGCTGCAGGCATCGTCTCTGCCCCTCACTTCCGCCAGCACTTGCACTCGCCTGACAGGGCGGTGCTCCACCTAAACAAGGCCTCGGGCACCCTTCCTGAGAGACTCAGTGCGAGAAAAGAAGCAGGAGCGCGGAAAAGGAAGGATCGCGGAACGCGAAAGCAGCCCCGGGGCGTCCCTGCACCAGGTCAGCCTTTGAAAAGCGGGCGTGGGGCTTGGAGGAAACCGAAGCCCTTCCCAAACAAAAGATGCTGAAATGGGGAATCTCGATTTCCTGTGACCACTCCCTCCTCTCTCTATATAAAGATACAGCTCCCATCGTAGGCAAGAAGACGTTATCTGTGAAATAACATTTCTTAGGTTTCCACCTGTAACTGTAGGTTGCAAGGCGCTGAACTAAATTTGCAGTGTTTTTTGTGTAAATTTCTAAGCAGATGAATGTTCAGTATTTACAGGACCAAAAAGAGATGCAGCCACGTAGAAACTTAAATTAAAATGATGATTAATGAACAATTATTTCACATTAGTTTGTTGTAGTTGTTGTTTGATGGCGCGTGATTTGATGTGCATTTTCTTTTAACATTTGTGAAGTTAATATTGGTTTTGATACACTGTTGACTAACTGACAGCCTCAACACAACGAATGCACAATATATTGTTTCAGCAGCGTTACTATGATGCATGCATGTGCAACAGCCACATCACAAGATGTGCAGTCAAGTTTGACGTAAAAGGAAAACTCACTCAGTTCTCATTTTCCATGACTAATCTATATACAAGTCTGTTCAACGTAACCTCATAACTTAACATTAGATCACTTACTTTATCCTGAACAAATTTATAATGAACACAATGTGTCATGGTGAGTCAAAAACTACCCTCAAAAAACAGTTCTGAAAAGTTGCAGTGCTCACCTGCTTTAAAGCTAAAGAAAGGGTGGTTTACTTTCAAAAAAGGGTTACCTCTAACCCTAACCCTAGAAATCAGAATTAATTCCCTTTGCGTTCACTGTTATAAAAGATGTGTTAAAATGGACACAAACTGTATCAAATTCTTACACATTAATAGATGAGTTTTGGGACGTTTCTTATGTTAATTTTAACACATTCACTGTGTTAACACTTTTGACACCGAAATTGTCAAGAAAGGTAACACAAAAACGTGTAAACG